>CAWUFW010015350.1:0-365518 GCA_963921515.1 Calotriton arnoldi | reverse complement strand
CACAACCTCAGGACATGTACATAGCAGCCCCTGTGCCTCTGGGACCCCTGCACATGACATCACAACACAACCTCAGGACATGTACATAGCAGCCCCTGTGCCTCTGGGACCCCTGCACATGACATCACAACACAACCTCAGGACATGTACATAGCAGCCCTTGTGCCTCTTGGAACCCCTGCACATAACATCACAACACAACCTCAGGACATGTACATAGCAGCCACTGTGCCTCTGAGACCCCTGCACATGACATCACAACACAACCTCAGGACATGTACATAGCAACCCCTGTGCCTCTGCGACCCCTGCACATGACATCACAACACAACCTCAAGACATGTGCATAGCATCCCCTGTGCCTCTGGGACCCCTGCACATGACATCCCAACACAACCTCAAGACATGTACATAGCAGTCCCTGTGCCTCTGGGACCCCTGCACATGACATCACAACACAACCTCAGGACATGTACATAGCAGCCCCTGTGCCTCTGGGACCCCTGCACATGACATCACAACACAACCTCAGGACATGTACATAGCAGCCCCTGTGCCTCTGGGACCCCTGCACATGACATCACAACACAACCTCAGGACATGTACATAGCAGCCCCTGTGCCTCTGGGACCCCTGCACATGACATCACAACACAACCTCAAGACATGTACATAGCATCCCCTGTTGCTGTTGTTTCTCAGACCACTGACCTTCTTCAGCACCACAAACTCGTTTTCTGCTGCCGTGCGCTTGTTGATCTCATCTTCATATCTGTGGGTGTAAGATACGGATTAAGGATGGATAGGTCATGGCAGATTCGCTGCAGAGTTTTGCCTTTACTGCAGCAGTTCATTTACTAGACCCCGATCATGTGCACAATCCCAAACCTGACACCTTTTTATTTACTGTATGAATCTGATTACAAAGCAACTACACCCTGTCTGCATTAGATGCAACATCTTACTTGTTTGTAGAATCCTAAGTATGCCATAAAAATTTACAACACATTTGCACACCTGATTCTTAATGAGAACCGGTCGCACTGTAAAATACAGCAACACTTGAAAGTCTGAGTTTAATAAATGCAACTTAAATCTACATATATTACCTTCCTTATACATATATACCTTCCATGTACTTATGTGTCTTTAATTTATTACTTTACTCCTAATTCTGTATCTCCAATGCACTATCCTATATATCACCCTATACCTCTCTCAATATATCCTCTAACTCCAATCTCTGACTCATCTCAAACCTTATTCCACTGCTCCCTCCAATACATTACCCTATTTCTCGCCCCATACCTCTCTCAATATATCCTCTACCTCCCCTCTCTGACTCATCCCAAACCCCATGCTTCTACTATGATCCCCAAAATAACCCTTTCCAGACTCTTCGCTCCTCTTCCCCTCCTTGCATCATCTCATACTTATTTTACTATTCAAATCTCCAAAACAAGCCTTTCTAAACCCTTCCCTTTGACTCTTCCCCCTACCGCTCTACCTCCCCATTACTCATCCCAAACCTCCTCCTACTGCTATGAGCTCCATTATCCTTTTAAATAAAACTAACAGACTAACATGTCCACCACTCTAAATAATTTCATATTTCCCTATACTAATTCCCCACTAATCCTGTTTGGGTTCTGGAGTAGCGTGCTAACTGCCAAAAAGTGCTTAGACACCTCATCGGGGGTAGTAAGCGCTATATAAATGCAAACCCCTCCCTCTTCTATCCCTCTACTATCCTTTTTCAATCCAAATAACAAACACATATCCACTGCTCAAATTAATTTCATATCTTCCTATACTAATTCACCAATAATCCTCTTTGGGGTTCAAAGTAGCGTGCTACTTGCCGAAAAAAGGACTTTGATGCCTCATCCTGGGTGATAAGCGCTATATAAATGCAATTACAATTACAATTACAAGCCGTTCCCTGCTTGCTCTCTTTCCAGGGCACAACGACCAGACACCCTTTTGTGTGCTTTTCTGCTGCAAGCGCTGCACTTGGCGCTTGACAGTGATTTCAGCTAGCGGCATATCCGGAATTCCAAAGAGAGATCCCTATACCGCTCGCTCCCTAGGTCTCCACCCTCGGCCTATCGCGCAGGCGCGCAGCACCCCTCCTCCTCCAGACAGCCCCTCACATACTTGTTCTTGTAGTCCTCCACATGGTCCTGCATGCCCCGCAGCTCGTTATCCAGGCGGGATCTGTCACTGACCAGCCGATCCAGCTGCCTCCTCAGGCTATTAATGTACGCCTCGAAGAGGGGCTCAATGGTGTTCCTTTTGATCCCAGTCTGGCCATGTTCCTGCAAAAATTTCCACTTGGTCTCGAGCACCTGGTTCTGCTGCTCCAGGAATCGGACCTAAAAGTCATGAAGAAACGCTAGCCAAGAATCTTTGCAGTAGATGCTTCTCTTGCCTGCATTTCATCCCTTTCTCTACCTTTTTTTACTCACTTTGGGAACACTTTGGGATGGGGAGAGTTTCTCCCAAACATTTGCTTGTTAATTTGCGACTTTTTCATCTAGTGGCATAAGTCAGTCATGAAGCCCTTTCAACATCTACGAATGATATCATCGAAACAGCAGCCTACACAGACAGGGCAGGACCTGTGAGCTTGTGAGTGGCAATGTGCCAGGAAATATTGTGACTGAACAGTTTATTAAAACCCTCAGTGCATACACATCTACAAATTAGGCTATTTTTCAAGATCTTACATCCCAGAATCGAGGCACAAGAACATGTTCACTAAGCAACAACCATGCACATCTTCTTAAAATGAAGTATTTGTAAATCCAGGAACAGTTGCTAATATCAATATTAACTACGGTTTAAATGTTTTGTATTATTGATAATAATGTTAGTCTTGCTGACTGCAAATGCATTTGTATTTTTAATGTTATAAGTAAACATACAAAAACAATAACTCTTTTAAAAAAGCATCCTCCACCATCTAAAAAGAGCCTATTTCATTATTTTACATGATAGTGAATCACAAATTAAAAGATGTCTCTATAAAAATGAAGAAAAATAGGTTCTTGGCTTACCTTGTCAATAAATGAAGCAAATTTGTTATTGAGCGACTTGATTTGCTCCCTTTCCTCGCTTCGCACCTTGGAGATGTTGGGGTCAATGTCCACATTGATTGGTGTCAGGAGGCTCTGGTTAATGGTCACTTGTTGGATTCCACCAGGAGGGCAAACTGGGAAAGCAGGAGCAGCACCTCCAAAACCTCCTCCACTGCCGAAACCACCTCCACCTCCAACACCATAACCTCCACCGCTGCCGAAAGCACCTCCACCTCCAACACCATAACCTCCTCCGCTGCCGGAACCACCTCCACCTCCACCACCACCTCCACCTCCACCTCCGCTGCCATAGCTCCCAGCTCCTCCCGCGGAACCACCCCCACCCCGGACACTGCCTGTGCTGATGGAAATTCTTTTAGTGCCCCCTAGGTTATAGAGGCTTCGGCTGCCAAAACCACTTGCACCACCACCTCCACCGCCACCACCAACACTAGTACGCCCATAACCACCTTTGCCTCCGCTTTGGGATACAGAAGTAGAGCTAAAGCTGACTCTTCCTCCTCCGCCTCCTCCTCCTCCAACTGAGGCAGCACTGTAACCCTTGCCTCTTCCTCCAGACTGAGAGAATGAATATTGGGAGTAACTCATGGTGACTTCCTGAAAGAGTAGCAGAAGGAAGGAATGATCAGGAAAGTCACAGTGCACGAGAGAGCCGAAAGGAAAGGAGTCAGTGCCCCTTTGATTTTAAGAGATGGTGTCTCCTTTTATATGTTTTGGCAGGTAGGCTGGGCCACAGGCAGCTAAACAAGCCAATTTACTCATCAACAGGGGCTTGGCACATTTGGCGTGCCTGGCAGCAACCATTCCTTCACAACCTGTTTAATGGAGTGCTAAATGAAACACGCCTATCGCAGAGTTCGAGATTTAATAAAAGGGATTTGCTTGCAGGCTTCGGCATTGTGAAATACTTGCATCTACTATTCCTGCAGGGAGCGGGGTTCAGTTCAGGTATGCAAGAAAATGCACATCTCTGGGCGAGTGTTTTACTTATCGTTTTTATCAGCTGCGTCTCACACAACATGTATGTCCTACACCCGTAGGGGCAGTTTTATCCTGTGTTTTTTTGCAACAACATAAGTCGTTAATTGTCTCTGCTTCAGAAAACCACAGTCCACATCGGTTTCGCCAGCGGTTACTAAGTAGCTGCCAAAGATGCACTTTATTGATGTTTCAGAGAAATCTCCAGGAGCAAGCATCAATTTTCAACTCAAAAGAAAGATTGGCAAAGGACCGTGACTTTCTCATAGTCTGGTGTAGGAACTGTTGTTCTTCAGGCTAAGTTCTTAAGCTGGGGATTGTATTGGTAATGGACTGTATTGTTCGTAATTTGATGAGGATGGGCTGTCACTGTACCCGATCAGGTTGTTCGATCACCGATATCACTATTACTGTTGTGTACCTGTGGAGCAAACTACCTTGGGACCTGGATGACTGGTAGCAGCGGAATATGACTCCTGGGGCGTTCTTACATCCCCTGCATCTCTAGAAAGTGCGCCTTGGAAGCTTAACGTTCTGTTCTTTTCGGTATTTGTACAATGCCGTGCGTGGTTACAACCGGTTATTTGGTACTCTGGATGCGATTATATTACGCATGCAAGGAACATAGGTTTAGACTTTGAGGCCCGACTCTCTAAACCCTAATATACAACAGGCATTTCAAGCATCTGCGCTGTGTTTGACTTACGAGGAACAGGCGAATTTGGGTACTGTCTGGAAGTATGCCTGAGAGGAACAGGTTCGCTCCTGTCATGGACTCATTGGCTTCAACCAGATCCTAATATGAAGACCGTCTCTTATTCTTTCTTACCACCACTGGGTGCACAAACATTGCTATGTAAATAAGGGAGGTGCCCACTGTTGCACACACCCTTGTGCATCAAGCCTCGTTAGTTTTTATGTTCTAACTTTAAAACTTCCTTCCTCCACAAAGCAAATTTCATGTTTTCTGAATTTTGAGTACTTGCAATGATATCTTTACAATTAAGACGCATGCCCGAGACCTAAGGTTCCTGAGCTATCACCCTACTTCAGACATGTTGTCTGTCGCTAGGATTGCTAGTTAGCAGCTTCACCCAGGCTTCACTCCAGAAGAAGTGATGAGCACCTACTTTGGGAAATATTTGGAATGATTGCTGTCATTTCACCAAAATCCTGGTGTAGCATAATAACAATATAGAATGTGGCATCACATTATCATTGACCACGTAGTCGGTCTACGTATGTTTTTTGAAACAGCTTTTAACGTAATCTTAAGAATGGTTGATAATAGACATGCACAATGTGCTAATAAAAATGTCAATATCAGGATGCAGATAGATTTCAATGATCAGGGGTTAGATGCACAAAGGAGACTGGTCACAGCACAATACAGTACGACTGTGGAGTGTTTCTGCTACTATCTTAGTACTTTTTGCAGGGACAGAAGCACAAATCCTTCATTGAGCAAAGGGGATGCGCTCAGCGATGCATCCACAGGCAACCTCTTCAATTTTTCCAAGGTGACATATGGAAAAGAAAGAAGCCTTCCAGGTTCAACTGATGTATCTGCCTGTTTTTAGTTACATAATGCACTAGCATTTCACCCCTGCCGCGTTAAAGGGACAGAATGCCACTGTGATGGGTGCATTGTGACAAGGGCATTGGGGGAGCATGCTGGGGTGTCGGAGGATTACTGTGGCCGTTAATTGAGCAAGTTGCTAAGAGTAGTGGATGTCACATCAAACCCTTTGACTATTAATTCACATGGTTAACCCATTGTTCTGCCCTCAGTGCTTTGACACAATCTTTTTTGCTCTAAAGGGGCTAGGGGATGGATAAGAAGTGCAATAAAGCAGAAAGTCAACGGGGCTCTCAGAGCCCTGGTCACTTTCTGCTGTTTGCCACTACTTGCAGGACACTTGAGACTAGGAGTAATAAGGGCAGTCCAAAGGCAAAAAGGGCAATCTGGGTTACTCCTAATTGGTTTTCAGATGGATCATTGCCTGATCCTTCTAATGATTCCAGTTAAACATTTGCCAGTCGCGTAAACTCGTTTAAAGGATTCTTCCCATCACCTTATCAGTGTTTGATGTAACATCCCAAGTGGCCAAGGGTATCCCCAGACATGGATTCCTTGCTCGCTGTGGCACATGATACAAGCTATTCCTTAACTGGCGACAGATAAGGTCGAAAGCAGTCTAAGGTTGCTTGTGTTCTCTTCTGGAGGGAGCCTGGCAAGGTAGTTTGGGATGAGCAGCAGTCAGTACTAATTTGTGTAAGGCAGACCTCTATCTAGCGTGACACAGTGGCAAAAAATGGCAGGTTGGAACGTTATCTAGGGTGATTGCCTCTGGTTTAGACTATTTGCAAGCATTCCTCTAATCACATTTAGTGGGTTTGACCAGATGAACCACACAGAAAAGATATTGCTCACCGTGACCAGCTTCTGCTTTGTAAATGATTCTAAAGTCTTTGAGCAAGCAGTGCTATGTTGCTGCTTAAGTGGTTGTAAAATATTAATGAATTTCTTCGTAAGTCACAGAGAACGGATCAAGCCCCCTCACGAGTCTTCTCCTAGTGAGTCACAAGAATTCTCCGTGTGGTTTATTTCTATTCACATTCCAAACAGGAAATCAAAGTGCACATTTTGTGCATCGTAATGCAAAGCAGTCCACAGGAGTTGCAACCAATAACATTGGAGTAGCAATGTCTACCCCTAGCTAGGGTGACCAGATTCTCAAATCAAAAAACGGGACAGTTCATAGACATAGAAGTAGGACTACAGTTTTCATTAACCGTCGACATAAAAGTAGGACTATTTGGGGCGTGGTCTGGCGTCGGCCAAGATGGCGGCATAACTCTTCTGCTCCTTCCGGGCCCTCGCTTCAGCCCGCACTATCCGACATCTCTCCGGTAGCTGGGGAGTGGAGCTGACCGGCGCTGTTTTCCTTTCATCATCCTGAGGCGGGGGAGGTGTCTCCGACCCCGGACGGTGCGGCGGCCTGTGCCAGGTGTCAGGGGGCCTCTCCGGCACACAGTGAAGAGCTCCGGAAGGTGGGGGGCGGAGTCGCGTCGGAGCATTGCCTGCACCTGGAGTCCGCGGCCCGGGATCTCTGGCACTCGAGATCCGCTGCTTGGGGCCTGTGACTGGCGCTGGATCGCGTGCTGGTGCGGAGGTGCCTGGTGGCCGCGCAGCCTGTGAGCTACCGGCATTGTGCTCCCCACGGTCCGACATCTGCGTGGGTGAGCCCGCTGGTGGTTCCTACGTTGGGCCGGAGCGACCCTCATTTTAGCAGCCGGATTGGGGTGACCGGCGGAGGGACGTACCCTGAATGATTTAGGGGGGGGCGCGGCGACATCTGGCCCCCCCCTTCTCCTGTCTACCGACGACGTGGGGCCAGTGCTGGCGGCTCGTCTGGATGGTCCACCCCCAGTGGATTACGGCTGGGATGTGCAGCGTGAGGGCCTGCTGAGTGGGGCTGGTGGCACCTGGGGACGCGCAGTAAGAGTGTTGTCGGCGGCTGGGGTCTCACGATGTGCTGTTCCTGTGGCGAGCCTGCTGGTGTCTATAAGACAAAGCTGAGACAGCCCAAGGAGGTGAGGCCGGGCACAGTGGGAGAGACCGGGGGATCATCCTAGCCGGTCTGGAGGGGGGTGTTGGAGTCCCTACCGGCCTGCTACTCCGCCGGCGACGACGCAGGATCAGTGCTTGGGGTGGACTGATTCCAGCAGTGGAGGGTGAAACAGTGGATACAGCTGGGCTGCAGTGATCGCAGTGGTCGGCGGGGGGCCCATCCTTGGGCGGTGCAGCTCCATAGGGCGTAGGGAGCGGCAACTTCCCTTGCATGTCCTTCTGCCAAGGCCTATCCTGGAAGTGGAGTGACCACCGGTTGGAGCTGGGCAAGAGTGAAGTACGGCTGGAGGGCTTTCTCTGAGTCTGCCCTGTGACCCTTCTGCGGTGCCTTCTTCCTTGTGGGGTCCACGTGTGCTGCAACTAGGCCGTTTTGCATTTAGTGGAGCGAGCACACAGGGGAGAAATCGCACCCTAAGTACGTGCCGGTGGGACTTGGTGATCAGAGACAAGTCACGGGAGTGACTCGCAGTGGGCTTACACGGTGGTGAAGTGACTCAGTGTCCCCAAATATTGCAAATTTGATCATGACAAAACCAAAGGGGGCCCCGGCTGCTGTGCAGTCTAATAAATTGGACAAATATGCTGTGCCACGACAGCTGACGTCTGAGGAGGGGGTGACCGGGATAAATCGGCCGGAGAGGAGCCGTCCCTCAGTTCAATCATGTCGGCGAACCAATCCTTGGGAACGACTTTGGAGACCAAAATTGATAAGGTCACTATTGAGATGAACTTGATGAGGGCCGACATGCGGAAAACCTCGGAGAGGGTCACGATGACAGAGGAGCATGTAGGGGAGCTTCAATCTGTGACGTGCAAGCTGGAGGAGCGCGTACAGAAATTTGCACACCAACATAAGCTGATGGCACTGAGGTTGGACGACCAGGAAGGGAGGGCCAGCCGCAATAACATTAGGGTGGTGGGGGGGTCTGAGGGGGCGGAAGGCCCCAGCATGGATCGCTTAATTGAAGATCTTATTTTGAACCACCTTAAGCCTAAGAGACTGTCCACCCTGTCTACTGTGGAGAAAGCGCACAGGGCCCCGATCCCCGATCCCCAAGCCAAAACCCGGGGCTCCTCCTCGGACGATCATTGTGCGTGTCCTGAACTTCAGAGACAGGAACGCCATTTTGCAGGCAGCTAGAGTGAGTGGCGACCTCCCCTTCGAGAACTCGACAGTAAGGTTCTTCCCGGATTTCATGCTGAGAGTGCAGCAGGAGAGGCGCACATTTGACAAGGCGAAACGTGCCCTTCGAGAGAAGGGGATAAAATACATGATGCTTTTCCCGGCCAAGCTCAAGGTCCTGGACAACGACAAAGCGTTGTTCTTCACTTCGCCTGCAGAGGTCCAACAATGGCTGGATGTGGGATCCCACCGACCACACAATCGCTTCAATGAAGGGGACTGGCGCGGGAGTCGCTTCCGCACTCTCGAGTCTCCACTTTGACGCAGAGAGGGGGAAAGGTCGGTGTCCAGATCCAGGAGCTCCCGGTTGGGAAGCCCCACGAGTGAAACACTATATCCTGGGAAGTAAGGGACAGGACTCTTTGCCGCACACTGTTGTACGATTTTTGAGGGACTTAAGGTACAGTCTTTAATCTTCGATACGAGAGCTCATATTCAGGTGAAGCAGAAGTCTGGGTTATGTCCGGACGAGACAATGTTTTGTATGCTCCAGCTTTCCAATATGTTGAGGGGTGGAGTTGGGGGCCCGGGAGGTGGTGCTATTGGGTGGCGGCGCCAGACAGCCCTGCATTAGTTATTTGCTTATGGGGGCGACAGGCGCTCTGCTGTTTGGGATGTGGGTAGTTCTAGACCTACAAGGCAGGGTTGCAGGGTGGGGGGACACTGTTAGGGGTTTTTGTATTTGTTGTGTTATTCAATGTTCGGTTTTTGCTTCAGATCCGATGTTGCAACATTTGTGTCAGATGACATCTTTTTCCGGGTTGGGTCCTGCCGCACGTAAGGGGGGGGCCTCTATGAGCTGGGAGGGGGGGTTGGCGCAGGCTGGCTACATGGCCACACGACCTAATAAAAAGCTGACAATCCTCTCCTGGAATGTAAATGGCCTGGGGGACAAAATCAAATGCACTATGGTGCTACAGTATTTGCACAGACACTCTCCAGACATTGTCTTACTTCAAGAGACACACCTCAGGGGGAACAATTACTTAGCCCTTAATAGATACGATTACACACTGCAGGCCCACGCTGGTTTCACGTCAGGGTCCAGGGGCACGGCCATACTCACTAAAAATGTGATCCCTCTGGTGATACAGCGCACGTGGTGTGACCACCTGGGACGTTATGTGGCTCTGTCAGGATCTTGGGAGGGGCAGGCGGTAAATATATGCTCCGTGTACATTCCCCCGCGACTGCATGACATTACGTTTCCAGATCTCAGTAAGCTTCTGCTGGAATTCCCGCTGGGACTTTTGCTTTTGGGGGGCGATATGAACGATACGCTGATGCCTGAGATTGATAGGGAAATTCTCCCCCCTGGGGTAAAGGGGACCCGTCCACTGTACACATTCGCGTGCGCTGGGACTGGTGGATCTATGGAGATGCCACAACCCCAGGTCTAGACAATACACTCATATTTCTGCGGCACATGGCAGTGGGGCACGGCTGGACTATATTTTTACACATACTAACTCGGCGGGTCTTTTCCGGGGTGGGTGCCATAAGGCACGAGAGATATCAGACCACTCACCGGTGGAGGTGCAGCTACACGGGCCGGCTCGCAACTGGTCCCTTCCTCTGAGATTGGATCCCTTTATGTTTTGGGATCAGGAATTTCGGGAGCGCTTTGAAGAACGCACGGATCTGTACTTTGCCGAAAATGTCGGCTCTGTTAGCTCCGCTAGTACCCTTTGGGAAGCATACAAGGTGGTGACGAGGGATTTTGTACAGGCAGCCGCGGTGCTCAACGTAAAGAAAAACGGATCCAGTGCAAGGGACTCGAGCAGGAGATACTCGCATTGGAGCGCACAGTAACCGCGGAATCGGGGGGTGTCGGTGGGCTTAAGCACTCACTCAGACTCAAAGAACAATTGCGATTCTCCTATTACCATGACTAGAGAATCTGGATTTCATTAAAGACACAGAGGCTAACGTTATGCATATTTCTTTTAATGTAACTCCAAGCAGCCACTTGAAAGCATACATCATAAAGTGAAAAGTTCCAGAACAGAACATTAAGAACATACAATAGTCATGAGCACAGAACAGTCTGCCTCTTTTAAATGTGGTGAAGTAGTAAATAAGTCCAAAATTCAATCTTCTATACTCTTCTTTTAAAACCAGAGGGAAACGAAAGATAACGATGGACAAGGAAGGATCCAAAGGTCGAACTTCTGGTAATTATGAAAGGTTCGCATCACAAAAGGCAACTGCTGGTGTCTGTATATCCGTGATGGATATTCAGGCTGAAAGGAAAGGGCATACGCAAGAGACGGGAAAAAGGTGTAAAAGGAGGGGATCACACTGAGGTCCAGTGTTGGGCCTCCAAGATGTCTTCGGACGTTGGGATATCCAAAGATATTGGAGAAGACGCCTCACTCACTTATCGTGACATGCTTCATCATAGGCGTCTTACCACACCCAAGTAAGATGGTACTACCTGGGCGGACTCAACCAACAGATGTTATGGGAGTTCTTATATAAAGGTTTTTTCTGGCCATGCAGGGAACCAGATAAGTGATATTTAAAAATATCTACAGGTATACCCAAACAATGTGTTTATTCATAGGGTACCTGGGATACTGGATAAAAACGTGAAACTACCTGCATCTGAATGCCAACATGTTTCGGCCCACAACTCGAGCCCTTACAGGTCTGGGGCCTTCTTCAGGGCTTGACCTTCTACTCATAGGTGTCCCTGCTCTAAAAACTGAGTGAGGCGTCTTCTCCAATATCCCAACGTCCGAAGACATCTTGGAGGCCCAACACTGGATCTCAGTGGGATCCCCTCCTTTTACACCTTTTTCCTGTCTCTTGCGTATGCCCTTTCCTTTCAGCCTGAATATCCATCACGGATATACAGACACCAGCAGTTGCCTTTTGTGATGCGATTGTACCTGGGAGATTGCAACTGTTCTGCTTCTCTCACTCTCTTTTGTGAATAAGAATTATGAAAGGTTACCTGAAAAGGAAAGAGATATAAGTACTCAAAGGAATAGAAAGACAAGCAATACAGCACTAAACAATATAATGATATTTTTTATTTTTCCATATATTATATCATCTTTAAATCATTTCAAGACATATTCTTTAAAAGATATTTACGTATTAAAATAGATATAAGGCAAAGTTTAACCATCCAAGGGAAGGGATGGGTGGGATAATGTTAGCCTCCGTGTCTTTAATGAAATCCAGATTCTCTAGTCATGGTAATAGGAGAATCGCAATTTCATTACAAGACCGGAGGCTACCATTATGCATGTTGGTAGCTTTGTAAGACTACATCAGACATGTGCTCTATTGGTTTGCAGTAATGTTGTGCAAAAGTGTTAGCATTAGACCAGTCGGCCGCTTTAAGAATATCGTCTAACTTACATCCAGACCAGAAAGATTTACTGGCCATAGCACCTCTAAGGGAATGTGCTTGGAATTTCTTTAGATCAATACCTGCTAAATTCATAACAGTTTTAACCCATCTGGCAATAGAAGCAGAAGTTATAGCATTGTAAGATTTAACAAAGGATATAAGTAACTGATTCACACCATGAGCACGAAGACCATTCATTCTGCAATCGTACTCTTTCATGCAATCAACCACGCAAAGTTTTTTGCATAAATCAAAACGTTGATAAAAGATTGAATCAGACATAGTCTTAGTTCTTCTAATTATCTCAAATTTAACTCCAAACATGTTATAAGATCTATTTGTGATTTCAAGAGCTTTGACATCAGAAACCCTTCGGCAAGAGATTAAACATAACAAGGTTGCAAGTTTAAAGGATAGGATTTTTATATTCAAATGAATATTATCTGGCCAATTTGTGAAAAGATCTAATACTAGTTTAACGTCCCATATTGTGTTGAGCTTTGTCCAGAGCCGTGAAGGTTGAGACGTATTTTCCGAGGGATTTGCTTAAATCCTCGCCAAAAAGTAAGACTTTGGGATTTTGAGAAGGTTCTCTGTCAGCCATGTTGCTCAATTTTGGGTTTATTTTGGTAAGCACTACCCTTCTCCTTTCAGCGTTGAGGCTGGCATTCACATTTCCCAGAAGTATCATAGCTCTTTGGCTCCATCCCCTGATTAGATCGGTATCTAGGGGCGTGCCGTTAATATGGCTTTCTTCAGCAGTATCGATAATCCTTGACAAAGGGCCTAGAACGTCTAGAAGGCGGTCTTGACACGCCTTGAGGGATCTCTCCATCCCCTTCCTCGGGTCTCTCCCGAGTTTAAAAAGGAATGTAATTAATTCAGGATCAAGATTTGGTGTTTGGCAGATTTTATCCTGAGTTGAGGGTCTTGAGCATTCGGCTCTAAGTATGTTGCGAGTATCTTTTTCAAGAAGGTTTCTAAGCCATTTTTTAATAAATTGGGCTACATGATCCTGTGGCCACCATTCCGAGCTTCTCGGATGTTTGATATTGAAGGGTGAGAACATCTCCTCACCCAGAGGATTAAGAATGTTGTCTTTTGAAGATGACGGGAGATCGTCGTCGGGAGGTTGACTATTGAATTCCTGATCGTCTTCATCTAAGTCTAGAACATATTCGTCGAATGTGTTGGAATTATCATCATCTTGTATTTCATTATCAGTAAAGTCATATTGAGCACTTTGATAATTTGTGCCGCTAAGGACACCCGGATGTTTTGTGCCGCTGTGGACACCAGTATAGGTTGTGCCGCTAGGGACACCTGAGGAGTTTGAGGTGCGAGAACCTCCGTTAATAGTTGAGGTGCTAAGACCTTCTGTAATATTTGAGGTGCTAGGACCTCCCATCGTGCTCTCGGGGGTTGGATATTCAACATTTTTGCTTTTCTTTAGTCTTTTCCCCCTGATCTCGGTGAGATCATCAATGACTTGCAAGCCCTGGCTTCCTGTAGTGTCATCCTCCTCAGTAGGGAGGGATCTCTTTGAAGCCATTACTTGATTTAAAGTTTCTAACATGCAGGATCTTATCTCCCTATGAATAATTTTTTTGAATGCCTCGTTGTCCATATTAGGGATGGGAGCAACGGCCTCATCAGAATCAATGGCAGACATTTTTAATTTAACTTAGATAATAAAATGGTTGGTTAACTGTCAAAATGTATATTGGCTTAGAAACTGCTCTAAATGAAAGAGTATTGGTTATGAAGGTGGGCTACGTAAGTAAGGAAAGGCTCTTTGTATTTTAGGTATCAATACAATTTAGGGGAAACATTTTTATCCTAACTGTAACTAAATTGTTCTATGGTGAATTAAATAACCTTCCTTTTTAAAAAAAAAAAAATTTTAGGAGGAGATGCTCGTGTTGGAACGGAATTTCTGAAGGAATTGCAGCAGCTGCAGCTGATCGCGACGACGCAGACCAACTGACGCTTGAAGGCTCGTGCGATCAGCTGCTCTCAGTTGCCATGGCAATATTAGTTCAGCTTAGATTAGCTAATGCGGAGTCTTGGCATAGCGGTGAATGGTGAGAGGAGTGGACCTTGGCAACGGCACAACGCGACGTCGTGGTTGCCAAGGTAAACTCCTCTAATGGTTTCTCTGGCTCAGAAGACGGAGAGGAGCCAAATCCCCCGATCACATCAGCGCGGAGGCAAGTCCTTGGACATATTCGCGGTTATAAGAGTGGGGAGAGAGGCGCCCGCAGTCCGCGGTGCTCTCTTCCTGTCTCACACTCGCTCGTTTGGGTTTAGAGCATGAAGCGAGGTAAGCGGGAAATAATTAGACAATTTTAGGTTGAGCCCGCTCCCGAGAGGTTAAATAAGAAACCTTAGGGGCGGAGCGGGTGTGCGGCTGAGCTTCGGTTGTGTGTTTAGTTAGGAAGTGAAAGAGACGATTACAGAGGCTGATCTCCGTAAATTGGAGATCAGTTGTGAAGAAAGGTAGAAAGAAAGGGGAGTAGTCCCTTGAAGAAAGCTTGAAAGAAAGGGGAGTAGTCCCTTGAAGAAAGCTTGAAAGAAAGGGGAGTATTCCCTTGAAGATGAGGTAAACGATTGGTAATTAGTAAATTGATAAAACAAGCGATATTAATAGAATAAGTAGTAGTAGTAAAAATATTGAACTTATCTGCTTGGAGCCGCATTTAAAAGAGGCAGACTGTTCTGTGCTCATGACTATTGTATGTTCTTAATGTTCTGTTCTGGAACTTTTCACTTTATGATGTATGCTTTCATGTGGCTGCTTGGAGTTACATTAAAAGAAATATGCAGAATGGTAGCCTCCGGTCTTGTAATGAAATCCCTTCGAGACCTTGCCGAAAAGGCGGCTCGGGCTCACACGATCGCCACACAGCGCAGAGTGTATGATTTGGGTGATAAAGCCAACAAACTGATTGCGTGGCTGGAACGGAGGGATAGGAGCCGTAAGTGGGTCTCCGAGATTTGGTCCACAGAGGAGACACAGCGTGGTACCGGGGCAGCCCTGACAGAAATTTTTGCCAAGTACTACGAAAATATTTATCAGTCGCAATCCACATGGGGGGAGTTGGACTGTACTGAATTCCTACGGGATATTTCTCTACCGACTCTCGGGTCGGAGGACAGGGAGGCGCTAGACTCTGACTTCCATCTGGAAGAAGTAGAAAAGGCCATGAGAGACTTGCAATCTGGGAAAGCGGCGGGCCCGAATGGGCTCCCCACCGAGCTGTTTAAATGTGTGGCGGGAAAGCTGGCCCCTTACATGTTTGACATGTTTAGGGAAGCGGTCGAAGTGGGACAACTCCCAGAAGACACGAGAATGGCGACTATAGTAGTACTCCTTAAGAAGGGCAAACCGCCTGACCTCTGTAGCTCCTACAGACCTATCTCCCTCTTAAATTTCGAGGCCAAGGTTCTGGCCAAGATTATCGCAAACCGGCTGGGTCTGGTCCTGCAATCTTTGATTCATCCGGATCAATCTGGCTTTATGCCTCATAGGAGCACGAGGCTCAATTTGAGATGCCTGTACGGAGTCATGTACATGACTCAAAGGCAGCCAGATGTCCCAGCCGCTCTCCTTTCATTAGACGCGAGGATGGCGTTTGACAGCATCGAATGGTCATACCTTTTTGCTGTGCTGGAGAAGGTGGGCATTGGCCCGCAGTTGCAAAAGTGGATCCGGTTGTTATACACTGCCCCGATGGCTCGAGTTCAGGTTAACGGGGTCGTCTCCAGAGCCTTCGCGCTGCACAGGGGGACGAAGCAGGGTTGTCCTCTGTCCCCGATGTTATTTGCGCTGGTGCTGGAACCCCTAGCGGTGTGGATCAGAAGCGACCTGGCAGTGAGGGGCATCGATCTGGGGGGGGGGGCTGGGAAGAGCGCATTTCATTGTATGCGGACGATATCCTTCTCTATGCACACCGGCCCCGTCAAACATTCCACAGGCTCATTCATAATATACGGTCCTTTGGTTCCTACTCCGAATACCATATCAATTGGGACAAGTCATTGGTTTTTTCGCTAGCCGGGAACCCCCCGGTTTTGACGTCGGCATGCTCGGAGATGGTGTTGCAGGATAAATTTAAGTACTTGGGCATCTGGATAACCAAGACTGAGGCGGAGTTTGCACAACTGAATCTACAGGGACAGCTCACCAGGTTACGTGATGATGCGATGCACTGGAGGGGGCTCCCGATCTCCCTTATGGGAAGGGCGGTCCTCTTCAAGATGATGGCCCTTCTGCGCTTACTTTACGCCGTCCAAAACACTCCCTATCACATTCAGGACTCATTCTTTCAAACGGTCGAGTCCGAGTTACGCAAATTGCTCGGGGGGGGGCAGTCCCAGGATTGCGCTCAAGAAGCTACAGAATGGGGTGTACGAAGGGGGGCTGGCAGTCCCGGATATTAGGAAATACTACTGGGCCGCGCATCTTATCAATGTCAACGGTTGGGTTTTTGTCCCCACTGGAGGAACCTGCCTACAGAGTGGATAGACTGGTCTTGGGCGAACTTAGTCACCTGGGGGAACTGTACCGTAGGGGTAGGGGCTCCGTTCATCTGCCACCACACACAAAGACGGTCATCGACATTTGGCACAAAGCGACTAAGATGATGGGATGGGAGAGGAAACTCACTGACCAGACCCCACTCTGGATGGGAGACTTTCTGACAGAAGTGCACAGACTGCAGGGGTTCCGGAAGTGGAGCCTTATAGGCATTGACGTGCTCGGGGACGTCTGGAAAGGCGGTAAAATGGTGACATTCGATAGTCTGCGGGAGGGCTTCCAAATGGGGGAAGGTGAATTTCTTAGATAACGACAGTTGCGTTCTGCACTCCAGTGCCATTTGAAAGAGGGGACTGTACTTCCAGAATATTCCCCACTGGAGGATAGGCTCCTCTTGGACCCCATGATCGAGAAAGCGGTGTCACTGACTTACAAAAAACTGGTAAACAACACCCCGGACTGCCTGGGTTCCCTGCGGGAGGCCTGGGAAACAGATGTGGGTCTACTGGAGGATGATGATTGGGCGAAGGCCCTACAGTGCCCCAGGAGAATAGCCATCAGAGCGCGCTTTCGACTTGTGCAACTCCGCATTCTTCATAGGTCGTATGCCTTGAGAATGGTGCAGGTCCGTATTAAGGGCGGGGGTTCCGAGCTATGTGCCAAGGGATGTGGTGAGAGGGGGTCATTCTTTCATATCCTGTGGGCCTGCCCCAGGATCCAGAAGTACTGGAGGGGCGTCACCCGTGTAATGGAGGCTGTAGTGGGTGAGCAGGTTCCGCTGGAGCCCAGATGGCACATCCTCGGAGTCACGGGAGAGATCACATGGCCACAGTGGGTCAAGCTATGGCTAGCTTTAGCAGGGGGGGTCGCTAAGAGGAACATCGCACGAGCGCGGGGGGCATTAGAGCCCCCGACAGTAGCTGCATGGCTCTGCGATATAGACTGGTGCCACAGTGTGGAACAGGTGGTCTATCAAAGTCGTGGATGCCCTCGCAAGTGGGAGAAAATATGGGGGCCTTGGACATTGTATAGAGGCCTTTGATTGGACTCATGAGGTGTGTTGCATAGATTTTCCTGGGAGTATTCAGGGTTGTATTCCATTGGGTGGGGTGTGGGATTGCAGTAACTGTAAGTGGGTATTGCACGTTATAATGTCTGGTAATTTCCATGTCTTCGACATGCTTGTATATGTATATTGAGATTTACTTGTATTTGAAGCTGGTTTTTTTTGCTTTAATTAAAAGAAATGTTAAAAAAAAAGTAGGACTATTTGACAGCTGTCATAGACATAGAAAAAGGATTACAATGACAGCCGCCTCCACAGACATAGATGAAGAATTACAGACGACAAATCAGATGTGTCACACAGACAGCAATGAATTTTTAAGCTAACAGCATGTGCATTATAGGATGTTGGGTTTTTGCTTTAACAATGCCAAGAACGGCCTGCAAACTAGTAACTTGCAAAATTGCAAAAAAACTTGCCTCATGCCAGAAGTTGAGAAGTGGAAGGGGAGGAAGGAAGAGAAAGGGAGACAAAAGGCTCTATGATGCGGGAAGGGCTGAGGAGGTAGGCCTGTCTGTGTCTATGAGATGAGGGGAGGGGAGGGAAGGGATGAGAGAAGGCCTGTCTGTGCCTCTGAGGTGTGGGGCGGGCTGTGACTTTAGGCCTGTCTATGCCTTTGAGATGAGGGCGGGGGGATGGGGATGGTGGAATTTCTCAGGTACAGGGCTAACTCTAAAATAGATGCAGTATGTTACTGGTGATGTCCGCTCTGTGCACGTTGCTGTCGTACATAAGTGTCTCCTGTTGAGCAGCTTTAAAAGTACCTCTAGGCACTGTGTATGCATCCATTCTTGGCTGTGATAAAGCCCATGACATCATAGTGCTTAAAAACATTTCCCGAGTGCATTTTGGGGAGTGCCTTTCTTCAGGGGGCAGTTACTGTCCAATTACAAGCCAGCATTTCTGGTCGTCTGGTAGAACAGCCCAGCGGCCAGCTTCCTCCTAGGTAGGTGGTCTGAGTAGTGCGGAGAAGGGTACTACAGCACGCACATGTTGTAGGGCAAACCCCTTTCTTTTGAATAATACATGTTGTAGGTCACAGCAAGCAGAGCTCGCCTCTGACCCTGTGTATCTCACCCAACCATGTCCCATGAGACAACTGCGCCAGCAGACGTCTCACCGCTTCTACATCACACAGGGCCTTCAGATGTAGTAGAAATACTACCCGAGCAGGCTTGGAGGCTGCAGTAACTTGACCACATTACCACTCGTGCACGACACCCAATGATTCCCCCCACACTCCCTTCAACCACTCATGCAACCTGTGCCCTCCCAGCGCTCCCAAACAGGGCAGCGCGCTTGTTAGACCTGGCGCCATTGGCGTGGGTCTCCCTTCCATTTTTTGCTGTTGCCTCCTATGTTTTTGCTGTGTTTTTGCTGGTCTAGATGCTTTGGGCACTTTGCCACTGCTGTTCAGTGCCAAAGTGCAAGTGCTCCCTATTGTAAATTGTTGTAATGGATTAGTGACTCCATAATTGGCTTATCTGATTTACTTGTCAGACCCTAGTACAGTGCACCATGAGTGCCCAAGGCCTGTAAATCAAATGCTGCTGGTGGGCTTGCAGCACTTATTGTGCCACCCACAGAAGCAGCTTGTAAAGTATGGCTCAGGCCTGCCATTGCAGAGCCTGTTTGCAGTCTGGGACTGCCATGTCGACTTGGCAAGTGCACCCACTTGCCAGTCCCTAAACCTTCCCTTTTCTACATGTTAGTCACCCCTAAGGTAGGCCCAAGGTAACCCTATCGGCAGGGTGCATTGTATGTGAAAGGTAGGACATGCCCTGGTGTGTGTGGCATGTCCTGATAGTGAATTACAGCCAATTTCATTTTTCACTATTGCAAGGCTATCTGTTCCCATAGGCCAGAATGGGCAGTTTGATTATAACATCTTATAAGCATAACTGACCCAAGGAACAAGATGGGAAAATAAAGTTTAGTATGCCTGAACTCAGAATGCTAAAATACATCTTTTAGGGTGGGTGATTTTTACATTCTGTGTTTGAAAATACCACTTTTAGAAAGTAGGTATTTTCATGCCTAACCATCCAGTATGCCTCTGATAGGTTTGTGTATTCCATGTCTGGTTTGTGAGTAACAGGGGGCTGGAGAGGGCTTTGGCTCCAGCAGTCTGATGAGTCAGAGCTGAGCTGAATGGAGCCTACATAGAATGGAGAGTAGGGGAGGAGATTTCCTTTCACTTGCCTGAGCCTACATAGAATAGAGAGTGGGGGAGGAGATTTCCTTTCACTTGCCTGAGCCTACATAGAATAGAGAGTAGGGGGAGGAGATTTCCTTTCAGCTACCTGGGCCAGGTCTGCTTTCAACAATGCTGTCTCCACCTCCTGCCAGGAAGCTGCACCAGGGAGGACAGAACTGGTTTGGGCTAGGTACAGACACTCTCTGCCTTCAGAGAACAAAGGATTTTGGAGTATAAATATTGGGGCCCAGAACCCAGAACTTTACATCACTTGTGGGAATCAAGACGAACCTTTGCCAAGGAGAGAAACCAAGGAAGCTGAAGGAGGAGACTGCCCCTGCACTGGTGATTGTTTGGGGTTGGCCTGCAGTGGTTACTTATTGCCAAGGAAAGGAGAAAAGGAACTTTGTGTGTACTTTAATCATCTTGAGGAAGATCTCCAAGGGCTTGAAGCTGAGCTTGCCTCCTGTTCTGAAGTCTCAGGGACACAAAGACTTCACCCCCAGCTCCCCCTGAATTTCCTTGCTGGGAATTCTACATGCAGAGAGGTGCCTGCTGTTGTTTTGGGCCCTCTAGAGACTGCGTGTCGCTGGGAGCTGGAAGCGAGACGCAACGAGGAAGAAGCATGTCGCCGCCGCAGCTGTTGCCGTCGTATTGCCGAAGAAGCGTGCCGCCGCCGCAGCTGTCTGCCGTCGCATCACCGAAGAAGCGCGTTGCATCACCGGAGAAGCGTAACGCCGCCGCAGAGGTTGCCGTCGCATCACCGGAGAAGCGCGTCGCAGGGTCTGTCGCGGCTCAAGAAACCATCGATTTCACTGCACGGCCGTCGGGCGTGCACGCATCGCATCCAAGTTGTCGCATCGCATCAAAGACGCCATTTTGTCACATCGCACCGGATCGTCAAATCGCATTGAGGCGCCATCTTGTCGCATCGCACCGTATCAAAGTAAGAAACAGACGCTTCGCCTCCTCTCCGGTAAGGAACAGACGCATCACCTCCCCTGCGCTGCAGTAAGGAACAGGTGCGCCGCCTCCCCCGAAGCAAGGAACTGACGCATCGCCTTCCCTGCGACCCTTTTGTTTATGTTGCGTTACCCATCCAAGGTACTTTGAGAGTAAAGTGTTGCATTTACCATCTACATCGAACTAAGCTATTTCTACCATTTGAAAGTCATATTTTGTTTACTGTATTGTGGATTTTTGTCGTTTGGTCTTGTGTTAAGTCTAGATAAAGATTACTTATTTTTTTTAAACTGGTGTGGTGTCCATTTGTAGTGTTTTCACTGTATTACTGTATGTGTTCACAAATGCTTTACACACTGCCTCTGAGATAAGCCTGCCTGCTCGTGCCAAGCTACCAAGGGGGTGAGCAGGGGTTATTTTAGGAGTGTATCCCCCTTACCCTGACTAGAAGCAAGGGCCCCTACCTGGTCAAAGGTTCCTACCTCTGCCAACTAGAGACCCCCATTTCTAACATTGGTGGTCAGCGGTGAGGATTTGTACTTGCATTTGTGACTCATATACTGTGATTGGTGTACACTACTAGTGAGTGCAGACCATAACGCGACCACATACATTGTGGTAGAAGTTTTTCCTTGGGACTTCTATTTTTGCTAGAAACTACCAATCCTTGTTACAATGAGCAAAGCAGCATCCAACCCATCTATGGATCTACAATTTGAAGAAGATAGGATTGATGCCTACACTGTGCCACAGCTTAAAACCCTCTGTAAAAGATTTAAAATCTCTGTGAAAGGCATCACCAAGAAGGAGGAGTTCCAAAAGGCGATGAAGGCCTGGTTGGAAGCTAGAAATACTCCTGAGCATCCTGAAGAGCCTAGGGAGGAGGCAGAGAATGCAGATGGGCAGCTAGATGGGCCATTGGGCCTGACTGGGGAGAAAGTTCCTTCCAGGGCAGGCAGCAGTGTTTCTTCAAAGGGCCTGTCCCCAGAAGAGCTGGAGGACAGGGAAAGGGATAGAATGCATAAGATGGACCTAGCCAAGCTCAAACTGGGTGGTCAGAGAGAATTAGAAAGCAAGAAGCTAGCCTTGGAAGAAAAGAAAATGCATTTAGAGCATGAGAGAATGTTGAGGGAATTGGAATTGAAAGCAAAGAGCTTAGAGATTACTCCCTCTGGTGGCAGCACACCATCCATGCCTGTAGAAGCAAGAGTATTCATCCCCAAAGATGTAATTAAGGAGTTCCACAAGCATGAAGATTTTGGGCAATGGTTTAAGGCCTATGAAGTGGCCATGACCTCCCACTGGGTCCCTGAGAAGGATTGAGGAGCAGGGTTGTGGGGATAGTTTCTCAGTGATGGGCGGGACACCTTATTAGACTTGCCCTCTGAGTACCAGAATTCCTATGTCCACATAAAGGAAGCCTTAATGACCAGGTATGGATTGACCCCAGAGCTTTATAGACAAAGGTTTAGAAATTGTAAGAAACTAGAGTCAAGTACTTGGGTGGAATATGTGTCTTTTTTTTGCAGAGCATTGGATGGTTGGGTGAAGGGTAGCAAAGTGAATGATTTTGAAGCGCTCTATGATTTGATTGCGTGGGAGCACTTGTCCAGTAATTGTTTTCCAGAGCTACGCCAGCACCTGATTGATAGTAAGCTGACTATCCCTAGGAAGCTTGCTGAGGAGGCGGACCGCTGGGTTAGTACCCTGGTCCACAAGGGTAATGTGGGAAAATTCGCCAAAGGTGGGCAGGGTCCCCAGCAGAAGAGTGGGGGGGACAAGGGTAAACAGAGGGAGTTCCAGAAAGGGCCCAAAAGTAATCCCCAAGGGAACCAAGGGAAGGGTTCCCAGCCTCCCCCTGAGAAGAAGCCAGGGGCCCTGACAGATAAGCCTGTTCAGAGGGGTCCCAAGAAATGTTTTGGTTGTGGTCAGGTGGGCCACTTCTTCTGGGATCCTTAAGTGTCCCAACAAAGGTAACACAGCACCCACTGGTGCACCGCCCCGGCAGATGGCTAGTGTAGCCCTGGGAGAGGAGATGGGTGCCCAAGGTGGGTGGGGTCCCTCAGAGATGTCCCTGGTCTCTTTAGGAGACAGTGAGATGGTCCCTAGGACCCAGCTGCCTGTTAACACTAAGAAATACAGGCAGTGGGTGACCATCAATGGCCATAGGGTGGAGGCTCTGAGAGACACCGGAGCCAGTGTGACAGCTGTCAGTTGTCGGCTGGTGTCTGAAGAGCAGTTGATCCCCCATGCATTTTACCCTGTAGTTGCCGCTGACAACTCAGAGAGCCACTGTAAGGTGGCCCAGGTTCCCTTTGAGTGGGGGGGGTCTCAGGTACCTTTCAAGTAGCTGTGAGGCCAGCCATGCCTGTTGACTGCTAGGCAATGATTTGGAAAGCTCCCCTTGGGCTAAGGTGGAGAGAAGGTCTCATTTGGAGATGTTGGGTCTGCCTGAGTGGGCATGTGTGACCACTCGGTCCATGGCTGCCAGTAAGGGTATTCAAGAGGACCTGGAGCCTGAAAGAGTGGCCCAGGTGCCTGCCTTAAAGAGAAGAGGCAGGGGGCGCGGGAAACCAGCCCCCGAAGTTCCCACAGTCCAGGAGGAGGCAGACCTTGAGGGGGATGCCCTGGAACCTACAGGGGAACAAGTAGCTGAACTGGGGGACCAGCCTGAGCTGACCCATTGGCAGCAGGAAGGAGGACCCTCCAGGGAAGAGTTCTGCAAGGAGCAGAAGAAGTGCCCTTCTCTTGGGGGTTTGCGGCAACAGGCCACAAACCAGGCAGCAGGTGATCAGTCTGGATCACATTGGATCTACTGGGAGAATGGTCTCCTGTATAGTGAGCCTAAGGTTGCTGAGCCTGGGTCAGCCCGTGTGCTGGTGGTACCCCAGCGCTTCAGAGCCTTCCTACTGGGTCTGGCTCATGATGTGCCTTTAGCAGGACATTTGGGGCAAGACAAGACCTTTGAAAGGCTTGTCACCCACTTTTATTGGCCCCAAATGCGCAAGAGTTCCGATACTCATTGCAGGACCTGTCAGACTTGCCAGGCAAGTGGTAAGAGTGGGAGGAAGCAAAAGGCTCCTCTCCAACCGTTCCCTGTGGTCAGCACCCCCTTTGAAAGGGTGGGCATTGACATTGTGGGGCCTCTGGATCCCAAGACAGCCATGGGCAACAGGTTCATCCTGGTCTTGGTGGACCATGCCACCCGGTATCCGGAAGCCATCCCTCTCAGGACTGTGACGGCCCCCGTGGTGGGACGTGCATTGATGGGGATTTTCTCCCGTGTGGGTTTCCCCAGAGAGGTGGTGTCAGACCGTGGTACCAACTTCATATCTAGGTATATGAAGTCCCTGTGGCAGGAGTGTGGTGTAACCTACAAGTTCCCCACTCCTTACCACCCCCAAGGTAATGGGCTGGTTGAGAGATTCAACAGGACCCTAAAAGGCATGATTATGGGTCTTGAGGACCCTATGAGGCGTAAGTGGGACGTCCTCTTGCCATGCCTTCTGTTTGCTTTCAGAGAGGTGCCACAGAAGTCCTTAGGGTTCAGTCCCTTTGAACTGCTGTATGGTCACCCTGTAAGAGGACCTCTGAGTTTGGTAAAAGAAGGCTGGGAGAAAGCTCCCAGTAAACCTCCCCAGGATGTATATAGCTACATGCTGGCCTTCAGAAACCAAACTCGGTGTTTCAGACAACTCGCTCAGGCGAATCTGGAAGCCAGCCAGGAGGAGATGAAACGGTGGTATGATCAGAATGCCACTCTGATCGAGTTTCATCCTGGACAGAAAGTGTGGGTCATGGCCCCCATGGAGCCTTGTACACTCCAGGATAAGTGGACCGGACCATTTGAGGTGGTGGAGCGCAAGAGTGATGTCACCTACTTGGTGGACTTGCTGTCTCCTAGGAACCCTTTGCGGGTCCTGCATGTAAACTGCCTGAAGCCCCACTTGGAGAGGTCCGAAGTGGGCATGCTCCTAGCAACAGATGATGGAATGGAGGAGGAGACTGAGCCTTTTCCTGACCTCCTGTCTGCAACAGAGCAAGATGGGTCAGTGGACGGTGTGAACCTCTCTTCCGCCCTGACCCCTGAGCAGCAGATGACTGTCGCCAACTGTTGGGACAGTTTCCTGATATGTTCTCCCTGACTCCCGGTATCACTGAGTGGTGCGTCCATGATGTGGACACTGGGGACAGTCCTCCTGTAAAACACAAAACTTACAGAGTGACTGACAGAGTGAGAGCTTGCATCAAGGAGGAGGTCTCCAAGATGTTTGCCTTAGGGGTGATTGAGTCCTCTAACAGCCCTTGGGCCAGCCCAGTGGTCTTGGTCCCAAAGGCTGCCGCGCCTGGTGCCAAACCCGAACTCCGGTTCTGTGTGGACTACCGAGGACTCAATTCAGTCACCAGGACTGACGCGCACCCCATCCCCAGAGCTGATGAGCTCATTGATCGGTTAGGGGCTGCCCAGTACCTCAGTACGTTTGACTTAACGTCTGGGTACTGGCAGATCGCCTTAACTGATGGGGCAAGAGAGAGGTCAGCATTCTCCACACCAGATGGGCACTACCAATTCCGGGTTATGCCCTTTGGGATGAAGAATGCCCCTGCCACCTTTCAGAGGTTGGTCAACCAGGTGTTGGCTGGACTGGAAGATTTCAGTGCCTGGATGACATCGCAGTGTTCAGCGCCAGTTGGGAAGAACATCTGCGCCACCTCTGGGAAGTGTTGATGGCACTGCGGAGGGCAGGCCTCACGATCAAGGCGAGTAAGTGCCAGATCGGGCAGGGTTCCGTGGTGTACTTGGGATACCAGGTTGGGAGCGGCCAGGTGGCGCCCCTACAGCCCAAGATTGATACCATCCTGGCTTGGGAACCCCCCAAGACCCAGACAGAGGTGAGAGCCTTTTTAGGACTCACAGGGTACTACAGGAGGTTTGTCAAGGGGTATGGCAGCATTGTTGCACCCTTGACAGAGCTGACTTCCAGGAAGCAGCCCAAGAAAGTGAACTGGACTGACACCTGTCAGAAAGCTTTTGATGCCCTGAAGACTGCCATGTGCACGGCGCCCGTGCTTCAGGCGCCCAACTTCTCAAAGGAATTCATTGTGCAGACAGATGCTTCAGAGCATGGTGTGGGGGCTGTACTTTCACAGATGAATGTGGAGGGCCTAGACCAACCTGTAGCCTTCATTAGTAGGAGGTTACTTCCACGGGAAAAGAGGTGGAGTGCAATTGAGCATGAGGCATTTGCTGTGGTCTGGGCACTGAAGAAGTTGAGACCATACTTGTTTGGGACTCACTTCCGGGTTCAGACAGACCCCAGGCCCCTCAGATGGTTGATGCAGATGAGGGGTGAGAACCCAAAGCTGTTGAGGTGGTCCATTTCCCTACAGGGGATGGACTTCATGGTGGAACACCGCCCTGGTACAGAACACGCCAACGCTGATGGTCTGTCCAGATTTTTCCGCCTTAGTGAAGAGAACTCCTGAGAGGGTGGGTAGTTCTCCCCACATTTCAGCTGGAGGGGACACGTGTTAGACCTGGCACCATTGGCGTGGGTCTCTCTTCCATTTTTTGCTGTTGCCTCCTATGTTTTTGCTGTGTTTTTGCTGGTCTAGATGTTTTGGGCACTTTGCCACTGCTGTTCAGTGCCAAAGTGCAAGTGCTCCCTATTGTAAATTGTTGTAATGGATTAGTGACTCCATAATTGACTTATTTGATTTACTTTTCAGACCCTAGTACAGTGCACCATGAGTGCCCAGGGCCTGTAAATCAAATGCTGCTGGTGGGCTTGCAGCACTGATTGTGCCACCCACAGAAGCAACTTGTAAAGTATGGCTCAGGCCTGCCATTGCAGAGCCTGTGTGCAGTCTGGGACTGCCATGTCGACTTGGCATGTGTACCCACTTGCCAGTCCCTAAACCTTTTCTTCATGTTAGTCACCCCTAAGGTAGGCCCAAGGTAACCCTATGGGCAGGGTGCATTGTATGTGAAAGGTAGGACATGCCCTGGTGTGTGTGGCATGTCCTGATAGTGAATTACAGCCAATTTCGTTTTTCACTATTGCAAGGCTATCTGTTCCCATAGGCCAGAATGGGCAGTTTGATTATAACATCTTATAAGCATAACTGACCCAAGGAACAAGATAGGAAAATAAAGTTTAGCATGCCTGAACTCAGAATGCTAAAATACATCTTTTAGGGTGGGTGATTTTTACATTCTGTGTTTGAAAATACCACTTTTAGAAAGTAGGTATTTTCTTGCCTAACCATCCAGTATGCCTCTGCTAGGTTTGTGTATTCCATGTCTGGTTTGTGAGTGACAGGGGGCTGGAGAGGGCTTTGGCTCCAGCAGTCTGATGAGTCAGAGCTGAGCTGAATGGAGCCTACATAGAATAGAGAGTAGGGGGAGGAGATTTCCTTTCACTTGCCTGAGCCTACATAGAATAGAGAGTAGGGGGAGGAGATTTCCTTTCACTTGCCTGAGCCTACATAGAATAGAGAGTAGGGGATGAGATTTCCTTTCAGCTACCTGGGCCAGGTCTGCTTTCAACAATGCTGTCTCCACCTCCTGCCAGGAAGCTGCACCAGGGAGGACAGAACTGGTTTGGGATAGGTACAGACACTCTCTGCCTTCAGAGAACAAAGGATTTTGGAGTATAAATATTGGGGCCCAGACGCCAGAACTTTAGATCACTTCTGGGAATCAAGACAAACCTTTGCCAAGGAGAGAAACCAAGGAAGCTGAAGGAGGAGACTGCCCCTGCACTGGTGATTGTTTGGTGTTGGCCTGCAGTGGTTACTTATTGCCAAGGAAAGGAGAAAAGGAACTTTGTGTGTACTTTAATCATCTTGAGGAAGATCTCCAAGGGCTTGAAGCTGAGCTTGCCTCCTGTTCTGAAGTCTCAGGGACACAAAGACTTCACCCCCAGCTCCCCCTGAATTTCCTTGCTGGGAATTCTACTTGCAGAGAGGTGCCTGCTGTTGTTTTGGGCCCTCTAGAGACTGCGTGTCGCTGGGAGCTGGAAGCGCGACGCAACGAGGAAGAAGCGTGTCACCGCCGCAGCTGTTCCCATCGCATCGCCGAAGAAGCGTGCCGCCCCCGCAGCTGTCTGCCGTCGCATCACCGAAGAAGCGCGTCGCATCACCGGAGAAGCGTGCCGCCGCTGCAGAGGTTGCCGTCGCATCACCGGAGAAGCACGTCGCAGGGCCTTTCGCGGCTCAAGAAACCATCGATTTCACCGCACGGCCGTCGGGCGTGCACGCATCGCATCCAAGTTGTCGCATCGCATTAAAGACGCCATTTTGTCGCATCGCACCGGATCGTCGCATCGAGCCGCCATCTTGTCGCATCGCACCGAATCACAGTAAGAAATAGACGCTTCGCCTCCTCTCCGGTAAGGAACAGATGCATCACCTCCCCTGCGCTGCAGTAAGGAACAGGTGCGCCGCCTCCCCCGAAGCAAGGAACTGACGCATCGCCTTCCCTGCGACCCTTTTGTTTATGTTGCGTTACGCATCCAAGGTACTTTGAGAGTAAAGTGTCGCATTTACCATCTACATTGAACTAAGCTATTTCTACCATTTGAAACTCATATTTTGTTTACTTTATTGTGGATTTTTGTCGTTTGGTCTTGTGTTAAGTCTAGATAAAGATTACTTATTTTTTCTAAACTGGTGTGATGTCCATTTGTAGTGTTTTAACTGTATTACTGTATGTGTTCACAAATGCTTTACACACTGCCTCTGAGATAAGCCTGCCTGCTCGTGCCAAGCTACCAAGGGGGTGAGCAGGGGTTATTTTAGGAGTGTAGCCCCCTTACCCTGACTAGAAGCAAGGGTCCCTACTTGGTCAAAGGTACCTACCTCTGCCAACTAGAGACCCCCATTTCTAACAGTGCTGAAGTCCCATACAAAGTGGGATTAAAAAAATGGGAGGGGGGGTCTCTCAAAGGGATGTGGCCGATGTAATTAAGGGCTTGGCGTAAAACACATAAGCTAAAACATCTATGCTTACCATAGTGTCCCGTCCGAAAACTTTGCTGCTTCTTTCATTGTAGTCAGATAAATAATACAACATGTAACATTTCACCTACAACAAGCCAGGACTATTAGCTTTGTCAGTTGTTGTTAGTTGCATAATATAAATAAGCAACAACTTTGGCTTTGTTGTACATAACATTGAAAATGCTTCAGTTCTGAAATGATGAGACTGTGAAAGAAATATAACAGGTCTTTTTGAAAGCAGTGAAGGGTGGTATTGCTGCAGCGGTAAGATTTTTTTTTTTCATCCTGAGGGCAAAAAGGGAGAGCCCAATAGAGACCTGTCTCAGCACCTGTGCGAAGTAAGCAGAGAAATGTCCCGGTTTTTAAATAGTGTCTCGGTGCCTGAAGGGTGAGTGATATATATATATATATATATATATATATATCAAGCTGCTAAGCAGTGCAGCCGCACTGCCGTTGCCTTTCTCCTTCCACTTTCAACGGCGGTCCTCAGCGAGGGGGCAAACCTCAAATACCAAAACTACGCTGCATTCATCTCATAAAAACAGCTACTGAGGACAACAAATTGCTTTGAACAAGGGAGGTATCCCGAAACGCGTCGAGCTGGTCTGATTATGGATTAAAATACCGCTTTCCAAAGCAATTTGTTGTCCTCAGTAGCTGTTTTTATGAAATGAATGCAGCGTAGTTTTGATATATATATATATATATGCGCCAATCTCCTCCACTCCTCACTGGCTTGTTATCCTCGCCGAGATAGAAGCACGGACACCAAATTCTGTGCAAATAGTGCTTTATTGTTTCCTTTCAGCAGTTGCCGGCCACAACGCGTTTCAGCCCTGGAGGGCCTTGATCACATATATATATATGTATGTATATATTATCTACTGGCGGTCGCCAGTAGATAGTTATAGTTAGGACCTATTTTCCATAGGAAATCCGCGACATTCTATCTGAAATAACTCTTGCGTCGGTTGACGAATCTTTGCGAAATTTTCAAACTTTATGGCCCGCTCCGGTCCGCTCCTACCCTGAAAGTTTCGGGGTGATTCATCAAGCGGGGGCCGAGAAAAAGGGGGTCCCAAAACGTGTTTTCCCCATTCATTTTCCCATAGGAAACTTTAGACACGGTTACAGCCCGAACTGCTGAACGGAATTACACCAAATTTGGCAAAGAGGTAGTTCTTGGTTCAGAAAGAACCTTTTTGTTAAATGGTGTAAATCCGTTCAGTAGTTCCTGTGAAAATCAATATGAAAATCACATATATATCTATGGCCGCGTCGGATTCGCGCACCCTCCCGATCACGAGCTGCATGCTAATTGGCTGTCAACACTCCAAATCAGGAAGTGTTGGCAGCCATTTTGTCCCTCGGTAGAACCGAGGGACAGAAACAAGTGCGCAAAGCGCAAAAGGGGGCAGGGTCGAAACACCCTGACCCTCTAGGTCTGCCTCAGGGGTCCCACAAGGACCCCTGGGCAGAAAGAAGCATTTTAAAAAAAAAATCGGCAGGATGCGCTCAGGGTGCGCGAATCCCGCCGAGAAAAAAAGAAACAAGTGCGCAAAACGCACAAAGGGGGCAGGGTAGAAACACCCTGACCCCTAGGCCTGCTCAGGGGGTCCCACAAGGACCCCCTGGGCAGAAAGAAGCATTTAAAAAAAAATCGGCAGGATACGCTCAGGGTGCGCGGATCCTGCCGATGAAAAATCGAAGCGCGGTCTCCTGCGCTTCGATGCAAATTCTGCCCCGGGTGGCCCAAGTCCCGGGGGCATGCGGGGGGTGGGTTTATTGTTTATATGGGGGGCCTCTAAGGCCCCCCAAGCCCCGGGGACCGCCTCCCCCCGGGGCTTCTTATTTAAATTTTAAATAACATGTGGGGGGGCTCCAGCCCCCACACGCCCGGGACCACCACCTCCCCGGGGCACATAGAAAATAAATGTGGGGGTCCGTTACGGACCTCCAGAGCCCCGGGGACCACCACCTCCCGGGGCTGTGAAATGGTTGGGAGGGGGCCGCGCGGCCCCCTCCTGGAGCCCTTGATGGCCCTGGGGACTGCCACCCCCAGGGCCGGCTCCTGCAGTGTCCCGGGTGCCTACCCCGGGACACTGTAGTTTGCAATGACAGGACGGAGCCTCGCGGCTCCCGTCCTGTCATTGCAAACTGCTTTGGATATTGGAAGAGGAGCAGGAAACCTGCTCTCTCTTCCAATATCCAAGCACATTAGCTTCCACATGGGGAGCTGCATGTTAGCAGCTCCCCATGTGAAAAGCAATGCCGGCTCCCAAGGGACGCGGGGAGCCGGCGGGACTGTGGGGGGATTGGGGACCACCCCACAGTCCCCAACGGAGAGGGCCAGCCCCGGGGAGTTATTGGTATTGGAGTGTGTATGGTTTTGCGAATGGCAGTCTGTAAATAAGAGTGGGTGTATCAAAAGTTATATTAGGGTGTGAGAAGATGCATGAAATTATCACTTGGATGATGTCATCAGTGATGTCATTTGAGATGTCATCAGTGATGTCATCAGTGATGTCACTGACCATGTCATGAGTGATGTAATATGTGACGTCATCAGCAGTGAATTGCGGGGCGCGAGTTATAGTTAGCTGAACTAACTATAACGGGGAATTTCACGGGTTTTGTACGAGTGCAATGTCCAACTAACTATAACTGTCCCTAAAACCTATGGTTTTTTCAGTGAATATATATATATATATATATATATATATATATATATGTATATATAACTACAAAACCTGCCCTTCCCAAGGAAACAGGACCGACACAGCACGGATTCCCATCGCAGCTCTTACGGGTTGCAGGTAACGCGTTTCGGCCGCGAAACTGGCCTTGTTCATACAACGGGCCCCATTACAACTTCACATTTATATGCCCTGCAACAGTGCACGTGACAAATAGGCATAAAAGAGTAATACCCGTGTAGGTGCCCTTCATATACATGTAAATAAATATAAATAACAAACATCAGTTGTCATTGTAGCATTAAAGTAAAAATAGAACATCGCGCTAGTGCATAAAAGACCAGTGTCTCACTTGTGAAAAATCCAGAAAATGAGGACCTCCGGTAAAATACCAAAGACCAGTGTCGGATCCTCATGTCTGAACCCCTACACAGGCAAAATAACTGGGTAAAAAAAGCCCACATAAAATGCTAAATTTTAAAGGCAAAAAAAAAACCTTTTCGAAAAACGGGGCATTGTTTCTTTCAATGGCTCTGAAATGGCAGTCCCTCGTAATAGCACATTCTCGTGGCACTCCGATCCTCTTTAAAAACACTGGCAGAGGGAGGAGAAAAGTATTGATTTATGGAGAGTTGCATCCTGCATTCCGCAAAGTTCGCAGAGTTCATTCCTCGTGATACACTTAAACACCTGACCCTTTCAGTGCTTACAAATTCCTCATTGAGCATCTGTTACCCAATACAGTCCCGGTTTTTAAATAGTGTCTCAATGTTAAAAAAAGTAAGCAGAGAAATGTCCCATTTTTTTTTAGTGCGAGAGACTATGTAAAAACCAGGACATTTCTCTGTTTAACCTGGGCACTGCACAAAAACCGGGACATTTCTGTAATTTGGAGCAAAGTGTCGGGACACCGGGACACTGCTCCGAAAACCAGGACCGTCCGGGGAAAACTGGGACGTCTGGTCACCCTACCCCTAGCTGCCCTCTAATGACACTCATACGCTGGTATTAGTGACTTTCTAGGTCAGATTAGTTCTAAGAATTATGAAACAGTAAACATTTTAACATTCACAAGGTCACAAGACGCCGGTGGTACGGCAAACGTAGTCATAAATATTGCTCAGTTTATTACACTGACGCCGATTTAGAGATAATCTTTCAGGTTATGTGACTGAACTGACCAGCAGCTTCTATCTATCAAATTAAATCCTCTAAAAACTGAGTTATAATTACAATTAGGCCTATTGTATGTAAGTTTTCCACTTTTGTCAATTCCAAGCGGTAGTCTTGTAGGAGAAGCATTGTAAAATGTAATAACGTAAAAGCATTTTGATAACACTAAGCCACTTGCAAATAAAGCCACTTAATGGTTTTAATTAAGCGAATTCCTCAACCCTATGTCAGCTTAACTATGTATCTCACATGCATTCAGTACATGTGATCGCCACTTTATTGACTAAAACAAAAAAATGCACCCGTACTCAGCAGTAGCCTCCGTTTTTTCTGAATTGCAGGATTTTCCAAGTCGACCAGAGATGGCAGTGCAACTATTCCAACATGTAACGATGCTGGGGCACCTGAGGCATCTGTCATGTCGTGGGAGCTCTTCAGTGTCATTGTTCTCTTCTGTTCTGATCACATCCACCTGCATTTTTAAAATCTCGGGTTAACACAAGCTGCATTTAGCAAAGCGAAATATATGTTTATATTGAAGATATGAAGCTAACAACCAGTTGTGCTAAAACTCAAAAAGTGCATTAATAGCTTAGATCAGTTTGATTGCAGGTTGTATTCTTAAGGCAATGCGTCATAGTTAAGCCACGCTGCTGGCGACACGCTGTCTTTTTCCTCAGCAGCAGTGGCGATGCATTGCTGTCGAGGGCAGATCCATCGGTTCCAACAGGCGCAACAAAAGCAATGTGTGGTTTTTGCAGCAAACAGAGAGAAAATCCACTTCCAAGGATGCAGGACTGGATTGGCACCACTTGGCAGGGCAGGACTCACAGTTGGGTTGTTCGAAGTCTTTGATGTCCCTGAGACTTCTGAACAGGAGGCAAGCCAGCAAGCTCTTAGAGTCACTTTGGTTCTGGGGATGTAGAGATGCAGGTCCAGTCCTTTTCACTCCCAGGCAAGGAGGGCAGCAGGCAGCAGGGCAGGCAGAGCAAAGCAGAAGTCTAGCAAGGTCCAGCAGAGTCCAGCAGAGTGACTATCCTTTCAGCAGCACAGCAGTCCTTCTTCCTAGCAGAATGTCCTCAGGTCAGGAAGTGTACTGAGCTGATGGTGTCAGGGGTCCAATACTCATACCCAGTTGGGCCTTTGAAGTGGGGGAGACTTTAAAGAGAGGCCTTTTAAGTGCACAAGGCCCCTGACCTTCCTCACCTGGCTCCAGACTCACTAAAAGGTGGTTTGCAGCTCTTTGTGTGGGGACAGGCACAGCTCTATTCAGGTGCAAGAGGGAGCTCCTCCCTCCCATCCTTCCCAGGATGGCCAATCAGCCTGGTGATGGCCCGTCAGGATGTGAATGGCCCATTAGGCCATTCGCATCTCTTTGTGTGTGACTGTCTGGAGGGAATGCACAAAGCCCACCTGTCACCCATCCCAGACGTGTATTCAAAGACAGGCAGAAGGCACAGAATGGTTAAAGTAAGAAAATGCCAACTTTCTAAAAGTAGTAAAGTCTAAAATGTGTTCTGTGGGGTCGTCTAATTGCTTAGTATAAATAGCGATGTTAATCAAAATCAGTGAATGTTTGGCGTAACCGTATTCAATCAATCACTTTGCAAAACAGAAATGTAGGTCAAAACACACCACAAAAAGACATACTCTATGCTTAATACATATATATTTCATTTAAATGTCTCCTCTTATGTAAGGCTGTTACATAAGTGAATCACAGGACAAAAATAAAAATAGAGTGACTGATGTGACATACGGTGCAACAATGTTCTGTAAAAATTTACAAACAAAACACAAAATTCAATGAAACATAGATAATACATACAAATGGAAATCCGTCCTCTTTAAGTGTATGGAGTTCCACAACGACACTTTTTAAACATTAGCATTGAAAAAAGGTGAAGTAACTCAGAATGTGAACTTGATTAAGCGTCGACGTTTCGACCCCAGATGTGTGTGTGTTAATGAGTTGACAATACGTTGGGTCTTCTTCAGGACAGATCTAAGCCATGTAGACAGCCAAAGAGATTATGTTAGGCACTCCTCCTTTCCTGGATGGAGTCACCGTGTAAGCATAAGTCAAAGCGAGAATGCAAACCAAATTGATCCTTGGCCCAAAGCCGAAAGAACTAATTATTTCTTAAAAGTCCCATGTCTGTCCCTCGAACCAAAATCTTTATTCCAGAGCCGAAAGACTTAGTGATTCCTTAAAGGACAGAAGGTCCAAAATTCCAAATTACATCCTCTGATTGATCCTCATGGCGTGTAGCAATGAATGCAGAGGACACCGGCGCGACAGAGTGTCTGCTGATTGACACATGCATCCTGACACATGGCTGACTGACACATGCATCCTGCCCACTAAAGCAAGGTATTTTGGACAAAAAAACAAACGTCAAAGGCTGCTGGAGCAAGCCTTGAAAGTATCAAACACTAATAAGCATTTGAAAATGCAACATAGAAAACATTAAATATCTGAAATACAAATTCATTTACCTGACTCAGCTAGGGTATAGGATTACTGAAAGAAAATAACAGGATGGGAGCTAGCACTTCCCCCCTTTTCTACTGCCTGTTGGGTAATGAAAGCCATATTAGGAGTGTGTTTTTGACATCAGATAGGGAACAGGTTCTGCATGAAGGAGATGAAATCTCACAGGTAAGGACTGTAGCTGGGAAGATGGCCGAGGAGGTAATGCTACTTGGATCATTAATGTAATATTGTTATGGGCCACAGTGCCAAAGGACGTATAATGGTCAAGGTCCAAGGCTCTTCTTTAGAGTTGCTAGAAAAACATATCACTCATGCCTTTGGTGGAGGTTGTGTGTGGAAAATTGCTCCAAATCTTAATCTGAAGCTATTTCTAATAGAGATTTTCAGGTGAATGTTGCCGTTGCCACCTTGTTGTGCCTGTTGCCTCACTTGACAAGAGAGGAGTCTGCCACCACACCCTCCTGGGTAGTGTTCCCCTTGCTCAATTCAGGAAATCATCTACCTGGATATTTGAAAACATTTTTAACTCAGTACTGTTTAGTTTCTGATTTTAGAGCAACTTGTCGAATCATCTGGCTTTTTCTCCAACCTTCTTTTCTCGATGTCCTAATCCGTATAGATTCCCATTGCCTTTTATTTGACTTACAAAAGCATATATACCTCTAGAAAATCCAACACGGCAGACAAATACCTACCTCTGTAGAAGACGTGCTATTTTCCTCAGATTTCCTTGTGCAGGTATGAAATGCATCATCCTCATGCAAAGTGTTATTGCAGCCAATTCCTTAAATATTATAGAGACAGGCGAGTTCTTTTATTTTCGATTACCTGTACCAAGGACAATCTTTGTTACATTATCTTCTTTCTGGCGCCAGTAAATATTTAAACAAGCAGGTGAATCTATGCAGGAACAGTTTTCGGGGAGCTTTGTGCGATCTGGGTGAAGTAAGCCATCATCAATTTTGTTTATTTCGGTCAATTTAGACCATAAAACACAAAAAACACATAAGTAACATTACTTAAAACAGTACAGATTTGTACAAAGTACAAAGTTCAAACAAGCAATACAGTACACTGCACTCACGGAATAGCTAAACACAATTGCTATCAAATGTCCTTATACGGCAACCATTAAAACACAGCATACAAAATGCATCAAACCAATAAAAACATAAAAAGATAATGGTTTAAAAATCAATAATAAAAACAAAACATTTGCCTAGAGAAAGAATGCCATCATGCTACACGCTGAAATGCAGTTAAAAAGGTAACTATCATAAAATCAAGAGTACAAACAATCATAGTACAAGTATGCACAATTTTTAGAGAATTTCCCATCACTAGTGTGGTTCAAAAATGTGTCCCAATGAAAGGGGGAACATCAAAGCATAAGGTGTCAATTTTATCTAATGCTAATGATTATACCAAAAGTTCGAGTTAGATCTCCTCAGGTAGTTTCAGGGTTGCTACTATGCTGTCTCAGTGCATCAGATCTAATGATCCAGCTAGAATGGAGATACTCAAGGCCATCACGCACTGCCTACCCCCCTAACTGTCTATATATGGGCAGGATCCATCTTGACCTAGGTTTGCTATACCCTAGGCAAAGAAGAAAGAAATGCTGCAGACTCTCATCATCATTCAGGCACTCTGGACAGATCTTATCCTCGGCTAGCTTAGATTTGCAATTTGCACCAAAAGAATTCAAAGGTAGTGTGTCATGCCTACATTTAAGGTGTAGTAACCTAGCTGCTGTAACGAAGAAAAAGCTGATACCTGCTTTGCAATTTTAAATTAAAAAAAGCCATAGTCTTGGAGCCATTTCTACTTCTTCCCACCTCATTGGCCCACATTCGCTCCCAGTATGCCTCCTTGATTGTCTCCCTTGTAAGATTCAAGGGACAATGTTGATTTTTCGAATAATCATCCAACCAATATGCCGCAGAGTGGCCCTAAGAGACTTGATCCAGCCGATCTCAAAATGTTTATCTTGCTCTATTATCTCATTAAGGGCCTCATTGTATGATCCAAGGGCTGGTGTTGTCATCATCCTCCACCAAAACATTTGAGGCTTTAGTTGGGATTTCTGAGCGATTGGTTTCACTCCCAAGTATTATATTATAGAGACAGGCGAGTTCTTTTATTTTGAATTACCTGTACCAAGGACAACCTTTGTTCCTTTATCTTCTTTCTGGCGCCAGTAAATATTTAAACAAGCAGGTGAATGCAGGAACAGTTTCAGGGGAGCTTTGTGCGATCTGGGTGACATAAGACCAACCTGTTGTAAGTACTTAAAAAAGTTTTTTGATTCCAAACAAGACAGTTCCCATAGCTTTTAGAGCTCAGTGCCATGTGAGGTTTCCAAACGAGCAGGACAAATAGGTGAAATATAGAAAATCTGGGCCACGTATGAGAGAGGCATTTCCTTATGGCCAGGACACATAACAGTCTCAATAATGTTCAAATACTGCAGCAGCCAAATGGAAAGCAGCTGGCAGTCACGAACCTGATTCTAAAATATCTTTCCATTCACAAAGCCAGTGTAAATACAAATCACAAACCGGACATTGAGAACCCTTACGACTTGCAAGAGAAAAGTGGAGGCCAAAGAGCCAACCTCATCCAATGAGATTTGTACAATGATCGGTGACTTATTTTTGGTCGCAGAGCATGGAATTAAAAGTGCCTGCTGAGAGCAGGTCCTAAGTATTTGCAAAGTGCAAACAGTCCAAGTGTAATAGCTTACACTCTACTTGTGCAGGTTATGGACATTTTGAGGAGTGGACGGCTGATCCCAGAACACTGCATGCACCCTATGATGTCTAAATCACATTATACTTCTTGCTGGAGCATTGTGCTCCCTGTCCGAGCCATGAACAGGAGTCAAAATGCTGATACGTGTAATTTCGATTGCTGGGAAGAAGGTCGGCTTCCTGTGCTGGCCTCCATCCCAACAATTACAGCTTCTTGCTAGGAATTTCAAGTCAGTTCCTATCACATTAATATTCACGAGGGTTTGTAAATCTTAGAAAATTTTCTCTATGCTTTGCGAAGCTTTTCATCATCCATTGCTCTGCCAAACGAGAAGCTGACTGCAGCACAATACAAAATTGCACCATGACCAGCTCCTTTGAGAAGAAGGTCTCTTTTATTTAATTATCAGATTATCTGCGTCAAATACAGTTGAGTAACTAAAGTATTCACGCAGGGGCATATTAGCAAGGGCACTATCGCCGCTTTAGCGGCACTTTTTGCCGCTAAAGCGGCGATATTTAAATCGCCCTATCAGCAAACTGTCTCTAACATCAGTTAGCGACAGTTTGCGGACATTAGCGCCCGTTTTTACCGCTTTGCATGTCAGCGATATTTATCGCTAATGACATGCAAAGTGGACGTTCCGACGAACAAACCTGGGAAACACTCGCTAACAGGCCTATCGCCTATTAGCAAGGTGGCCATGGCCCCAGTTAGCGACGTGAAAAGTCGCGCTAACCGAGGTCATCGCCATTTATTTAACACCTGCAATTAGCAGGTGTTAGCCATACCTAACATGGGGGTGGATTATGCTGATACGACCACAGGGTCGTATCAGCAAGGTGTTCTCCCTTCTCCATGCAACATCGCTGGTTTTTCAGCGATGTTGGCCCATTTCCCCTGCTATCGCTGGAATATTCATCGCCATAGCGCTAATCGTTGCTAATACAGCGTTAGCGTGGCGATATATTCCAGCGATAGCCGGCGATAAAAAAAATCACGCTAAGCAGGGTTAGCGATGATTATCGCCTCTTCTTGCTAATATGCCCCTGAATTTTCTTTATCAAGAGCCAGATTATGAAGTGCTCAGCGTTTCCTTACAGAGGCAAATTGTGCAACTCCTAATCGGGCACTTATAGAATCTAGGGCCATATTAGCAACAAAATGCGATAAATATCGCAGAGCGCGCTTAGCGCGAAATATTTTATCGCCAGCTATCGCTGGAATATATCGCCACGCTAACGCTGTATTAGCAACAATTAGCGCTATGGCGATGATTATTCCAGCGATAGCGGCATAATGCGAGAATATCGCTGGAAAACCAGCGATATTCTCGCATTAACGCTAAGGTGGATTCAGCATTAGAATCCACCTCCTATACCTTAAACAGGTAAGTCATAGTCAATAACAGGTGTTAAAATCTAGCGATAAACGCGCTTAGCGCGATTTATTTTATCGCTTCGCCTGCCTTGATAATAGGGGTTAGTGGTGTTAGCGACTGTTTACAGTCGCTTTTAGTGGGAACGCCTACCTTGCATGTCATTAGCGATAAATATCGCTGACATGCAAGGCGATGTAATTCCCGGCCTCTAACGCCTGAAAGCTGTCGCTAACGCCTGTTAGCGACAGCTTGCTAATAGGGCGTTAAAATATCGCCGATTTAGCGGCAAAAGTGCCGCTAAATCGGCGATAAAGCCCTTGATAATATGCCCCCTAATGTGCACTTTCGAAATAGCTCCTTTTCTGGACAGCCTGAGAAACTGTGGACCTGACAACAAATGAACAGATTAAGGGGCATATCTACAAGGGCTTTATCTCCGCATTTTTGGCTTTTAAAGCCAAAAAAGCTGAGATAAAATTATCGCCCTATTAACAAGAGGGTGCTAACATGCATTGGCGCATGTTAGCACCCTTTTACCCGACGTCCCCCTTTGCATCTCTAATGAGATGCAAAGTGGGCGTCACTGGGCAGTACAACCTTGTAAATATCGCTGATGTGCACATCGCGATATTTACAAGGCTGCCAACGCATTTTAGCAGACGTTAGTTTTGGGCGAAAATGCAGACTTAGGCATACCTATTATGGGGGTGGATTTTGCTGATACGACCACAGGGTCGTATCAGCAGAGGTTACTCGCCGCTTTGCAGGAACATCGCTGGAAAACCAGCGATGTTCCCTGCAAAACGGAGATTTCCCCGCTATCGCTGGTAATTATATCGCCCTGGGGAAAAGCGTTGTAGATAACGCGCTACCAGGGCGATATAATCAAGCGATAGACGGCGATAAGTAGAAAAGCGCTAAGCGCGCTTTGCGTTGACTTATCGCCGTCCTCGTAGATATGCCCCTTAGAGTCAGCTGCAGTGTTATCTCCAGAGGGCTTAGCGCCTGAACAATGCCAAGTGGCCTATTGTGCCCACACTAGGGTTGACAGGATAAGGGAATACAAGCCTGATATGTGGGTGCAGAAATGCACCTGGTAAAACCATTGTGACTCAGGGCCAAGCAGAGAACAGAGAGGCTGTGTCCCAGCAGAGCCTGCCAATGTACACGCTCCAGGCTCCCTGTCCAGTGACTCCCTATAGATCCTGACTCGGATTTACAACCTGGTTAGAGCAGGTGATATATTTCATCAGAAAAGTCCCTGCAAAAAAACACTTGGTAACCTGGGCCTGCATGGTATTCCCCCATTTCAGAGACTAAACCTCCCCCCCCCCAACTTCAGCACCACATAATAAGGTCCTTGTCTATGTCAAATATACACTAAAAATTGATTTACTCTGTGACAACTTGCCGGGACACCAAGATTAGCTGAAGAACACTAACTAGTCACAACTATATTCAAAACCAGGTAGTGCCACTGCTACCTTCAATGGGATCAGGCAACAAAAGCGTAGAAGGATCTCCACCAGTCATGAAAATTGAACAATCCCCTCTTTGTATCAATAAGCAGAAACACTTCTGTGTAACAGCGCATCTGCGTCCTTACAGCCATGCCTTCTCTGTTCAATGCCTATTAATCTCAGATTGGACTTGGATGTCCATGGGTTGTAAAGACCCGTAGAAATCAATTAATAACACCATGTTGATGATGGTCACGCAGTCTGTGATTGGGCCAGAACTTATTTCAGCATACATTAAGGATTCAATCCAGTGGCTACTATAACTGCAAATCCTTTTTGAACCCATCTTGGGGGCCATCTTTAAATGGGCAAACACATCGGGCCTACCTGTTAGTGGAAGTATTACAGTTCTGCAGTGGTGGGTCATGGCATATACCAACATTAGACTATGACATATCTTAAGTAGTGTGCTGGATTTACCCACTGCTGTCTAGGAGCAGAGAAAAGGAGGACAATGGATGATCTCTCCAGTTGGCTACAGTGTCTTGGCATGACACCTGCAGTGCAAACAGAATCCAAATAGAAGAAGTAAGGCAAGGAGTATGGAAAGAATAAGTCTCACAAAATAGTAAATGGCATATATCTTAAGGAGAGAAATATTTGAAAGAATTCTTTAAATGGAAAATATTTGGATAACTTACAAGGCAATCAGTGTAATCCTAGTGAGTCTCCATGTTGTCTACTCCAGGCAGCCAATCAGGTGCTAACAGGCCTTGTAAGGAAAGACAGACTTCCGTACACAGTTTGCAAAAGAGCAGTTGCTATCTATTAAAGATCTTTGTGGAGAATGTACGAGAAAGGATTTGGAATTCCACAGTAAACAGTGGGAGCAGAGCATGAGATAATCATGGAACTGGTAGATGCTTTTAGGATTGACACAGCGCATTGTTACTTTGACTCAGAATAGCTCCCCGAACACAGTGCTTCACATTGGGTTCTGACCTTCACAAGGTGGCAACTACAAGGCATCCAATGCAACAAAGCCATGAGGAAGGTCCTAAGTAGGATGGGGAGATATTGTGGTTGGTGGTCTCACCATGACAGAAGAAATCTAGTTGTGAACCTGGAGATAAAGACTAACCCAAGGATTATTCAGACTGTCTTGACCATATAATATTCATAATTGCAATAAAATCGGCCATAATTATTACTCTTGTATATCTGGCCCAATATTGCTGTTAACACCATCTGTGAATCTACTCTAACATTGCAGATCTTTTAAATATTTACAAGGAGTTCATTGGCCACTTTGATCAAGGAGGCTTCATTGACAGGTGGAGCATTACATCTAAATTTGACAATGAAAATGTTGAAGAAGCAGGCTGACTTGGAGTAAAGTTAGAATGTGAGTACAACATTTTTCAAAGCCTTTCCTAAAAAGGGAAAGCCTGTAAAGGGAAGCTCGTTTGCCAAATGTTTAGCACTGAATTCTAACTTCTTCAGTAGTTTCTACAGAACTCCATTTCAGAGTCAGACATGTTTTACTTTAGGAAGCTCAGTATTACTTTTATATAAAAGGTTTTATGCCTGGTAAGGCAGTCTGGTTTGGGGAACCCTCTAAGTGCTATAGAGAGTGAAAAATAATTTAGTTTGAATTTTTGTAATCATATTTTGGAACACGTATCTTTTAAAAGGGAATTATGTAATATTTTAGCAGTTGGCACATGCAATCATTTTAATGTTATGGAAATCTCTCTAAAGCAAGATCAACTTCAAAGAAATTCAATTAGGAAAATAAAAGCAGCATATAGGAGATAAGACGTACAAAGCAAACATCAGGAATTGAGATTAGCCAATATAGTCTGATCAAAATATCTTGGATTTCTTTAGCTCATAATATTTTATAAGGTACAAGAACACATAAGAAGACAAAAATATCACTAAAAATGTGTTGGCCAACTAGAATAATAATATACATATCAGATGAAAATATAAAAAGCAAAGTGAATATTAACGGCATAAAACCTGGAATAAAATTAAATTATAAAAACACATCTAGGGCTACTCATGTAATAATAGTTAACAATAAAGCAATACTTACATATATTTAACAATTAGAAACACATGCATTCAGGGTCTTCCATATCAAAGATTTTTGTTAAAGGAGATTTGAATTCCATTTCTCATATATAAAATCCAATTCCACCAGGTCCACATAGACAAAAGATTAGCAGATTTCTGATTCATAGTAGTAGACTTAATCACAGAAAAGATTAAATGATCAAATACCTTCATATCCGTATATGATAAAGAAAATTTGAGAGTTGATGGTTTGCAAATTACAGCTTCATAGGAAAGAGGAATATTAATACTAAAAACCTGAGAAACTCTATTCCTAACATTGGACCAAAATTTAAATTGGATAATCATATAACATATGCTGTAATGTATCAGGTTCTATTTCACACTGCCAACATTTGAATTATCACATATTTTTTGCAAAATGCAATTTAACAGAAGACCAATAACAATTGTTTAAAATAAACAAATTGGATTGATAAATAGAAGATGGTAAACAATTAGAAATGTTACAGATCCAAATTTTCTTCCGAAATAATAGTGTATAATTACTATACAATATAGGGTTTGAAAATTCATGTACTGTGATTACATTGGAAGAATTAGTGGATATCAACTTTTCGTAAGCTTTAGAAGAAATATGACCTGAGAGTCTATAGACATTAACGAAACGCTCTAAATCCGAATATTGAGGATGAGAAACAGAACAGTTGTAAACAATAAGAATTGCATTGCATAATATAACATACTTGTGCAATTTCAGAGGAGGAGATATTACATTTAGAAAATAAATCAGAAGATGATGCAAACATATTGTTTTGACTGATATCAGAGATAAAAAAATATACCAGCATTGATCCATTTATCCTAAGTGGAAATAGTTGCATTTAACTTAATCATAGATTTATTCTATAGGGATATTTTTTTAGAGGACATAATTCTGCTACCAAATAGTGCATCAAAATTGGCCAAAGTAGTTTTAGTTGTGTTTAGGACTGGAGAAAGAAACTCAATTTTTTAAGATCTATTGTGAGGTGTGAGGAAGAGGTACAGCAAAATTTCCTCAAGTTGAACCAATTTGGGAGTTAAATAGGGTTCGGGTTTAAAAACCAATAGACACTTTGTGCAGTTAGAAAAGAGAAATTATAGTTCTAAAATTCAGGAATACCAAATCCAACCGCCAGCTTAGAGGTGTATAATATTTTATATATAATCCTAGATTGTTTATTCTTCCAAATAAGTGTGGACTATTTAAACTATTAACTACTGAAACACATTGTAGTTTGCGATGATTTACTTTCCCTTTTCCTTTGGCCCTTCCTTCCGTGGCGCTGCTTTCATTCCACAAAGTCCATATTCGTAGGTACAAAAATAGACAGCCTTGTTTCTACATTAGGCCCACTACCACTTTGTGTCATCAGGTACTGTAAATGCTGGGCTTTACAATCACCCAGCGATGAGATACTGTATTGAAAGCATTGGGAGAGAGAAACCCTGCATTTGGTTTGCAGATTTCCACCTGTGGTCTGCAGTAGATACATTAGCCTGTCGAGCTGCAGGTTGAAGACAGTCAGCTGCTAGTACAAGGTTGCCTGTAGCAATAGAAGGTGTACAGAACCTGCCTGAGAGGCATAAAATGTCCTTACATCCATATAAACTGAAGAGTTGACATGGCACGCAGACCTGTGTGCCATGCCCACAAACACTGCATGAGGTATAGGTAAGTCACCCCTACTACAGGCCTTACTGCCCTAAGGCAGGGTGCACTGTACCCCATTTGTGGACATAACTGCATGAGCAGATATAACCCTACAATATCAAAGTCCATTCTTGGACATTGTAAGTGCCCAGGGAAGCCATAGAGAGTACATGGCTGGGTACTTGTCATTACGAGTTTCCTAGCTCCATGATGGCTTCACTGTACCCTAAAATGTTTAGTACCAAGCATCTTGTCTTAATAACTCCTCACTGATGCCAGTGTTCGATTTATTAATAAATGCACACAGGGGACACCTTAGAAGGTCCCCTGAAAACCTACCAAAGACTGTCTGACTAGTCTTAGCCAGTCTGACACCACCAGACCTGTTCCTGGCCTCATGGGGTAAGAGCCAGTGTTTCAGAGGCCAGGAACAAAGCCTGCTATGGGCGCAGGTACTTCATCCCTCCCCCAAGCTGGAATGGCTTTCCAGGGTGGGAAACTTCAAAGGCGATGCCGCCTTTGAAATGCAACCCAGGCATCTCCAGATCGCCAACCCTCCTGCCCTACTCCACTTTTGGTGGGAGGACAGTTGGGAACATTAGTTAGAATAGGAGATGTGCCCACATTCTGCCAACACCACCCCTAAGGTGAGGCAGGTGATGTGGACACTATTTTTCCAATTCCTCCATCTTGAGATGGCAGGAATTAAACCAATCAGGGATAGGGTAGTGGCCTTTCTCCCAGGAAGTGGTCACCTACAGGGTGTAGACACCCTAAAGGTAGGTAGGCAATTGGCTACTACCTGTCACTCCCTTTAACGCCCCTAAATTTGGTGTTTAGGTGGCATCCCTGGACCCTGAACTTAGATTTGAAAGACACAAAGAAGACATGGACAAAGAAGAGCTGCTGACCCGAGGACCTGCTGCAGAATTTTGGTGCAATACCCTGCCTGCTGATCCCAGGACTCAGTCATCGTGGTGTGCTGTCTCGTCCTGCAACTGTGAGATCTCCAAGAACCCCAGAGTAACTCCAGCCCTTCACCAATCACCAGAGAACTCCTTTGGGTTTGAGGAACTATTCCCCTGCTGTCTGCAGGCACCGAACCTGTACAGTCCAGTTTATCAACTTGCTGCTACCCAGCGACTCTGATGCAGCATCCAAGCAAGATGAGGTACACCGGCTCCGGAGGGAGAGATCTGTCTACCCAATGAGTGTGAAGACACCAGGACCTACCGGAGCTGTGCTGTACCAATACCCTATGTACCAGACCCCCTGCAATCTACACTGAGACGTAGAGTCCAATCCGGACTCCCACTGCCCAGGAAGCAAGTACCCATTGAAGGGCATCGAACCCCTGAAACCGACTTTGTGAGTGGCCCAGCTGTCCCGGAATCGTCCCTGTAACCTGCCTGCCCCTGACCGCGAAGACTTCTTGACGCATGCTGCCCGGCTGACCTATCTGCTCTGCACCCAGCCTGCTCTGCCTGGATACCAATAAACCAGCTGTTCTCCTGTGGTCATGAGGCCCTTGCGACCTGCTCCCTCAAGTGGGACCCCTCGGACTTACCTTTAAGTCCCCTTGTGCAGTGTGTTTTCTGGTGGCCCCCTTTTCAGTAGCGCCTGCTACCAAAGACTTCAGCACCCTGCTCCCGGCTGAATCTAGGGCACTCCCGACAACCCGCTGGTGGAACATTGGACCTGGCCTAGCTACTTACCTAATTCCAGAAGGTGAACGTCGAGATCGAACTGTACGATTTTATATGCATTTTTCTGTTTTCTCCTATAGATTTCTATTGTGTGTAATTGTGCACAAGAGCATGTTATTTTGCGAACTTTGAAAATTCATATCTTATAAAGTGCTTACCTTAGAACATAGAGGCTGATTACGATGGCGGTCGTAGGCACCTCCGCGGTGCTGTCGGTGGCGGAAAACGTCCATTTAGTTACTCCTGCGACGGTTCTCGCGACCGCGATATTACAATGGGCAAAGACAGCCCTTTTTACGTCTGTCACGGTGTTTCCGGATCCGCCAGAAATATCGTTCCGCAACAGTGCCGGAGGGTGCCAATAGAGAAAGCCCGCCGTGCGGAATGACGTCCCGACCGCCGATCAGATCACGATGCGTGAAACAGCCCATCAGAACGCGGCGGAAAAACCAACTCATCGGAGATGGCGGAAGCACAACTGCAGAGAAAGAAACTCGAGACACCTCTACAAGTTCCTGGCCATCATGGATCCTGCTCTACAAGCCCTGCTGCTGCTGTACCTGATCCACTACCAGCAGATAAGACACCGTTGCGGTCAACACCACAGGTAAGTTCACAACATATCCCCGCATACAACCCTGGTACAACAACAACACACAACTGTGGCTCAGAAATACGTGTCCTGTCTACATCAGACACCCTGGTGGAGACAGGAACATATACCACAGTTAAAGTACCCATGTCTTGCACGTAGGTAAATTGTCACCTCTGCATCGGGGTACCCATCTCCATAGAAATGACGGCATCTAGCCCAGTTGTGGTGGTCACGTCACCGCAGCGGTGAAGCAGCGGTAACACTTGCCCACAATGTTGTAGGAGTCCAGCACATTGTCCCAGGCAAGCAAGATCTTCATTACAACCTCCACCCCACAAATTTTCAAAAAGAACATATCTGCAGCAAGAAGTTATATGTAGGCACACTGTCTATAGTGACATCTCATTAGGGTCATCAGCAATTGTATAGGAACAGGCGTGAGGGATAAGGCAAGAGTCCCTTCAAAAGGACAATAGTCATCATTGCAGCCACATAAGGCTCAGTCCACATACATTGTGGAACAGAGGAGGGCAGAGCAACCAGGTTGTGCATGTGTATATCACAGTAGTCCAACAAGGTGTTGGATGAGTCAGAGAGCCAAGGTAGATGACATATGATTTGAGACACCACTGCCACATAATCACAGCTCAGCACATACCCCAAGCAGACATTGGTAGACTCATCACATACAATGGCAGACCATACCACATGATGACAACCCATACCATGCAACACAGTACAAATTTTCTGACTCAAACAGCAAACTCAAAGTAAGCACCAGTGTGCCTTTGACTCACTTGTGTACTGCTGCACTAAATGACACCATGTGAGGATGTCCTGTAGATCAACAACACTGACTACACTGCCACTTCAAAGAACACCTCCACACCATAACTCCACCTCAACAAAGGTAGCACCAACTATAAAGTATTGAATGAATTCCAAAGTGTCAGGAAGAGTCCATCTTGACAGCAGCAAACTCTGACCTGAGACTCATGACAACCCTCCTCTTCCTCACACCTGCCCTCCACTTTGCTCATCAAGTGAGTAATTGAAGAAATGAAGAGTCACTGTGGAGATTAACAACCTTGGAAATGGTCAGTCTGCATGTTAAGTCCTTGATATAGCTCACCACTCTTACTCTGTCTCATACACAAACCATAAGTCAGCAGCACTGTATGATAACAAGTAAACTATTCAAAAGTGGAGGGCACAGTGCAGGAAAACCATGGAGAAATGACTGGTACCATATCTGCATGGAACTCAAGAGGTGCCACATATGACACTACACTTAGGACATCAAATAATACATGGGTGGACAGAGATTAAAATTGTATGAAAGTAACATCTGTGCAGTATCCCTGTGATGCAGCAATGCAAGTAATGCATTGGACCTGAATGAGATAAACTGTCATAAGCCATAGATTTGCCAGCCCCTTATCTGTATCAACTAATATGACATGTGTATGCCACCAGCACAACACTCATGGCTCACGGTGATATTACCTGACTGTCAAACTCAACTATGACCTTCACACATACCCCTCATCTACCCATCTTCCACCTTCACTGCTCTACACCTGGGGCAAGCTCTGATAAAGGCGAAAATAAGGTCCTATGAGTTACCTGCTACCCAATGCTACACCCTAGTGTGTATCTAAAAATGTCTGACGTCCGCTCAGGGATGTCTGATCCAATGCTGACCTCAAAACAATTGCCAAATACATGTATCACAAACCACACCAAAAGAAGTCCAACAAGCATGGCCATGTGCAGCAAAAGAGTGGATAGCCAATGTGATCCCAGACCACCCTGGAACAGATAACATTTCTCCTCTGGCCAACTTCCCAGACAGCATAATCCTAACCAATCAAAAAACACATGAACAAATTACAAATATAACCACAAACTGTGTGCATCCAGATAAATCTACCAAGACAGCCATAGACACTCCACCGGTTAAAAAGTGAGCATGGTGTCAGTGTGTTGCACAAGCATTCACATGCACAATCCTGACAAGTGACTGTTCAAATATAGGAGGCCATAGCACAATTGTGCACACAAAACAAGCCAATAAACAAGACTCCACATTGCTGCATGTGACATGCACACAAGAAATGTACAGTGCAAATTCAACACACATCTGAATGCATTCAAATACACAAACTCCTCACACACAATGTAATACTAAAAAAACATTACACACACATGGACCTGTCAGTAGAAAGAGCCTAAACAGGACAAAGACTTCATCCCTCAACAACAAATACATAACATATGCACATCCAAAAACATTACATAGCAATCTCAGCTGGACATCAGGGGGACTCACACCTGGCAAGGGACAATGCAACATCCACTGACAGCAGTGCATGCACAGTAAGCAGTGTGTGAACTCCACCAAAACCAGTATCACACATATCTGATTTCACCACCATGAACTTTAACATCACAAATCATCACAGCACCCAAATCACTTCACACTCAGGATGGGTAGCAGTATCTCAGGAAACACCTACACACTTTAGCTATCACCTACTGCTGCACAACTCAGGCAAACACATATGCATGGAATCTGACTAGAGGACTGTGCTGGAAACTCATCTGTACTGTACATGATCAACCATGACTGCAATCAAGTAGAAGAAAATAGCACATAACAAATTGTGAAACAGTGCTGAGGGGCACAATGGTTCTGGACCCAGATCATCCTCACACAGTATAGTGTCACACTATGGAGTGGTGGGGAGGGTCAAACACTGGCAAGGCATGGGGTGGAACATATTGGACAGAAGTGGTGTATACAGTAGTATTGTACAGGTGAGGAGTGTATAGAGCAAAAACACATAGAGGAGTCACAATGTGTAGCCATCAAATAGTCTTTTTGGGGCTGGTATGACTCTGAATACCACATAGTGGAGTAAATAAAGTGTAAAGTGACATCAATGTGTGTGAAAAGTCACATATAATGTTTGTTTGCCAGAGCCAGTCAGCACAGTGAGAACAAAGGTAAGCAAGAGCCATGGTTGATCACAAAACTCACAACACATACATTGCAGTGACACACTCTGCATGCTCACAAATGATGAAGACAACAAGTAGGTGTACCCTAGGACTGCAAGGTCACACTGACACACTGCACATTGCTCTCTAAACAACTCCTACATGTGCCCAAAAACTCCAGCAGGTGTCTGATCATTTCAACACACAGGCACTCATCAACCGCATCATACATGTGTGAAGGGTCATACTCAACGGTACATACACATCAATACTTCAGCTAATGACAGGACAATCACACTGTATGAGTACTCAAGTGCACACATTCTAATGTACCCATGTGACTATGAAGACATACCTACCCAAGATGATTACACATCCACACTGGTGTGTACACATCAGCATAGAACCCACAGATATGATGGACCCTGTCCTCCCCTGAAGTCATCATGTAAATAGAAATAGCTGCTGTTGATGTAGAGCATCCAAATATGACATGTGTACAAAAGTAGAGCCCCAACAAAACAAAGAAGAGGACAAGAGTTGACCATAACAGACAAGCATCATGGACCCATAAAACCTTTGAGTCAATAAGCACATTAGTTGTTGAAACCTCTGGGAACCTCTGCAAAAGCAAAGAAAGTACATGCCAATGTAAATGTGGCATTCAGAGCATGGAACAGATGAACATGTACACATACATTGTACTGCATCATTAGCAAGTACAGCAACAAAGATCAGAACATAAATAATTTTTTATTACATAAACTCCATATCTGCATCAAAAGTGCAAAACATCAAGGGCAACGCCCAGTCCAAATTGTGAGTCCGCACATGTGTGCATTAAAACTTGCACAACAAACTTGCAACACAGTCTACTGCTATGGGAATCTCATCAGGATAGGGGCATCAAATGGGCAGTCCAGGCACTGCTCAGGGAGGAATGGGGTGGGAAGGGAGACTTGGCTTCAACATTGTGGAGAAGTGGAACTGGGAGGGGGATGACTGTCTGGCCCAGTCGGACGACTGGACCTGGGAGGGAGAGAACTGGCTGAGGTAGAGGGATCCGTGGATGTGCTAGTCTGAGGGCTGGCAGGACCTGGTGGAGTAGTTGCACGGAGAGGCGGATAAATGCTGGGGGTAGGCTCAGTGGCTGATGGTGCATGTGGAGGGCTGGGTCTCAATTGTTTGGGGATCCGATATCCACCAAGTGTCTTTCCACAAGTGACAAGTGAGGTGGCCCCAACAGCCTCCCTCTTCCCCGAAAGTGTAGCAGGTGGTTGTGGTCGGATCTTCCCGGGGAAATTTGCCGGACCTGGTGGTACGCTGGGATGTTGGTGGCCTTTTCCCCTGCCTACCCTGTTGTGGAGGTACTTTCCCCACTTTGCTACCTTCTCCAAGCTTCACAGGGGTGGTGGTGGTGGAAGTGGAAGTCTTTGCCAAACCAGCCCTCTGAAGGGGGGTGGTGCCAGTTGTGGCAGGCACCAGGTCCGCGGCAGCCAGGGCAAGTGTTTGGGTGGATTTTGGATCATGTGTGGGGATGGGATGGCGCTTGGAGGGTGAGAAATGTGAGGTATGCAATGTGGATGCATGTTTTTTATCCTTATGTTTCTGAGTGTCCTGTGATGTGCTGGTTGTGGTGCGGTCGTGTGTGCTTTTAGTGTGCTGTGGGGATAGTGTATGGTGTCTGGTTCACTTGGAGTGCTGTTGTTGTGTGCTGTGTGTGGATGACTGGGTGCCTGAGTGCTCTGGTGTGTGTGTGCTCTGGTCAGGTGGGGGCACTGGGAGGGTGGTAGCGGAAGGGACAGGAGCAGGACTGGGAGATTGGGACTGCAGAATGGCTGCCGTCACTGTGGAGGACAAAGACTGGACAGTTCTGTGCAGGCCACCCACGTCCGAATGAATGCCCTCCATGAACGCAACTACCTGTGACAACTTGTTGCCATGATCCTGGAGGGCATTCAGGAGTGCAGTCTGACCCACACACAGCTGCCGTAAGATGTCTATGGCCTCCACACTGAGGGCAGCAGGGGAGACAGGGGCAGGGGCAGCGGTGCCTGGTGGGAAGGAGACTCTACCCTTCTTAGGGCTGCGGGCCCGGATACCACTTGGGGGAGCATCAGGGAGGGTGGACACAGGACGGGGTGTGGCGGACGAAGAAGCAGATGTTGAACTTCCTGTGCCCGCCAACACCGAGGAGTCACCGTTGAAGTCTGAAGATGTGGATGTAGGTGTTTCAGGACACGACTCCTCCAGGGCACTCCGGTCACCCTCCGAGGCGCTGGTCCCCTCAGTGTCGCTGTACTCCTAGCGACCAGTAATGCCAGTAGCTTCTCCTACGGTGTTGGGCCCCTCTCCTTCCCTGCCCTCGGCAGATGCTGCAAGAGACAGAGACATAGGTTGAGTAAAGTGGCCTGCTCACAAACATGATTTGCTATACAGACAGAAACACTTGCACTGAAAGTCCCACATCCAAATTATCCAAGTACTGTATGCATAATCCCAATTCCTGGTATGATCAGCTGATGCATGTAAACATGCTTAGTGGATAGTCATGCTCCATGTTGCGTTGACACTGCCAAAGTTCTGTGCATGTGTCTACATCTCAACATCACATCCAATCGTCTGTAGGCACACCTACATGCCTGCAGGTAAGAGAGCTAAACATCCTAATATGTTGTGTTTCTCACACTTGAAGTATGAGTTCACTGAACCCCACAAATACAAACAGAAACCTAGACATTGTTAAGTGACATTACCTCCTTACATCCACTATGTATGTTTGCCAATGATGCACAACTACTGTTTAACAATGCTAACTACTTTGTAGATGTATAAATTAGATGGAAGTCCACACACCAAATCTCGCAATGCACCCTAACATGATGCTCACTGCTGTTCACTGCCAGGTGATGTCTCTGAGACTCACACTGCTGCATATGTCACATGGACACATATTTTGTGGGGATGAAGTGCTACTAAGCCCCATGTACTAATGTTGCCACAAAGACAATGCACAATAGCATGATTAGGGCAATGTGATGCAAGGCCTTTGCATGTTGTGACATGTCACATACCAACACCATTCCAATTGCCTGCCAATCCGTCAATGATCCAAGGCATGAGAGTGCCTTCTGTAGATGAAGCTATGAGTGGCCTCCATAAGGACAGCTAATGTGTGCCAATACCTAGGCTCTGGCATCTGACATCCCTATGTTGTGCTGACTGATGACATCCATTACACATCAATGTCCCAAGAAATCACTCACTGATTGAAAGCAGTAGCCACATCTTCACCATGCACGGAGGCATATGGACACCCCTCCACAATGCACACATACTGAGGAGTGACACTCTGAGTAACATTTGTTTTTCCCATCAAAAGTTACAGTCCAACACCTCACTCACATCACAATTTTCCATACCCACTGATCACATCCAACCATGTTAAGCCCTAGTGCCAAAACAATCTCACAACAGCCACGTTTAGCTACATTGCATCAAACTTCCACTGTCTAACCATCCTAGACATGTTGCCATGTGCACAATTAGCAAATGCAGATCAGCCAATGCATCACTGCCATCATCACCATCTACACCATCAGCGCCTGTGTGCACTTGCTGTCACTGTTGCAGGGAATTACTTCATGTGATGCCATGCTGCAGATATTTGGCTAAATGTTTCGCAGTGATGCTGTCATCTGTATCATTTAGAAGAACACAACCCATGGGACAGATTTAACCTCTGCTAACTCCCTGCATCCTGAGTCCACATTTTGCATGTCTCTAGCCACTTACACATCATCACATGAGCACACTACTGTGGGAGCCACACAGCACACACAAGGCTGACAAGTGTACTGGGCTACACACTTCACACAACGTCTTCTCCTGTGGAGGAATATCTCAGTTCAGACAACATTCACCAGATGGAAGTTGAAAACATGTCAAGAAGAATTGCTATGACACCGTTCATGTATTTCCCATATGAGAATCAAAACGTTGTACACATGCTGAACCTCTGCACTTGCCACTGAGGCTACTTAGAAGCCATTGCATCACACTAGAGACATCACAGAGGTCCTGCCTTGCCCTGGGCTGGGATTAATGCAGTCACTCATGCGCAAAGTCACACTTAGCACAATACTCACCGCCAACTTGCTGCTGTTGGGCCCTCAAGCATCCATCCAGCTCTGGCTGTGTCACTGCCAGGATGCCGCCCATTAGTGGGGTCATGGTCCTACGCGCCAACCTGCCAATTCGAGGGACCAGCCCCAGCGTCATTTCTGTGACGTTTTTGCTGAGGCGGCAGATGTCATCCCACCTCTTGTGGCAGTGTGAATGGTGTCGGTTTGAGACCCCCAGGGACCGCACCTTGCGGGCAATGGCCCTCCATATGGACCTTGAGCTGTAGGCATGGGAGACAAGAAGCGGAATGTTTTTAACACTGTGTTGTGTACCACTGTGTGCCAGCCCAGGAGAATGTAAACACATAGCACACAGAAACATCAATGGACAACAGAGGCCATGGACGATGTCACATAGTACACTTGGAGCAAGCCATCTTATTACAATGTTAACATCTTTGATGATGGACACACTACCTGCCTATCTCATACACATGCAGAGTGCCAGTACAGAAATCAAGGTGAACCTGGGCCTCATCTGTGATGCACTATGGGAGTGAGCATGACATACGATACACTGTAAATGATGTGTAGTGGTCAGACTCACTGTGTCTTACACTACACACCCCTTAATGTCCTTGACCATTGCATAGCAACACGTGTCATGGAGGTCACAATTAGGTACCTGATCTTACATTCTCCCACTTTTGTCACAAGGTGTAGTGCTGTCCTGTGTACTCCTCAGGCCTCTAATTGATGCTTCATCAATAGGAGGGTGGAAAACACATATGTCTTTCTAAGTCATTTTAGTGATGGGTCCTTGATACATTGTGCATTTACTTGACCGGCCTGAGGGCTTTTCACTGACGAAAATAGTGCTGCATCACAAGAATCACATGTATGTACAATGAGAATGATGACACAGTGCATACACATGTGACACTCTACACATAATGGAACCAAAAGAAGGATGACATGTCCACTGTACATGTAGCAGATGTGTGAGAGGTGAGTTGCCACCAATATAGACAGATACAGGCCTTGTACTCCTGTGAAGACTGGCCACATCTCCATAGGGTCACTATCAAAGCAGGACACACATTAATCAGTACCCTCTGGCCATTGTACGTTTTGCATCTCACAAATGATCATATGCACACTTAATGAACTATCACATGACATGGCACAGGGAATGTGTGTTCAGAGTTCGAGTTCCTCAAATCAGCAGTGTAACTGTACAACTGATAAACCACATTATGTCCATGTCATCATCGCATGCAATCATGGATCTGGGGGAATAAGGCTATACACCACATTGACGTGAAGTCATTGTGCTAGGCAGTGTATCACACATTTGCATGACCCATTCTCAGAAAAACATGTGTGACATTTGGCTTCAATAGAGCTGCACCCGTGTCTATGGTGCCATCCGCCCCACATACTCAAGTTTGAAAACGTCTGCTTCATGTATGGCCCATGATGATAGCAAAATCGTAATGCATTAACATTGGCTTGCACTCACAGGCCCATCCTACTTTACAGTAACATAATGTGAACATTCAGAGCACTCTAAAACTTTTACTTATACACTTACCAGTACCTCTGGAGCACCATATAGCCGCCCATACTGGCCAAGGACCTCTTCCACCAGGACCTCCAGCTCCTCTGTGGTGAAGGGACGGGCCCTGAGGTTCTCAGTACGAGCCTTCACTGGGTCCAGAGATGAGGTACAGCAGCAGTTGGTGGTGATGAATGGCAGGCAGCAGTGTCTGTAGGCAAGTGACAGGTGTGGCTATCTCACAGACATTTATAGGCCCCTAGGGTTGTTCCAGTGGTACTCTGCTGATGCAATTGGTCTGCACGGTTCGCATCTTTCAATTGTGGCCAATGCCTGTCACCGCAGTGGCGGAGCACGCCTACCGCGATGTTTAAACTGAAAGGCACTACCGCAATGGCGAATCACATTGGCTGCAATGACATTCGAATAGGCGCTGTCACACCGCGGGGGTCAGGATGTCTCTACCGCAATCCGGCATCATTCAATTGTGGCCAATGACTGTCACCGCAGTGGCGGAGCACGCCTACAGCGATGTTTAAACTGAAAGGCACTACCGCGATGGCGGTTCCCATTGGCTGCAATGACATTCACATAGGCGGTGTCACACCGCGGGGTCAGGATGTCTCTACCGCAATCCGGCATAATTCGACTGTGGCCAATGCCTGTCACCTCAGTGGCGGAGTACGCCTACCACGATGTTTAAACTGAAAGGCACAACTGCGATGGCGGTTCCCATTGGCTGGAATGACATTCGCATAGGCAGTGTCACACCGCGGGGGTCAGGATGTCTCTACCGCAATCCGGCATCAATCGATTGTGGCTAATGCCTGTCACCGCAGTGGCGGAGCACGCCTACCGCCTTGTGAACACATTGTGCATGAGCATTCTGGTTTTGCGAATTGCAACACTGATCACAACACATTTACCAAAACTAATTGCAGCTCATTGTAGAGTGAAGTGAGAGTGTGACATTTAACTTATGTATGCCCACACATGTTGTTATATGGCCATTAGGGTCATTGTCGACATTGCTAAGTTAGCATGAGCTTTGCTGCCATGATGCTGCTTTTGCACACGTTACTACATGACTTTATTTTGCAAAACTCTGTTTATGCCTTTCACATGAGAACTGTCTGCTTTTCGCGTTCTGCTAGTTCGTGGAGTTTAGTCTGAACACGATGTGCAAGGTCGATAAACAATGCCCCTTGTTATTCTGTTCTGGTCAGTCCCTAGCACCTAGACAAAACATGCTAAACACAGCTGCACTGCTGGAAACCCATGCTTTGATATTACGGGGATGCATGTTGTTCAAACAGACATTTGGAGAGAGCCCTTTCCATGGAGAAGAGCTATGCTGTTCCTATGATGTAAAGCTTCCATCTAGGCATTAAGGTATGGGGTCTGCTGACAAAGCCCAGAGATCTTCTTTTATATAATAAATCTTCTTCCAGCCAAGGGGAGGGTGGTTAGGCCTTATAGTCCTTTTTCCACTGTCTGTATATGATGACATCCCCCTTTATATTCTATGGAATTGTAACAATGCTAATTGTTCTGAGATTATGCATTTTGCTGCTGGTAGTGGCTTGAATACTGCATTATAGAGCACAATAGTTAAAATAAACATTTTGAACTATTACAGTGACTCTGCCAATTCTTATTGTGGACAAGTACGAGTGAGTGAGCGAAAGGGTTTGTCTTGCTACCGCGATTCCTGAGAGAGTCGGGAGTGTTGTGTTCTGGGTTGTCTAATCATTTGTAGCTTCGTGATTATGTAGGAGAACGAATGAGACACTATAGCTAGTCGGTCTTGGGATTTTGGGCACTAAGGTGGTAGGAAGGTACAACCCCTAAACACCGAGGTCCTGTTTCCCTGCGCATAGTACTGTGTATGTGCAGAATCCCTGCAACATGGCGCCGCCAACGTTTGGTCTGGTTCTTATCTGCGAGACACCTGAGTAGTGCTTGTGCTTGTCCACGATCCCCTCGCTTCTGTTTCCGGAGACAGTTGTGACGGTGTAGCCTCCTATATTGTAATATTTTATAGGTTTTTTCAAGCTTGAATTTTAAAAGGTATTTCTCTTTCTTTTAACCCTTTGTTGCGCTGCCACGCCTAGGTTGTTATTCTCTATTAGTGATTATGGTGGTTCTCATAACACCTCCTAATCGCGCACAGCTCAGGGCTTATTTGAATCAATATGGAGTCCCTGATGCTGGTGTTGCGCTTATCTTTGTTGTAGAAGCGGATCCAGCATACCGCTTTGAGGTATTTTATTCTTGGGTCACCTTTCCGGCAGTGGATGGGACAGATAATTTGTTTCATGAGTATACTGCCACTGCGACTCCGCGGGATTATAGACTGTATAGAACTCTTGAGGTTCCGCTCACGGCTTGGCAACACCAAATATGGTTTAATGGCGCCCTTCCACACCCAATAACACTGGTCCGTTTAGGCCCCTTATCAATAGATGGGGCCACTTGGCCCGTCTTGGCTGGGTACACCCCGCACCAACTTATCTCACTGCTACAGTCTTAGAGCTACGCGTATTACATACTTCGTTGATACGTATACATAGAGCTGTTATTCAGTACATGTCGCGCAACTTCCAGGTGGGACCATCTGGAGTTGCTGCACAACCCCCTGCACCTGGTGGTGTGACCATCAGTCCATTGATGGTCAATTCATTGATGGGCAAGCATCCCCAAAATAAGGATGAGCTTCCTTATTGGCTTGCCGAGAAATTTGGGCAACTCGAAGCTGTTTTTCCAAATACCACTCCTGTGGAGAAACACAGGATTTTGACCATAAGTCTTCCTAAAAACCTGGTTCCCGAATTGGCGGATTGTAACACTTGGGGTAAAGTGTTTGCAGCGGTATATTTGATGTGTTTCGGCACCCCCACAATGACCGTTCTCCCTCCCGTGATTAGATGTGTTCAGGATGAACATGGGGCCGAGGCGGCCCTGGAGTTGGGAATGAGACTGGTGAAGGTGTTCGATATTGTTTCCGATATGATCCTTGCAAATGTTAAGGGTGATGCTGTAAGCTTGCAGGTGGCACAACGCCTGGAGGCTGTTGCTGACGCGGACAAGCTATGCGAATTGCCGAAGATTAGTGCTAAAGCGTATAAGACCGTAGGGCGCAATAGTCTGGGAGTTAAGCCTTTTACGCAAACACAAGCTCACGCTCAAACTCAGCAAAAAGCCCAGACTGAGAAGGATGGGCGCCCGTTCTTTCCTAAAAAGAACTGGAAGAATAAAAAACAGGGGCAGCAGCAACAGAAGCAGGGTTCGCGTGCTGGTTCACCGACACCCGATTCTTCTGAGCGTACTAATGACTTGCGTGACCGCTCGAAACTTAAGACTCCAGATAGATTTCAAGTCCCTGATCAGCGCTCTCCTCGTTCTTTACAGGATGCATCGGTCTCACAGGCCGGTGGTGGGGAACGCCAGGATCGTGGCAAAGGTCCGACCACACAGCAGGGAAGAGATCAACCTCGACAGCTTGTCGTCAAAGTCAAACAAGAGGATCTGCCTCGTTTTAGACCCCCGTATCAGAAGAAGAAAGTTGCCGCTTTAACAGCGAAATATGCCTCAGACGGTGAGAACACGTCTTCTAGACTGGACATGGCTGGTGACTCTGCTCGACAGCGCAGCGGAGGTTACCATAGTGCTGGAGGCACTGCGTCCTTGTCTGGAGGCGAGAGCAACGGATACCTTTATTACAGTAGAAACAACAGATACACGAGTTGCACCCCCGGACAGACTCTATGAAATTGTCTTCCAAATTGAAGGTGATATACAGCATACAATCAAGGGGATTTTTTGGGAAAATCTCACCTCTTCCTACGACATTTTGTTGGCAGAGGCAGATTGACCTCCACCATTTGTGCTAGCGGTATCTAGAGGGGAGGACGTGATACTTCAGAGTTTTTCGCGTTACGTCCCTGGGGAACATGCACAGGCTTACGCATCTGAGTGGGCTTTGGCCCTAGCCCCGGCGGTGTACCGTAATCAGGTGGGCTGGGATAGAGATTCACTGGCACATGAGATACCATTACGGTCTATGCCACAGCCACAGCCCCAATATCCAATCAGACGAGAAGCTAAGGCTCCCGTTTGTGATATTCTAACACAGTTGGAGTATCAAGGAGTTATTGAATCCTGTATATCACCAATGAATAATCCTCTTTTTACGGTATCGAAACCCGATGGGTCGTATTGCATTGTCTTAGATTATCGAAATTTGAATAGTCATTGTCGTACGTTTGCGGTACAAAACACACATAGCTCAGCGCTGATGAACAATCTTATTCGTAAGAAGTACAAAACTACACTGGATATTTCCAATGGTTTCTATAGTCACAATTTGGCTCCTGAGAGCAGTGACTTGACAGCATTTACCGCCATTGGAAATCAGAAAAAATTTACGCGTTTGCCTATGGGGTATAAGAATAGCCCCAGGGCTTTCGCTGCACGTATTGTCTTTTTGTTGGACAGCATAGACTCTGATGCGTTCTCGTACGTTGATGATATTTATCTGACGGACGATGAACTGATGCCACATCTAGTCCGAGTCGACCGTATTATTCTGTCCTTTGCCGACTATGGATACAAATTCAATTTTGCAAAATCACACATCGCACATTTTGCTGTGCTTTTTTTGGGCTACGAGCTCAACAATGAAGGTAGGGGGTTAGCCCCCCACTTTCTGGAGAAATGTGCACGCTTGCGACCTCCCTCTACACTGAAAAAGCTTCAGTCTTTGCTGGGATTTTTGAATTTCGGGAGGACTTACATCCCCGATTATGCCCAGCGTATCAAACCGCTTTATGCATTGATACAACCAACATTTTCATCTGCCAGCTGGCTTCCGGAACATACCTCTATTCTGCAATCTTTGCAGTCGGATCTGCTTGCGACTAACTTCTTGTTGACGCGTGATAATACCACAAACCTGGTGAGACGTATAGTACCAGGAACAGTGGGTTTCACTTACCTGGCGTTCAATGAGGGGGACACAGTCCCTATAGCATACAAATCACATTTGTACACTTCGGCTGAGATGCGCTTTTCGAATGTTGAGAAAGTCTTGACGGCAGTCCAGATGGCGATTCTGAAAGAGCGCTCGCTGGCGCAGGGGAAACGCATTCTTATGGTCACACCTCTCCCTGCTTTAGAAGCGGTGACTAAGGCGAGTGTGCCAAACTCTAAGGCATTACATCCCCGTTGGATACAATGGGCTACTTCTTTGACATCGGCTGATGTCACGTTTATCTTTGATCCTGCTCTTCAGACACAGGAGTTTTTACAGTACGAACATGTTCATCCTCCTCCGTTGTCATTGCTTCCTTTAGATGAGAACAAATGTATCATTTATACCGATGGCTCGGCCCAACCGGCCACCGGTTCTAAACACGCTTATTCGGCGGCTTGCGCTTTTGTGGCTGGTTCGATTGTCAGTGGAGAATTTAAGTCTTCCAGAGTGCATACACAGGCACTTGGGGACTGTACAGCGCAATTGGCGGAGCTGCATGCACTTGTTCTTGCTCTCGAGTTTGCTGATCCTAATGTGAATACTCTTATTGTATGCGATTCTTACTACTGTGTTCAGTCTTTTAATGACAACTTATTTTTTTGGTCACAAAATGACTATCGAGATTCTAAAGGCAACGCAATAAAGCATAAAATGCTTTGGGTTCGAGTGGCGGAACTTAAAAAACGTCTCCCACTCACACAGGTTATCCATACTCTTGGCCATCAGCGTGTAGGAGCACATGCTGTTGGTCATTCTTTGGCTGACGAAGCGGCCAAATCTGCAGTAGCCACGTGTTCCGTAGCAGCAGTTACAAGGTCCATGACTAAAATAGATAATGAAATTTTGGCAGCGATTGCTGCTACGAAGGAGGGAGCGGCTTATCCACAGGGCTTCCCTTCGAAGTATTCTTATCATTTGTCACCCAAACAAGTTCCTTATGCTAAAATTCCATCTGTTGGGGATCAGCTGATTCCCAACAAGGACCACAGGCTTTCTTTGATCATTGCCACAAACGAGGGCATGGCTTCTGCATATGCCGGGGTATATGCGACAGTCTCTATATTACAGCAACGTTACTGGTGGCGTAGTTTATATAAACATACCCGTAATTATGTACTTTCTTGTGACATTTGTCAGCAAATCAAACCGTCTACGGTCTCACGTCCACCACAAACACAGCTATGTATTTCAAATCAGCCGTTTGGCTGTGTGTATCTTGACCACTGCGGTCCGTTCTCTTCTGATACTGCATATAAATACATTTTTGTTGCAGTTGATTCGTGCACTAGATTCCTTTGGGTTTGGCCACAACGCAGTGCTGACGCTCGAAATGTCATTAGAGATTTGCGTGTCTTTGTCGGGATGTTTGCCTGTGGCACCTTCCACTCTGACCAAGGTCCAGCGTTCGCCTCTAAGACGTACAAGCACGCGATGATGTCAATGGGGCTGCTGGTGCAGTTTTCGTCTCTATACAGGCCTGAGGGCAATTCTATAGTGGAGTGAATGAACCGTGACTTAAAGCAATCTTTGACAGCTAGGCTCTTAGGTACTGGCAGGAACTGGCTGGCCCATCTGTATGGTGTTCAACGTGCACTCAATAATCTCCCTAGAAGATCTCTGGGTGGGCAGACCCCATATGAAATGCTCTTTGGCATTAAAATGTTTGTGCCAGACCTTGATGGTCTAGACCTTTGACGTAGATAATCATTCTACTATGTTACAGGATCTACAAAAGACCCGTGACAGCTACGCAACTGAACATTTACCCTCATCCAATGATGCAGCACTGCTGATTCCTGTTGCCGGCTGGCTTCCTAAGATTGGAGATCTGGTACGAGAAGAGCTGGAGAACAAAAAAGAATTTGGTCCCTCTTATCGTGCACCGGTTCCAGTACTTGGATTAAAGGGTACTCGTACAGTTATTTTACCACCTTTACCTGGTCGCAAAGATAACAGATACATCTCAGTGGACAATGTCAAGTTACACCGTATGGCCGATTCTGAATAGTGTAACACCTGCAGTGTCTTGCAACGCTATCTCTTTGAATCTGGTAACCTCAACCTCTACGACTAATGCCCGTACCGGTGAGGGTGAGATGGAAACCGGTGAGGGTGAGATGGAAACTACTATTGACCTTTCGCCTGTTCTGCCTCCATCCTCTTCCACCGCAGATGTCGAGTATACATACCCCACAGATGAGTCCCAAAGGGTGGTGCCGAACAGTCCTCGACAACATCATGCTGATACATCCCACCCACCTCTAATACCCATGGGTGCAAGCGGTTATTTTGAGGACCATGCCAGCTTCTCTTATGACTCATCCTCCTCGTCTTCCAGTTTGGCACTTCCACTGACAAAATTAAGCATTTTCGTCTCTTGGTTCACAAAGACTTACCTGGTCCCCCCGTGGACCTACATCTGGTTGTTGCTTATCCTGATTTTCCTCTTCATGTCGATTGGATTTGTGACACTGTTCTTCTTACTCATCAATGGTCATTATTTGCCAGAATGCTCTGCTGTGAACTTGGTCGATGGAATTCTGGCCCCTCACACATCATCCCATATCATGAAACGTGATCAGACTCTTGTGAACATTTCAGCTTTCCCAGTTGCAGACGGCATCGTTTGGGATAAAGTAGCTTTCAAAATTCACGACCCAATGGAAGTGCTCAGGATACCATACGTGTTTCGCTTCTCCTTAGGAGACGTGGTAACACGGGACATACATTCTGATGATTAGGATGTGCAGGCAGTACATTCATTGTTTTCTTATTTAAAGTATTATGCTGCTTTTGATGCTGAGGATTTATATGTCAATTCTGCCAATTCTGCTGATTTATTTTGTTACCAACACTATGGGCATAATTTCTTGCATAAAACTAACACGTTAAGACCTGTTTTTAACTACACTCAATGGGAACATTGTCCTACTCCCGTATAGGGGAGTTATAAAACTCTTAGAGATAAGTTTACATACTTCACAGATTATGACACGTCTAATCCGGAATCCTATTTCTTTAAACTACAATTATCATCTCAATCCAAATTTATCTTGACCCACACTAAATTGATTTACTCCAACTCTTTTAGGACTAAATTGGCCACACAGGGTTATGATCACTGGAAAGACACCATTGATTCAAAATCAATCTGGGGCACGAAGCATTGGCAGGTTCAGGGAACTGAGGCTTTGCATCGTGCCTGCCTAATCCCAACTCAAATTTTATTTTTAAATGATACAGTGTACCAAACCACTTGCTTTGGCTTGGCAACTGTAAAAAATTTGAATATCCCATCCATTCCGTCATTAGCGGAATATGACAATTGGCGTGCTCAAACAAATTATACTATCGATGCATTGCAGGCTTTGTTTCAAAATGACCCTTTCAATGTCTCTGAACTTGATTCATCTGGATGGTTGGTGTGGCAAACGAATTCAAATGGATGTCAACTACGTTTTTATAATGTAACACCTGGTTTCACACTGACTAGACCAGATCCTCGTTATCCACATTCACATTCGGTTACCACATACTCAGTGGGTAAATTGTGCCAACAATGGTTGGAACATTCCACTTTGTCGTCAGTGAAACAACACCTGTCATTCTTGTCGAGCGACATCAATTTGGCTGATTTTATCTTAGGACCTAGGATTTCTAGATCTAAGAGGTTTATCTATGCAGCTTACAATGAAGTTTGGAAACTTTCGCAGATTGAGGCAGCGCTTCGTCTGCGCCAAATTGATCAAGCAAATTTGGAAAAGGTCCTTGCAGTAGTCGACAATAGTATCAATACACTGTCTTCACGCATTTATACCTTAGATAATATTGTTTCATCTGTTATTGATATTGTTCAGAGTGATGTATCTGTGTTATATCATGGTCAAAATCAATTACGATCAGTTATGCAGTTTGCATGGGCGTTACAGACTCTCAAAATGGGGAAAGTCCCTTGGGATTATTTGAATTCTTCTGCTTTGTTTTTACCATTTAATCTGACAGATAAACAGAAATTTATACCCATGAAAGATGCTATGTACACGCTGTTGCACATTGAACAATTGGAACCTTTGCCATTCTCTGTGGTGGAGACTGATTCAGCTGTTTGGTTAATTCATGGGGTTATTTCTCTCCCATTCTCGCTATTTCAATTTAAATCATGCATGCAACATTTTCCAATTGGGCGCTTTGAACCCCTGGGTAGTGCATTTCTTCATGAATTGTGGTCCCTACCTTTCACTTACAGGTGTCAACGGGAGGATAAGGAAGTTTTCCTAACAGGGGAGGACTGCGATTCAACAGTAGGACATTCACTAGTTTGTAAACACGTTAAATTGCACGGCGCTTGTAATGTATCCGCGCCTAATCTTCCTTGTTTTTTTAAAGGAACTCCAGTCCCAGTGATAATTCCCGCATTTACATTGCTTACTAACGGCAGTTATCTTATTTTGAACAACCACGGCTGCTGTGGTTTACGGGCAGGAATCCCGTATTTAGTAACAGTTTCACACTGTGTTACTTGTTGTAACAATGTGCTTTTTCCGCCCCGCATGGGAAAGTAGATACTTCCATTTGGCCTTCCACTCCAACTTTGAAAACGGATTTCAACAAATTGAGCAGGCTCAAAGCGCTATTGTTTCAACAAGAAGTGGCTCTCACTTCAGCTCGAGAGACCTTCGAGTTGCAGGTGGCTAGAACATCTAGCGAGATTCAGTCACTTCTGAACACTAACCTCCCACTTCACTTTGGGGAGCTTATCCATCAAATTGTTAATGCGTCTGACACTAAAGGCCTTGCACATTTTTTTTTAAATGTGGGACTTCTTTTCAGACGATATTTGGAGTATTACCAGCTTTTACTCATTCTATATTTTCCAGCGTCTTCGGAGGATTCCCTTTATTACCCGCGCTAGCTGGTGGAATCCTGCTTCTTCTGTTCCTGCTGCGCAATGGCTGCTCATCTTGTGGTAATGCACAGACCAGGCCAATTGCAACTGTACCGTGATCGAGTGCAACAAGTCTTTGGATGCTTGCCATTAGCGACGCTTAGCGTGAGTTATGGATTAACTTTTCGCTTTGCCTATTTCACTTGCGTGCAACCTGTCTTCTACTGTCAATGGTGCCTCTTCTATTGGGCTATGGATTTATGCCTCTCCAATACGTCATGTCCTGTCCTGGATTTTAACCAGTTAATGGGTCCCTTAGAGGCCCATGACCGGGCTTGTTCTGGGAATGGCCGTATGGCATGTGCTGCTGCACTTGGAGTTTTGGCTGATTGGGATATCTGTGTGGGTGCACAGAACCTCTTGCAACAGAGTTTCATCGAATATCACGCAAGTTGCCCTTCCTCTTGGAAGCATCAGATTACGAGGAGCATGTCTGTTCCTTCGACCTACTTGATTGGATGGCATCCCTTTTTTCTACTAACGATAGGGATGACCTTTTGGAGGGAATTGCATTCTTAAGTTCACATACTTTGATGGATTTACCACCTCCTTCATAATAACATTTTCCCGGAGACAACACTCTTGCAATAGTCACAAAAAAATATATATATATATATTTTTGGGGTTTTTGAATTTTTCCAATTTGTTTTTTTCAGACGCTTTTGAACTCTGCTTGGCTTTTGAACTCTGTTTGGGTCCTTTGTCTATATACTATGACCTTATCAAGGGGATGGTGTTATATGGCCATTAGGGTCATTGTCGACATTGCTAAGTTAGCACGAGCTTTGCTGCCATGATGCTGCTTTCGCGCACGTTACTACATGACTTTATTTTGCAAGACTCTGTTTATGCCTTTCACATGAGAACTGCCTGCTTTTCGTGTTCTGCTAGTTTGTGGAGTTAAGTCTGAACACAATGTGCAAGGTCGATAAACAATGCCCCTTGTTATTCTGTTCTGGTCATTCCCTAGCACCTAGACAAAACATGCTAAACACAGCTGCACTGCTGGAAACTCGTGCTTTGATATTACGGGGATGCATGTTGTTCAAACAGACACTTGGAGAGAGCCCTTTCCATGGAGAAGAGCTATGCTGTTCCTATGATGTAAAGCTTCCATCTAGGCTTTAAGGTATGGGGTCTGCTGATAAAGCCCAGAGATCTTCTTTTATATAATAAAAGTTCTTCCAGCCAAGGGGAGGGTGGTTAGGCCTTGTAGTCCTTTTTCCACTCTCTGTATATGATGACATCCCCCTTTATATTCTATGGAATTGTAACACTGCTAATTGTTCTGAGTTTATGCATTTTGCTGCTGGTAGTGGCTCGTATAATGCATTATAGATAGGGCTCCCGGTTTTATGGTATTTATTTTTTTGCCATTTCCGTCTGTATTTATCCATATTTATTTTTTGCTAATTTTATCTGTATTTATCCATATTTATTTTGGATTTTGTGGAAAAATTAAGCTGAAATTAGTATATTTCTGCATTTATTTAACCAGAAATATGCACTCATTCTTGAATATCTGCCAGGTTTCAATGCTGTGAACACCCGCAGAACATAAATCAGTGCACTTATATGAAAATATACAAATTTCAGTATCAACCATGTGCATATCTACTGCTGTTAAAGTCTCTTTACTAAAATCCCTTTCTTTTTAACCCCCTTATCTATCAATCCACACATCTATTGGCTGGGCAGTCATGGCAGACAGTATTGAGAATTACTCAAAAGCAACCTAATTTCCGTTTTATCCACATTTAAAAGTAAATACAGACAAGAAAATGAATGTTTTCTGTCTGTATTTATCTGTAAAAATCAGTAAAAACGGAAAACAGGGAGCCTTAATTATAGAGCACGATAGTTAAAATAAACATTTTGAACTATTACAGTGACTCTGCCAATTCTTACTGTGGACAAGTACAAGTGAGTGAGCGAAAAGGTATGACTTGCTTCCACGATTCCTGAGAGAGTCGGGAGTGTTGTGCTCTTGGTTGTCTAATCATTTGTAGCTTCGTGATTATGTAGGAGAACGAATGAGACACTATAGCTAGTCGGTCTTGGGATTTTGGGCACTAAGGTGGTAGGAAGGTGCAACCCCTATACACCGAGGTCCTGTTTTCCTGCGCATAGTTCTGTGTATGTGCAGAGTCCCTGCAACAATGTCATGGCAGTACACGTGATTAAATGCATTGGTATGTCTGTACTCACATGTCAAATTTCATCCATGTGGGCATGTATACACATTTCCGGTTGAATTGGCTATCATTTTTGTGAACATGCCAATGTGTGTAATGCAAACTCCTTCCACAGTCATGATGGACTGACCACATTATGTGCATATATGTCTGTACACAGCGCTGTATTTATATTGATAGTCATCCAGCTTACACTCAATGGGCTCATTTTGTAATGATGTTGTGCTTAGTGTGACTAATGCTTGAGGATGTGCAGTAACAGCAGCTACATACAACTCAGCATTGATGCTGTTAGCCACGTGCTGTGTCAGCTAAACACAGGGCTGGGGACACATGATGTAGCAGTGCACCATAGAACATACACATAGTCAGATTTAGATTTGACAGTAGTTATTATGTATATCCTGGCTACATAAATGACTACAGGAGATCAAGGTGTCTATGCATGTCACTTGTGCATTAAGCTGTTTTTACAGTCCTGTCAATGTTGTGGTTGTGTTAGTCATTATGTAAGCTGTTACACACATCACATCTCTGACTAATTTTTACATGTGTCCCTTGCCAGAATACGTAGGAGACGACTACCTGTATATCGGCCTTTCCCAGAGCTGGAGACAATGGAGGATACCGACATCATTAAGAAATTCCGTCTGAATCGCCTTACCCTTCAAGAGCTATGTGCTCAGTTGGAGCCCCATTTGAGGCCTCACAGAACATATCCAACAGCTTTGAAACCAACAGTAAAGGTGATGGCCACCCTGCATTTCTTTGCCACTGGGTCATTTCAGTACACAGTGGCCATCGCAGGTGGGATGTCTCAATCTATGTTCAGCATGGTGTTGCGTGATGTCCTGTCCGCATTGTTGACCTACAAGGACAGCTACATTCACTTTCCAAGGAGACATGAATTGGCAGATGTGAAGGGGGAATTTTATGACCATGGTCACATACCTAATGCGGTTGGAGCCATTGACTGCACATACATTGGCCTTGTCCCACTACAGGCATGTGAGCACATCTACCGTTACAGGAAGCATTACCATTCAATAAATGTGCAAGTGGTATGCCAAGCGGATCTGATTATCTCCCACATCTGTGCCAAATTTCCGGGTTCTGCACATGACTCCTACATACTGCGTAACAGCGTCATCCCACACTTGATGGAAAATCTGCATCCGGAGCGTGCATGGCTTGTTGGTGAGTGAGCTGTGTCACGTAGTGTGCTGTATGTGTGACAAGCTGGTCTCCTCAAATATTTCTATTACAAACTTGGTCTGTGTTTCTCACAACTAGGTGACTCTGCGTATCCCAACCGGCCTTGGTTGCTGAGCCCATTGAGGAATCCAAGGACACCGGGGAAAGTCTGCTTTAATGATGCCCATGGGAGGACACGTCGTGTAGTGGAGCGTGCTTTTGGACTTCTGAAGGCTAGATTTCGGTGTCTGGACAAGAGTGGTGGTGCACTACTCTACTCTCCCCAAAAGGTGTGTCAGATCATAGTCGTATGCTGCATACCTGGCCTTGCGCAAAGAGATCCCCCTGATTCTGGACTATGATGATTGTCCCCCAGTTACCCTCCCACCTGCCCTGCTGACACGGACCTGTGGCGTTGGCTGTACATGCACCTGCACACTGTCCCCGGCATCCTGTGCTTGGGTGGTGGTGTTGGTAACCACTGAGCCAGGGACAGTGTTGCAGGCAGCGGTGGTGATGGTGGAGGTGGCTGCAGCACAGGTAGTTGTAGCAGGGGTTAGCATAGGTGTTGTCACTGCTGTGTTGATAGTTGTGGTGGTGGTGGTGGTGGTAGGGACAATGAGGCCCTGAGACGGAGTGCACCCTGGCAGTCCTGAGGGTCCAGGTTGTTGTGCCTCATCCGAGAAACATAGAGAATCAGCATCAGAGAGTTTGCTGGTTGGTGGTGTTCCTGCCAGCTGTTGATTGTGAATCTCCTTTTGAACAGAGGTTAGATTGTCAGTTAAGTACACTCCACAACCTTGGTGACCCAGTTTTGGATGTTTTAGTTGATACGCCAAACTTTTGACATTGCAATCACTTGGTATTGGTAAAAGACTAACAGCATCATGACATGATGTAGAGGTACACACATTACTTGTTATTAGTGTGACATATAAAAAACAACCCTTTGACATGTACAGATAGTGTGTTTACAAGGACCTGTCATCATCTACCAACTTGGTACACATCCACTTTGATTTATGCTGGGATATTGTAGACTTATCTGAGAATCTGTTTCAGCTATGCCAAAACCTCCTAATTTCAGTTGGTCACTTTTGTTTGGAAATCATGTGGTTTTGTTTGTTTGACAGATTGTCCTTGCATGTGTTGTGTTCATATGAGCCTTCATGCTTTGAAACCATGTGACTCCCACATTGCATTGAATGCTTTGCATGATTGGGCCCTGACTTTATTTGCATGGGACTTTGTGATTCAAAGTGTGATTTATGTGACATTTACATGGGCTTAGCTGTGTACGCACTGGCTATGACATATGGATCTGTACAGAGTTGGCTAACAAGTGAGGGATGTGGTGGTCATATGGCTCCATGCACTTTGAGAAGGATGACAGGGTGCATGCGCTGACTACCTACCTGCTAGGTGGCACTGTGGAGGGAGATGGCTGCCACATGGTTCTTGGTGGTGGGAGTGTTCCATTCTGCTCAGCTGTGAGGCAAGGGTGCCTGGTGGGAGTTGTAATGCTGGCTGCCTGTACACACACACCCCTCCCTGTTGAGAAGGCTACCTACCTGTAAGGTGAAGCAGAGCAATGAAATGGCTGCCACATGGCTCTGGGATGGGGGAGTGTTCCATCATGTTCAGGGGTGGTGCAAGAGAGAATGAGATGGCTACCTACCTGTAAGGTGAAACAGAGCAATGACATGGCTGCCACATGGTTCTGGGTGGGGAGGGTGCTCCATGCTGTTTGGGAGGGAGGCCAGAGGGCCTTGTGGGAGTTGTGGTGTTGTTGTCAGGTCCCAAAAAAACCCTCCCTAGTGAGCTGACTACCTACCTGTTAGGAGGCACTGTGGAGGGAGATGGCTGACACATGGCTCTGGGTTGGGGGAGAGTTCCATCCTGCTCAGCTGTGAGGCAAGGGAGCCTGGTGGGAGTTGTAGTGCTGGCTGCCTGCCCATACACACCCCTCCCTGTTGAGAAGGCTACCTCCCTGTAAGGTGAGGCAGAGCAATGAAATGGCTGCCACATGGTTCTGGGTGGGGGGAGTGTTCCATCCTGCTCAGCTGTGAGGCAAAGGGGCCTGGTGGTAGTTGTATTGCTGGCTGCCTGTCCCCACCACCCCCTCCCTGGTGAGAAGGCTACCACCCTGTGAGGTGAAGCATAGCAATGAAATAGCTGCCACATGGCTCTGGGATGGGGGAGTGTCCCATCCGGTTCAGGGGTGGTGCCTGAGAGCATGAGATGGCTACCTACCTGCAAGGTGAAGCAGAGCAATGAAATGGCTGCCACATGGTTCTGGGTGGGGAGGGTGCTCCATGCTGTTTGGGAGGGAGGCCAGAGGGCCTTGTGGGAGTTGTGGTGTTGTTGTCAGGTCCCCAAAACCCCCTCCCTAGTGAGCTGACTACCTACCTGTTAGGAGGCACTGTGGAGGGAGATGGCTGACACATGGCTCTGGGTTGGGGGAGTGTTCAGCTGTAAGGCAAGGGGGCCTGGTGGGAGTTGTAGTGCTGGCTGCCTGTCCCCACCACCCCCTCCCTGGTGAGAAGGCTACCTGAAGTGGAGCAGAGGAAGGTAATAGGTTACACATGGCTCTTGGGTGGGGGGAGTGTTCCATCCTGCTCAGCTGAGAGGCAAGGGTGCCTGGTGGGAGTTGTAGTGCTGGCTACCTGTACACCCCCCCATGGACATATTGCTAGCTACCTTTGAGGTGAGTCAGAGGAAGGAAATGGTAGATATGTGAGACATGTGTTGGGAAGAGTGTGTTGTACATAAGTGCATTTAGGTGTAGAAAGTGTAGCTTTATAGTTGTGCAAGACAGTACACGGAAGTGTGATGGGATACATTTGTTGGTACTTACCAGTCTCCACTCCCCCAGCTATTCCTGTGAGACTATCTGGATTCAGGATGGCAAGCACCTACTCCTCCCATTCAGTGAATGTTAGTGGTGGAATGGGAGGGCCACCGCCAGTCCTCTGAGCCACCTCATGGTTCCTGTTGGCACAGTATTTCACCCTGGTCTCTAGGTCATGCCACCTCCTCTTGATATCACACAGTGTGCGCAGGGTGGTCCCTACTGCATTAACTTTGTAGACTATCCTTCTCCACGTTTTATTTTTTCTGACTAGTGGGGTCTGTTGGACCATGCTTCCAAACAAATGCGGTTCTTCTCGAATTATCTCGTCTACCATCACTGACAACTCATTGTCTGTGAATTTAGGCATTTTTTTCTGTGACATGGTGTGTGATGTGCAAAAAAGTGACAAGTGCAGGTAGGAAGGTGGTGGTGGAGATGTGTGAGGTGTGTGTTGGAAGTGTTAGTGTGGGTGGTTGTGGTGTGTTGAGTGATGATTTGCCTCTCCTTTCAGCTGTGGTGTATGGGCCTTCACTGCTGGAGTTGTGCAAAGGATGATGGTCAGGGAAGGGGTTGGTTTTATACTCAGCTATGTGGGTGTGTATAAATGAGGACTGCCTGTCAGGTGTATTTTCCATGTTGACTAGGGTTTTCATTGGTTTTCAATACATGGGGGGGTGTCATTGGGGCGTGTCAGATGTGTTTGAGGGCAGCGGAGAGAATAGGCACACTTGGAGGCCTTGATGTGTAGTTGCATTCGACCTCCATTCATCTTTTCGCGCGACCGTGGTGGTCGTAAAACAATCATCGTTACGCCTGCTCCGCCATCTCATCATAATTTCACTTGCGGTCATTCCACGTGAGGATCGGCCTTTTTGATGCATTCCGCTGCTTTTCCGTCCGCCGTCGCGGTCTGAATTTCTGTTTTTCCGGACGTGGCGGATGGTTTCTTGTGAAATCCGACCGCCACGGTTGGATTTTACACTCATTGCATCGTAATGTCACCGCCGGTTTTTCTGCAGAACATGCGGGCATTTTTTTTCCAGAGGCACGGCGGTCGGAGGGCTTTTCCGTCCGCCATCGTACTGAACTCCTATGTATGTTACATAATGTTATTGGCGAAGACAAACTCCATTACAAACTGTCTGTAAGTACTGGGGTACCTTCAAAGTTGTTAATCGAGGATACATATTGTCCGGCAGACTGGTGCAGAGACAGAATATCGACGTAGAAATATCGAATTGCCTTAATATTGAGTCAAGAATATCGATGGTGCAAAATATCGAGGTACATTTTTCGTTGTTAAAAATATTGATTTTAATGTAATGCAGAAATATCGATTTTGTAAATTTCGATGTTAAAAATATAGTTGAAAATAATATAGATTCTTTTGTTGTTGTTGGTATTTTTAATCATTAATTTAGTATTAGTTTTTACATATTTTATATAAAAAAATGATGTTAAAATGTTTGTATTTATTTTTTTATTAAGTTCTAGGAGCGGGCTGTTGGGTTTATAGGGGATAATGGTGGGGAGTAAATTAAAAAAAATATATATATTTTTAAAATTTTGTAAACATTTAGGGGCCGATTCTGTTCTTGCTTGGAAGTGCTCCTAGCGGCATCCGCCAATAGCGAGTCCGAGTCGTACGCGTGATTTCCGTGCGACTCGTACAGCTGTACGAGCGAGCAAGTACGATGCGATAATCACCTCGCGCTCCGACCGACTCGTACCCGTCAGCGATGCCTCCCGGGTGACACAAAGAGGTCCGACGCGTACGGCGCAATGCGTTCGATTTCCGGCCGGGCAAGTACGATGCGCGTTGTGAGCAGCCGGTGCGAGTCGGAGCCTCCGGCTCGAATAAGCTCCGGGAAGCGTACTTCGGGGGTCCGCGCCGGACCCTCCTTCACCCGGGGCCCTACGACTTGGACAGCGGGGGGACCCAGGGGTCCCCCTCACCCATGCATGTACGTTGCGGGGGGCACCGACGCGAACATGCGGCAGGGGGCGCCCTTTTCCAAGACGTACGTTTTTCATGATGGGAGCCTATGTACGCGACGTACAGCAGGCTCCCATTGACTTCAATGGGGCTACGAGCGACCCGAGTCCGTCAGCGCTGCAGCGCATTGTACTCTGTCGCTGGGAGCCCCGGAGCACGAGTGGGTCGGAAAGCTCTACAGGACAGAGTCGGTCGTAGGGCTTTCCGAGCGAGATCGGAATCGGCCCCTTAGTAGCAGGATGTTGGGTTTATAGGGATAATGGGGGGGAGCAATTAAAAAATGTTGGATTAATATTTTAATAATTTAAAAAAGATTGTAAAGTTTTAGGAGTGGGATGTTGTGTTTATAGGGGATAAGGGTGGAGAATAATTTAAAAATATTGTTTATAAATTTTAAATATTTTTTTAATTTTTTGAGAAAATTTAGTAGTGTTATGTTGTGTTTGTAGGGGATAAGGGTAGGGAGTAATTTTTGAAAGTGGTTTTTAAATACATTTTTATTAAACTAATTTTTGAAGTTTTTAATACTTTTTTTAAAATACATCTTTTTTAAATGTTTAAAAAAGTACAAAATTTAGAGGTTACATTTATTTTAGGGTACATTTTTTATATATTTTCAAATTTATTTAAAAAAATACATTTAAAGAGAAATATGATTAGTTTATTCATTTTTAATTTTATGATAAATATTGTGTTTGTAAAAAAAATATATTTTTAAATTTATAAATTTGGAGTTGGTATAATAATTTATTATCGTTTATTATCCTGCACTTTCCCTGAGTTTAGTTAGTTTTGGAGTTGGAATAGTAAATTAAATTAGTTTATTATCCAGCACTTTTCCTGACTTTTTTTTGTTTTGGAGTTGGAATAGTAATTTTAATTGGTTTATTATCCAGCACTTTCCATAAGTTTTTTTGGTCTTGGATTTAGAATAGTAATTTAATTGGGTTTACTATCCAGCACTTTCCCTGAATTTAGTTAGTTTTGGAGTTGGAATAGTAATTTATTTTGTTTTATTATCCAGCACTTTCCCTGAGTTTTGTTGGTTTTGGAGTTGGAATAGTAATTTATTATGTTTTATTATCCAGCACTTTCCCTGAGTTTAGTTGGATTTGGAGTTGGAATAGTTATTTGTTATGGTTTATTATCCAGCAGTTTCCCTGATTTTTTTTTGGTTTTGGAGTTGGAATAGCAATTTAAATTGGTATATTATCCAGCAGCTTCCATGAGTTTTTTTGGTTTTGGAGTTAGAATAGTAATTTAATTTGGTTTATTATCCAGCACTTTCCCTGAGGTTATTTGGTTTTGGAGTTGGAATAGTAATTTAATTTGTTTTATTATCCAGCACTTTCCCTAAGCTTAGTTGGTTTTGGAATTGGAATAGTAATTTATTAAGTTTTATTATCCAGCACTTTCCCTGAGTTTAGTTGGATTTGGAGTTGGAATAGTTATTTATTATGTTTTATTATCCAGCACTTTCCCTGAGTTTTTTTGGTTTTGGAGTTGGAATAGTAATTTAAATTGGTTTATTATCCAGCACTTTCCCTGAGATTTTTTTGGTTTTGGAGTTAGAATAGTAATTTAATTTGGTTTATTATCCAGCACTTTCCCTGAGTTTATTTGGTTTTGGAGTTAGAATAGTAATTTAGGGGCTCATTACGATGGCCGAGGGCTGCTATTTTCCTCCGCCATATTACGATGGCGGGGGGAATCATTGGTGAAGCGTGGCGGTCGTAAAGACCGCCTGCCACCGTTCCGCAAGGCGGTCCTTTTCCGACCGCCTTGCGGAAAAAAAATATTTGCTGACATTGCGGCGGTGCCTTGCAGGCACCGCTGTAGGGATTACGATATCCCTTTCCGCCGGTCTTTTAGCGGCGGTCACCCTGCCATGAAAAGACAGGCAGAAACGGATTTGGGGGCCCATAGCGGGCCCCCCTTCATTCCTGGGCCTGGGTAAAGTGCACTGGGGGGCACCATATCCCTGCACCATGTGGCAGGCACCGCCTGGTGCCTGCCACGTAGTGCAGGGATATGCAAGTGCCTTCATTTTTGCATTGTGGCGGGGGCTGCTGAACGCATCCCCGCCACAATGCAAAGTATGGGTGATGCAACCGCCACGGTGGTGGTCGCATCGTAATCGGGGTTGTGGGACCGCCGCCTTATAGGCGGGCAGTCCCAGTCCTCGCATAGATGGCGGGCGGACTCAAGTCCGCCCACCATCGTAATCGGCCCCTATATTTGGTTTATTATCCAGCACTTTCCCTGAGTTTATTTGGTTTTGGAGTTGGAATAGTAATTTAATTTGTATTATTATCCAGCACTTTTCCTGATTTTAGTTGATTTTGGAGTTGGTATAGTAATTTATTAAGTTTTATTATCCAGCACTTTCCCTGAGTTTTGTTGGATTTGGAGTTGGAATAAATATTTATTATGATTTATTATCCAGCACTTTCCCTGAGTTTTTTTGGTTTTGGAGTTGGAATAGTAATTTAATTTGGTTTATTATCCAGCACTTTCCCTGAGTTTTTTTGGTTTTGGAGTTGGAATAGTAATTTAGGGCCCCATTACGATGGCGGGCGGACTTTGTCCGCCCGCCACCGTAACGGAAAATGGGACCGACCGCCAGAGGTGCGGCGGTCGCACGAGGCCAATTAGGATGCGCCCGCCACACAGGCGGGCGCATCCTGGACTTTAACATTGCGGACGGTGCTGGTGGGTGCAGCTCCGTCCGCAATGTTAAAAGTGCATGCTTTGCATTGCCATGCACAACGTGACAGTCACCGCGCGGTGCCTGCCACATTGTGTATGGCAATGTAGGGGGGTACCATAGGTACCCCCCAAGTGCAGCCCCCACCCCCCCACCCCCCCGGGGGCCCGTAACGGGCCCCCAAAGCAATCTCCGCCGGCCTTTCCATGGCGGCATCGCCGCCGTGGAAAGGCCTTTGAATGGGCACATCATAATATGGATGGCGGTGCCTGCTCGGCACCGCCGCCATATTATGCCCCAGATCCACACGGCAGGCAATCGTAGCGATTGCCTGCCGGTGGAAATGCGGCGGATGGTCTTTCCGTCCGCCGCTGTCCCCCCGCTATTGTAATATGGCGGGGGGGTAAATGGAGGGCGGGCGGGGAAAGATGTCCAGCGGATCGCCACCGCCGGTCGGGCGGTGGCGATCCGCCCGACATCATAATGACCCCCTTAGTTTAGGGCCGATTTTAGTTAGGGATTGTTCTAGCCTTAGCTCTTTATAGCTTTGTTCTTTTTTTATAGCTTCTGTAAGTTTATGTAGGGTCGGTTGTCCTCTTCCTATTGTGGCTTGGAAGGCATTGTGCCATCCTTCCACTGCATTGTTTGTTTTAGCTTTATGAGCTAGAGTACTATGGTAGACGTTCCACCAGGGTATTTGGAACTTGGGTTGTCTACGGTGCCCTGATCTATGTAGCCTTCCCGCCCAAGTGTCTTCGAAGTAGTCTAGGAAGGGAGTTAGTTTAGTTTCATTTACTTGATAGAAGGGCCTTTCGAGAAGTAGGTTATAATGGTTTGCTACTTCAGTTGTTGGTACATAGGCTAGGGCTATTAATTTTTTTATTTGGTAGGCAAAGTTGCTAATGGTGGCGTAATCTATACTTAAAGTAGATTTTTGTAGGTGTCTCCAGATACTTTGGTTAAAGTGGTAATAGCAACCTTGTATTGCAGTGTGTGGGTATATTTTTAAAATTGATTGAATCATTGCTTGTTCAAAATCAATTATGATTTTTGGCGGAAACTAGTTGTCGGTGTATTGTTTTAATATTGTTAGGAGCTCTATGTATGTGGTGTTTTCTTTATTAGGGATTAGTGCGTATATGAAGGGGATGTTAGTATCTTCATATTCGCCGTGAATAGTATATAGTTGATAAAAAGGCTTGGGGCAAACTTTGAATGTGCCATCCATCATTCATGTTTCGCAGTTTTTAAGTTTTTGTAAGTTGTTGTTTGTTGCAAAGATAATAATTCGCTTTTCATGACTGTTGTTGTCATGTAGAAGGAATTTTTCATCTTTGTGGGTGATGGTGTATTCTGCTAATATTTGGATTTCTGAAAACGTTTGGGGGTGGGGGGTGTTTGAGCTGTAGCTCTTTAAGGTCGGGCAATTAACCTCTTCAGAGTGGGGATAAATGGTAGTTATCCTGTAACATGTTCAGGTACCCTAGTCAACACGTTTTTAAGTATTTGGGTACTTGTCTGTTGGGAGCTTGTACTTGCTTCTCTGATTGTCTCGAGAGCATCTCTAATTTCAATTTCAGTTACATTGGGGGGGTGGTTGTGTTCTTTGACATTTACTACATTGGTTTCTGTTGTAGTGGCTCTCCCATAGCAAGAGTTAGAGTAATATTCACTGCATTTCCAATGTGTTTTGTTTCCAGTCATTTTGTCTTGTGTGTAAGTGTAGCCCATGTAGCACAGAAGTTGTTTTCCCTTTTGTGAAGTAATGAATTTTGCTCCTTCTGCCATTTTTTGGTGTATCTGTGAATATATATATATATATATATATATATATATATTCACTGAAAAAACCATAGGTTTCAGGGACGTTATAGTTACAAATTAGCATTTAAAAAACCTTTGAAATTCACTGAAAAAACCATAGGTTTTAGGGACAGTTATAGTTAGTTGGACATTGCACTCGTACAAAACCCGTGAAATTCCCCCGTTATAGTTAGTCCAGCTAACTATAACTCGCGCCCCCGCAATGCACTGCTGATGACGTCACATATTACATCACTCATGACATGGTCAGTGACATCACTGATGACATCACTGATGACATCTCAAATGACATCACTGATGACATCACTGATGACATCATCCAGTGACTGTGTGTTTCTGTAAAGTTTAAATATTTTTAATATATATAGGAAAAGACGTATTGAAGAATGAGTGGGTGTGTAAGTGTCTGTATGGATGATTTAGTAGGTGCGTGACTGACTCTATAAGTGAGTGATTTAACGTATCTTACTGAATGCATGGGTTAGTGACTAAACTGGGTGAATGTCTGTATCCGTCTGTCTGTTGCTGTGTAAGTGGCTGCATGTGTTTGTGAATAGCTACATGAGTGTCTATATGAGTTATTGAATGCTTGTCTGAGTATCTGTATGGGTGCCTGAGTGTTTGTGTGGGAGGGGTGTGTGCAACTCTGTGCATAGATGTGTGAGTGGGTGATTCACTGGGTGGATGGTTTCAAGAGTGCAACTGTGATAGACTGTATGGGTGGGTAAGTGTGTGTAAGAGTGTGTTAGTGAGTGAATGTATGTCCCAGTGGTACATGTGTGAGTAACTACATATGTGAAAGGCAGTATATATGTGTGTTGGAGTATATAAATAGCTATAAGCGAGAGTGAGTGATTGTGATAGTGGCTGTATGGATGAGTGTGTGCTTGTATCAGTGATTGTATAAGAGCGTAAGAATGTGCTACTATTTGTATGAGTAAGTGAGCTGGTGTGTGTATAACTGTATAGGTGAGTAAATGGTAGTGTGTTTAATTATTTGCATGACTGACTAGGTGTGTGAGTACCTCTATGGATGAGTGGCGGTGTTTGAGTGTCTATATAGGAGTATGAGTGCATATGATAGTCCTGTACTGAGTGACCGTAAGTATGAGTGACTGTACGGGTGAGTGAGTGGATGTGTGCGTAGACCTAAGAATCAGTGAGTGGGTATGTAGTTATTGGTGTTGGAGTGTCTATGGTTTTGCGAATGGCAGTCTGTAATTTAGAGTGGGTGTATCAAAGGTTATATTAGAGTGTGAGGAGGTGCATCAGATTATCACGTGGATGATGTCATCAGTGATGTCATTTGAGATGTCATCAGTGATGTCATCAGTGATGTCACTGACCATGTCATGAGTGATGTAATATGTGACGTCATCAGCAGTGCATTGCGGGGCGCGAGTTATAGTTAGCTGGACTAACTATAACGGGGGAATTTCACGGGTTTTGTACGAGTGCAATGTCCAACTAACTATAACTGTCCCTAAAACCTATGGTTTTTTCAGTGAATTTCAAAGGTTTTTTAAATGCTAATTTGTAACTATAACGTCCCTGAAACCTATGGTTTTTCAGTGAATTTCAAAGGTTTTTTAAATGCTAATTTGTAACTATAACATGTCTGAAACCTAGTTTTTTCAGTGAATTTCAAAGGTTTTGTAAATGACAATTTTTAAATGTATTAATTGTTATATACATTTTTTTCATACTGATTTCCAAATTTTTTAGAAACAATTTTTTTTTACATATTTTATTCTTTAAATTACATTGTAATTACATTATACATTACATTACAAAAAATACTTTCTCAGAATGAATTACTTTAGTTTAATTACTTTGCACATAGGCAATAGACTTTTAAGTACAGTAGTTACAGTTGTTGCAATGGGCAACACATTTTCAAACACAATGCAACATTCAGCTCAATGTGAATTTCTAGTTAAATGCAATTAGTTACTTTATGGATTACTTTTCTAACCACATTACTGGATCCTAGATTCAGTCCTGGGACATCTCCTGTAAACAGTTGAGTAAAAGCGTTTTGGTTACAGTCGTGATTTTTAAGGAATATTATTGTACTTTAAAAGTTCACACTTAGAAACTTTTTCTCATAGAATCACCAATGTTATCCTATGGAAGGAAATTCACCTAGAAGTTAAAAACTGTTATCGTTACTTTTTCTTACTCAGTGTTGGATCCTGGATCCAGCACTGGTGCATCTCCTGTAAACAGTTGAAAGAATGCGTTTAAGTCATACAGGCGATTTTTTAGGAATATTTGTAGTTTGTGAAAATCGACACTTTGAAACTTTTCTGCTGAAAACCAGACAATGGATTCCTATGGAAGGAAATTCAAGTTACTGGTAAGTACGGTTAAAATTACTTTTGAGGATCAGTACTGGGCTGAAAGATGCAGCACTGAGGTCTCTCCTGATAACAGGTGAGTAAATCGGAATTCGTATTTCGGCTGATTTTAGAGGACTATTTTAAAGTTCCAAAACTCCACACTTAGAAGAATTTCCAAGTGAAACCAGTCAATGTTAGCCTATGGAAGGAAATTCAAGTTACTGGTAAGTACGGTTAAAATTACTTTTCAGGACCAGTACTGGGCTGAAAGATGCAGCACTGAGGTCTCTCCTGATAACAGGTGAGTAAATCAGAATTCGGATTTCGGCTGATTTTAGAGGAATATTTGTATGTTTCAAAAATCAACACTTAGAAACTTTTTCAGCAAAAAGCAGGCAATGATATCCTATGGAAGGAAATTCAAGTTACTGGTAAGTACGGTTAAAATTACTTTTGAGGATCAGTACTGGGCTAAAAGATGCAGCACTGGGTTCTCTCCTGATAACAGGTGAGTAAATCGGAATTCGTATTTCGGCTGATTTTAGAGGAATATTTTAAAGTTCCAAAACTCCACACTTAGAAGAATTTCCAAGTGAAACCAGTCAATGTTAGCCTATGAAGGAAATTCAAGTTACCGGTAAGTACGGTTAAAATTACTTTTGAGGATCAGTACTGGGTTGAAAGATGCAGCACTGAGGTCTCTCCTGATAACAGGTGAGTAAATCGGAATTCGTATTTCGGCTGATTTTAGAGGAATATTTTAAAGTTCCAAAACTCCACACTTAGAAGAATTTCCAAGTGAAACCAGTCAATGTTAGCCTATGAAGGAAATTCAAGTTACCGGTGAAGTACGGTTAAAATTACTTTTCAGGACCAGTACTGGGCTGAAAGATGCAGCACTAAGGTCTCTCCTGATAACAGGTGAGTAAATCGGAATTCGTATTTCGGCTGATTTTAGAGGAATATTTTAAAGTTCCAAAACTCCACACTTAGAAGAATTTCCAAGTGAAACTAGTCAATGTTAGCCTATGAAGGAAATTCAAGTTACCGGTAAGTACGGTTAAAATTACTTTTGAGGATCAGTACTGGGCTGAAAGATGCAGCACTGAGGTCTCTCCTGATAACAGGTGAGTAAATCGGAATTCGGATTTCGGCTGATTTTAGAGGAATATTTGTATGTTTCAAAAATCAACACTTAGAAACTTTTTCAGCAAAAAGCAGGCAATGATATCCTATGGAAGGAAATTCAAGTTACTGGTAAGTACAGTTAAAATTACTTTTGAGGATCAGTACTGGGCTGAAAGATGCAGCACTGAGGTCTCTGCTGATAACAGGTGAGTAAATCGGAATTCGTATTTCGGCTGATTTTATGGTTTAAATCTTTTATTGAATTTTCAAACAGACACCTTTATACACATGTAGGTACGGCTATTAAGTCATCAATATCACGTAGCCGGGTGCTTAAACAGTCTCGTGCACGTCTGCTAGCCTAAGTAGAGGCTCGGTGTAGAGCGGAGAGACCTTACATGCAATAAGGCGAATCAGGGAGAGGGGGAGAAGAAAACAAAAAAAGGGGAAAAGGGGGAAGGAAAAAGGGAACAATGTAAACCCCCCACCCCCGCCCTCCCACACCCCCACCACCCATGTTCCATGTCCACTGACTAGCCCCCCAATATTATATCTGGTCGCAATCACCTCCCTGGCTGTGGTGCGTCTGAGAGGCGCAAAAGACGGAGGTATCGGGGGCAGGTGACCTCGCGAAACTCAGAGGCCAAGAGGGACAGAAAAGGCTGCCATAGCTCAACATATTTAGACCCCTCCCCCGCTATTGTTAATGTCAGCTTCTCCATACCAAGAACAAACCACAAGCGATGTAGCCATCCCACAAAGGTTGGGGTGTGAGAGGTATGCCAATGTGCGAGTATATTTTGTGTCGCCGCCCCTAGCGCGATTGCCATCTGTCGTCCTCTCCGGGATCTTAGTGGGTAGGTCAAAGGATTGGGAAGGCCCAGTAGGACATATGCTGGGAACCGGGGAATCTCCGTATTGAAGTGTTTATCTATTTCGTCTATCACGTGTTTCCAGTAGGGCTGGATGTGTTCGCATTCCCATAAGAGGTGCACCAGAGTTCCTACCTGTGCACAGCCCCGCCAACATGTTGCCTCCCGTGTGGGATCCATTGAGTGAAGACGTTCAGGGGTATAGTACCAGTAGGTTGCTACTTTCGTAAGAGTTTCAGTCAGCCCCATGTGGTATGCGGAATGGCGAGCCCTGTAATATATCCCGTCCCATTCTTTATGGCTGAGTGTTCTGCCCAATTCCCTCTCCCAGCGTGTCTGACCGGAGTTGTAAGTATGTGAATAACTGTCCTGAAGCATCTTGTACAGATCAGATATTAGCTTCTTATCAGCTGTGCGAGTTATAAGCCACCGCTCGTAAGCGGGAGACTTCTATCGGCTGTCGAACGGACCCGATCATGAAGTGCCCAGTGTCGTGCCTGTAGGTAGCGGAGTCTTTCCGCTTCAGGTAACCCAAATTCCAATTTAAATTGATGGAACGGAATAACTCCCTCCGCACCATACATATGATACAGAGAGCGGCAGCCCGCGGATCTCCATTGTGCAAAAGCGTTCAAGTCCATACCTGGACCGAAGTCGGGGTTGTCTAACAGGGGTGTGAGCGGGGACGGAAAGGTGGTGAAACCATGTTTGGTATTAATGTGGTCCCATACCTCTAGTGGGACTCGGGTGATATATGAGGCATAGAGATTGGGGGTCTGTGTTGCTTACGGAGAAAAGGGACACCCTGCAGGGGTCGGGCCGCTACTGCCTGGTCCTGGAATAGCCAGTGCTTCTCCGATTCCCAGCGACTCCATTCAACCAAGTGGCGCAACTGGGCCGCCTGGAAGTACAGCCGGAGGTCCGGGATCCCAAGTCCACCCCTATCCGGAGGGAGTGTGGCCAACATTCGCTTGAGTCGTGGTTTCCGCCCATTCCAAATGAACTGAGCCAGTTCTGATTGTGTCTGTTGTATCCAACCCTTGGGGGGATGGAGAGGGATAGTTCGGAACAGATAGAGGATTTGTGGTAAAATGATCATCTTAACCGCCGCGATTTTGCCTAGCCACGAGAGGGGGTAGTGTTTCCACTGGCCAAGTTCTCGACGAATTTTCTGTCGGAGGCATGCATAGTTGTTAGCAACTATGGTCGGTAGAGAAGAGGCCAATTGGATTCCCAGATATGGGATCGTGTCCTTCGTCCACTGAATGGGCGACAGGCCCTGCAGATACGCACGCGTGTGTTGCGTCAGGGAGAGATCTAAGGCTATCGATTTGTCCATATTTACTTTAAACCCTGCCACCCGTGCAAAGATTTCCAAGTCTGCTAGGCACGCTGGCAGCGCGCGCCCAGGGTTAGACAGTGATAGCAACACGTCATCAGCGTAGAGACTGATTGTATGGGTATAGCCGCCGAATCTAATCCCTGTGATCTCCGGGTTTTGGCGCACCCTCTGGGCTAGCGGCTCCATGTAGAAGGCAAAAAGGAGAGGCGACAGAGGGCACCCTTGTCTGGTGCCTCTCTCAATAGGGAATCGGGAGGATGTGTGTCCGTTAACTCGGACGGAGGCTGTCGGAAATTTGTAGCAGTTCAGAATGTATGTGCGGAATTTCTCCCCTATCCCCACGCGCTCTAGAATCTGCTCTAGATAGGGCCAGTGGACTCTATCGAACGCTTTTTCAGCGTCGATAGCGAGCATCATATATTCTCCCTGTGTCCACGCGGCTTTCTCTATGAGGTGTAGAGCCCGTTTCGTGTTATCCGAGGTTTGCCTTTCCGGGATGAAGCCCGCTTGATCCGGGTCAATGAGGCTGTGCATGTGGGGCGCTAGGCGGGCGGCCAGGATCCCCGTGTACAACTTGAGATCAATATTCAGGAGGGAAATAGGACGATACGCTCCACAGTTGGTCTTCTCTTTCCCAGGCTTGGGAATCACCACTATGGAGGCCTCCAAAAGATCTCTTGGGATCGTCCCGGGACCGGCGAAAGAGTTAAAAAGCTGGGTGAGGAGGGGGGCAATCATGCCACAAAAAGTCTTATAGAAGACGGCCGAAAAGCCGTCCGGGCCTGGGGCCTTTCCCAATTTAAGGCGGGCAACGGCAGCGATGACCTCTTCTATTTGAATGTCTCTATCGAGATAGTCTGCCTGAGTTTTAGTCAGGGCTGGTAGAGTGACTGAGTCAAGGAAGGCGGATCCGTCCGAGTCCTCCAGTGGGGCGCAAGCGTAGAGGTCAGTATAGAAATCGCGGAAGGCCTCCGCGATATCGCTATCCTCTGTCACCCGTCTACCGTCCCCCCGTCTGATCTCCTGGACCCCCTGTTTCTGGTGGGACTCACGGAGTTTGTGGGCAAGAAGGCGCCCGCATCTGTCCCCGCCTATATAATAGGCATGCCGCAGCCGTAGCGCCGCATACTCTGCCCTATCCTGGTCAAGCGCCGTGAGCTGGTGCCGAACATTTTTCAGTTGCCGCCAGACCCGGGGGGCTCCCGTCCGTTGGTGCATCTGCTCCAGCTCTCTGGTCTGCTGCGTGAGTTCGTCCCGCTTGTGCCGGCGTTCTACGTTTTCCGCTGCTGAAATGGCTATCAGCTCCCCCCGCAAGACCGCCTTGAGTGCAGCCCATTGTGTCGCAAGTGTCGTGTCCAAGTTAGCATTATGAGAAAGATAGTCTGTGATGGAGCTTTGTATACGTTGAACCACCTCCCTGCGGTGTAGTAACGTGTCTCTAAGACGCCATACCCTGAGGGGCTGTTGAGTGGGTGGTAGGGTAAGGGTGACTGTGACCGGTGAGTGATCTGAAAGGGAGGCTACACCTATTTCGACCCCAGTCGTGAGCGTATGCACGGGAGCTGATGCTAAGAGATAATCAAGTCTGGCGTAAGTTTTGTGAGCATTGGAGTAATAAGAATACTCCCGGCGTTGGGGGTGGAAACCACGCCACAGATCTCTGAGCCCTAGGTCATGCAGCCGGGTTAGTCCTTCTGCGGAGAGTGCGCCTGTTGTATGTGTGCGTTGGCAAGACCTATCCATAATATTGTCGAAAACTAAGTTCAGGTCTCCCCCAAGGAGAATGTGTCTGTCAGTCGTGGCCGTTGTTTCAGTGAGGGCGTCATGCAAGAATTGTTCTTGGCCTTCATTCGGGGCGTATAGGGAGCCAAGTGTGAGTGTAAAAGTGCCCAGTGTAAATCTATAGACCAATAGCCTACCCTTTATTTCTGCCTCCTTATGTAAGACCGCCCCTTGGAAATGTCGAGCCACTAAGATAGCCACCCCAGCTGATTTAGTTGGTCCTGAGGAAAAAAGTTGGGTTGGGAATTTCCGGGACCTGAGGCAGTGGCAATCCTTAGTTAAGAGGTGGGTCTCTTGCAATAAACATATATCTGCTTGGGAGTTTTCCAGACATGATAGAACCGCTTTGCGCTTCACCGGGTTATTCAGGCCTCGTACATTTAAGGTAAGTATTTTAAGCGTGTTGGCAGGCATTTATAGTGACCAAGGGACCGGTAGCGTAAGTGAAATGCCTCCGTGGGTACCACAGGGTCGGGAAGCAGACATTTGTATCAGGACATCTACGCTATCTCTAAAAAGAAAGTGGACATGGAACCCCTGAACCCCTACCAAAAAATCCCCCTCAAATTTACAATAAAAATAGAAAGAAAAAAAAAGCAACATATTGTCCTTCATCGTTTGGTGAATGGAAATAAGGCAGTTGAGGGTAGTCCTGCGGAAAATCGGAAGGCTCCCCTCCCGCCCACGGCCCAGAACTCAAGTGAACATTGTTAACTGGCCTTTCGTGGCTACAGCTTTCAGTCCGGCCGGGGTTCAGACAGCTCCGTGGAGACAGCCACGAGGGCCGACTGCTGCCCCTTTATTATCTCTTCTGGAGGAGGCTTCTTGATGCGGCGTCGTCGTCCTTGTTGGCGCCAGCGGGGTCTAGGATCAGCTGCATCCATCGTAGAACTCTCCTCGCCGCTCCCTTCCGCGGGTGGATCCACCCCTAGCAGTTGACAAGCCTCTGACAGCGAGCGCAGCTGGTGCAGCTTATTTTCTATGCGGAACACGATGCGAAACGGGTGGCCCCAGCTGTACGGGATGTTGCGCTGCCGGAGATGTGAGGTGATGGGTTTAAATGTTCTCCGCTTTTGCAATGTGAGTGCAGACAGGTCTTGGTAGAGGACCGGTGCTTGATCACGGAACTTCAAGGGGTGCATCTGGCGTGCTTTCTGTAGGATGTCTTCCTTGGTGCGGAAATCTTGGACGCAGACCAGGATGTCTGATGGTGGAGCCGCTGGAGCCCGCGGAGGGCCTACTCTGTGCGCTCGGTCCAGATGTAAGTCTGTCTCAGGGGTCTGCCCAAGATGTGATTGAAGAGTTCCTTCGTGTACTTAAAAGGTCTTTCGTGTCGTCGCTCATCCTCACCCCTCGGATCCGGATATTGTGCCGCCGAGAGCGGTTTTCCAGGTCCTCCAGGTGCGTCTGTAGGTCTACTTGCTGATCGTGAAGCCTGAGGACCTCCTGTTGCAGCGTTGCGAGCTCCGTGTCCCTCCCGTCGCTTTTGTCCTCAAGTTCGGCCACTCTCTCACCGATCCCATCCATGTCTCTACGGACCTCTTTAATCTCCGCGGTGAATTCCCGCTTCAGCGTGTGGATATCCTCTCTGAGTGCTGCAAACATGGATTCCAGGAATGCTTTGGTGATCGGTTCCATCCCTTCGTTTCGCTCGGACACCGGGTGGTCAGTGCCCATTGCCATGTCTGTTGCCTGCTGACCAGCCGGGGTTTTCGCAAACATGTCTTTCAAGGTCCTGTCTTTGCGTCCCCGAGACGTGGACATATCGTGGCAAGGGCGGGTCCGGGTGCTACCCCGGGTTAGCCGGACTCTCCTCCGTCTCCGTCTATATTGCCCTCTAAGCCTCGCGGCTGAGTGCCGTACGTGGATTCCTGCTTTCCCCTTGTAGCTGAGCGCCTGGGTCCCACCAGTGTCTCCGCCGGTGTCTCGCAACTACCTCCTCTGTGTGTCGCAGGTCCCACTATGCCAGATGTTTCTTCGATTCCTGGCACCGATGCGTCTTTAGGCCTAGAGGCCGGCCGGGCAGGGTTACGTCAGGGTCAGTCTCTACGCGGGCCCCCGCTGTAGTGGCTCTTCCGTTCCCCCAGCAAGGCCCCTTTAGGGAGCTCAGTGCCCCGTCCCCATGTCATCCAGGCCGTCCTTGCTGAGACCTCCCACTGCGGCCACAGCAGGCACTCTTATCTTCCCTCACCACCAATTGGGCGCGCCTGGCCTGTAGTTCTCGCTCGGGACTTACTTTGGCGCCACAGCTCTGTGTGATGGTGTGCGCTACTGCACCTTGTTCAATGGGAGCCTTTCAGTTGTGGGCGCCGGCGCAGTGACCTTCCTCTAGGTCCCGAGCGCCACCTCCTCGGCGTTGGCCTCCACCGTTCCCCTCCGACCTGCTCCTCTATTGCCAGCGTGTGGTGCCCCCTCTGCGTCTTCCTCAGGGCTCCTAGTCTCTCTCCCCCGGCGGGCTCGTCGATCGGGGCCGTCCCCACTGGACAGCGAGGCCCGGACCAGGCTGCAGGCAAACCGCTGCTCCCCCTCGGACGCTGTTGGATGGCAGCCGCCCCCTCACTCACATGGCTGCGGAGTGGGTACAGCGTCCACCCTCCGTGCACCGCCGGGGACTTCTGCTCTCTTGGGCCACGTAGGCCCGGACCCCTGGAGCGCGCTCCGTTCGGGCCTACCTGAAGCCCTCCGCTCACGGACGTCTCTGCCCCAGCGGTCGGTGGCCGCTCGGTCGCTCTGCTGCTGTCAAGCCTCGCTGGGATGTGGGCAGCGCCCCCGGCCACCTCCCGCTGGAACCGCTCTCAGGGGTCCACCGTAGCACCCCTCAGGGGGATGGGCGCCGTGGGTCGCCCCCTCGCAAGATGGCCGGCGCCGCTCCCAGTCCCACTCACTTTCACCACTGCGTCACAGCCATAGCGGTAGTTCTGCACCGTCGTCCGTGCTCACCGCTGGTGCAGTCCGGTAACCTCCACCACGGCCGCTGCTCCGACTAGGGCTCTCGGTGCTCTCGCCTCCGGCCGCCGGGCAGACCGCCCCGCCGCCGAGGATCTCGGAGCCTCGCTTCTCGGCCCCGCGGGCCGGAGGTCTCTGCCGTCGTCTGTCACCGATCTTGCGGTCGTCTGGCTTGTGGGCTCATCCGGTGCACTTCCCGCTGGCCACGTCGCCGGTGTAAGCGCCAGCAACAGCTGTAAGCGGCTATAAGCCGGTGCTTTTAGCGGGCCGTCGGCGGGAGCTCCGGAGCAACACGTCCGCTCACGTCGCCATCTTGGCCACGCCCCTTTCGGCTGATTTTAGAGGAATATTTTAAAGTTCCAAAACTCCACACTTAGAAGAATTTCCAAGTGAAACCAGTCAATGTTAGCCTATGGAAGGAAATTCAAGTTACTGGTAAGTACGGTTAAAATTACTTTTCAGGACCAGTACTGGGCTGAAAGATGCAGCACTGAGGTCTCTCCTGATAACAGGTGAGTAAATCGGAATTCGTATTTCGGCTGATTTTAGAGGAATATTTTAAAGTTCCAAAACTCCACACTTAGAAGAATTTCCAAGTGAAACCAGTCAATGTTAGCCTATGAAGGAAATTCAAGTTACCGGTAAGTACGGTTAAAATTACTTTTGAGGATCAGTACTGGGCTGAAAGATGCAGCACTGAGGTCTCTCCTGATAACAGGTGAGTAAATCGGAATTCGTATTTCGGCTGATTTTAGAGGAATATTTGCACAATGGTGAAGGGAGGGGGCGGGGCCTGAGGTGACATCTGTGCAAACGCGCCCCGTGGCGCGTTTTAAGTTGGGGGATTAAGTCCCCTTGAATCATGAGGGTCCCTACGGGCCAACTAGCCCACCAGGAACCTCCAGTATGCGCCAGGGGGCTGCGTTGCAGAGACATGTACAGAGGCCACACCCCTTTTACACCTCTCTGCAACGCAGCTCTGTGGCGCTTTCTGGACGTACCTGTTGGGCTAGTTGGCCCCCAGGGACCCTCAGGATTGAAGAGGATTTAATTCCCCATCTTAAAACGCGCCACGGGGCCTGTTTGCACACATGTCACCGGAAGCCCCGCCCCTCCCTTCACCACTGTGCAAATGCGCCCCGTGGCGCGTTTTAAGTCGGGGGATTAACTCCCCTTGAATCCTGAGGGTCCCTGGAGTCCAACTAGCCCACCATGTTCCTCCAAAAAGCGCCACAGAGCTGCATTGCAGAGAGGTGTAAAAGGGGCGTGGCCTCTGTACACCTCTCTGCAAGGCAGCTCCTGGCGCATACTGGAGGTTCCTGGTGGGCTAGTTGGCCCCAAGGACCCCCAGTATTCAAGGGGAATCGTTCCCCTCTGCAAACGCGCCAGGGGGCGCGTTTGCAGAGTGGTGAAGGAAGGGGGCGGGGCCTGCAGGCCCGATCGTTTTTTGTTTTTTTTGTTTTTTTTTCCCCCCAGAAGGGGGGCCGTGTGGCCCCCCTTCCTTTTTCCTATTTTTAGGCCCTGGGGACCCCATCCCCCAGGGCCTTACCCCCTTTTTTAAATTAAAATAAAAAAAAAACGGGAAGGGGGCCGCGTGGCCCCCTTTGCCTGGGCCTGTATTGGCCCCGGGGACCCCATCCCCCGGGGCATGGCCTCTTTTTGTTTTTATTTGGAGGGGGGCTGCGTGGCCCCCCTCCTCAGGCCATTTAAGGCCCCGGGGACCCCATCCCCCGGGGCCGGCCTTGCACTTTTTTTTTTTTTTTTTCATTTTTTTACTTTGGGGAGGGGGGCTGCGTGGCCCCCCTCCGTGGCCACTTATGGCCCCGGGGACCCCATCCCCCGGGGCCTGGCCTCTCGTTGGGGACTGTGGGGGGGTCCCCAAGCCCCCCACAGTCCCGCCGGCTCCCCGTGTCCTACGGGAGCCGGCATTGCTTTTACACATGGGGAGCAGCTAACATGCTGCTCCCCATGTGGAAAAGCAATCGGCTTTGGATATTGGAAGAGAGAGCAGGTTTCCTGCTCTCTCTTCCAATATCCAAAGCAGTTTGCAATGACAGGACGGGAGCCGCGAGGCTCCCGTCCTGTCATTGCAAACAGCAGTGTCCCGGGGGTAGGCACCCCGGGACACTGCAGGAGCCGGCCCTGGGGGGTGGCGGTCCCCAGGGCCACCACAGGCTCCAGGAGGGGGGCCGCGCGGCCCCCCTCCCTACATCGAGAAAGCCCCGGGGAGGTGGTGGTCCCCGGGGCTTGGGGGTCCAAAACGGACCCCCATTTTCATTTTTCTTAGTGCCCCGGGGAGGTGGTGGTCCCCGGGGCGTGTGGGGGGGCTGGAGCCCCCCCACACAGGTTTTTCAAATATAAAAAAGAAGCCCCGGGAGGTGGTGGTCCCCGGGGCTGCGGAAGGGCTCAGAGCCCTCCCGCACCATTATCCATAAAGCCCCGGGGGTGGTGGTCCTTAGAGGCCCCCCACACATAAAATTAACCCCCCCCAGCATGCCCCCGGAACTTGGCCCACCCGGGGCCAATCAACATCGAAGCGCGGGAGACCGCGCTCGATTTTTTTTTCGGCAGGGTTCGCGCTCCCTGAGCGCATCCTGCCGATTTTTAAAAAAAAAATATATTTTTTTGCCCAGGGGGTCCTTGTGGGACCCCTGAGCAGACCTAGGGGGTCAGGGTGTTTCTACCCTGCCCCTTTGTGCGCTTTGCGCACTTGTTTCTGTCCCTTGGTTCTACCGAGGGATAAAATGGCTGCCAACACTTCCTGATTTGGAGTGTTGACAGCCAATTAACATAAAGCTCGTGCTCGGGAGGATCCGCGGCCCTAGATATACCTATCTTTTTACTTTTGATTTTCTCAGCAACTACTGAACGGATTTACACCATTTAACAAAAAGGGTTCTTTCTGAACCAAGAACTACCTCTTTGCCAAATTTGGTGTAATTCCGTTCAGCAGTTCGGGCTGTAGCCGTGTCTAAAGTTTCCTATGGAAAATTGCATGGGGAAAACGCGTTTTGGGACCCCCCTTTTTCTCGGCCCCCGCTTGACGAATCCCCCGAGACTTTCAGGGTAGGAGCGGACCGGAGCGGGCCACAAAGTTTGAAAATTTTGCGAAGATACGTCAACCGGCAAGAGAGTTATTTCAAATAGAATGTCGCGGATTTCCTATGGATAATAGGTTGTAACTATAACTATCTACTGGCGACCGCCAGTAGATAATATATATATATATATATATATATATATATATATATATATATATATATATATAAATATATTTATTAATTATACTATTATGAATAGTAAATCTTTTGTATAATTAATATATTTTGGTTTGATTTTCTTGATGGATTTTTTATTGATTGTTGATGTTTATCCACTGGTTCTTTTTTCTGTTGGTTTAAAAGCAAAATGTTATTTTTATTTAAGCGTTACATTTTATTGTGTTATTTTAATTATTTAGGGCCCCATTACGATGGCGGGCGGACTTTGTCCGCCCGCCCGCCACCGTAACGGTAAACGGGACCGACCGCCAGAGGTGCGGCGGTCCCGATATGCCAATTAGGATGCGACCACCACCCTGGCGGTCGCATCCCTCACCTTTTACATTGCGGCGGGCAGTGCTGTAAGCAGCACCCGCCGCAATGTAAAATATGCATGTTGTGCATTGGCATGCACAACGTGACAGGCACTGCGCGGTCCCTGCCACCTTGTGCATGCCAATGAAGGGGGGTACCATGTGCAGCCATCCACCACCCCACCCCCCCGGGGGCCCGCAACGGGCCCCCAAAGTCATTCTCCGCATGCCTTTCCATGGCGGAGTCTCCGCCATGGAAAGGCATGCCGCACGCACCCATCATAATATGGATGGCGGTGCCTGCCCGGCAGGCAATCGTGACAATTGCCTGCCGGCGGAAAACTGGCGGACGGTCTTTCCGTCCGCCGCAGTACCCCCCGCCATGCTAATATTCTGGGGGGTAAATGGCCATCGGGCGGGGAATTATGGCGGGCGGATCGCCACCGCCGGTCGGGCGGTGGCGTTCCGCCTGCCATCATAATAGGCCCCTTAGTTTCTATTTTTATTTAGTTGAGGAAAAAAAATACTTACTATTTTTCGTTGATGATGTTTATTTCGATGAACCCAAGTCCTGTGCACACGTTTTCTAATTATAAAATGAAAGTTCATTCAATCATATTCACTTGAAGAAAAGTCCAAGTGAGTCTGTTCTTTGTCTTTAATCTCTTGTTACATCAAAAAGCAATCAGCCAACACGTGTTTCGTCACAATGGGAAATTGTCCCGCGACTTCCTCAGGGCTGGGAATGATATAATAAGTCATGTGAACAAAAAATTGCTGCATTATATTTGCAATAGGGAGAAAAGACTCCTCTTTACATTGAGCGAGTGTAAAACACCTTATGCGTGGAAACTAGGCCTGGGCGGTGAACTTCGCTCCGTTCGCGGAGTTTGCGGAGTTTTCTGCACTCCGCACTCCGCGGAGCTCGCGGAGTGCAGAAAACTCCGCTTCGCGATGTGCGAAGGGAGTTTTTCCCCGCTCGCGAACGGTAAGTTCGCTATCGCGAACGGTAAGCTCGCGAGCGCGAGCTGCTGCTCGGGTAGAATTTCTACCCGAGTTGCAGGAATACCTGCACAAACTGCAATTCACTCCGCCACTCGCGGAACTTCGCAGAGTTTTTTTGTAACTTCGAGAAGTTCCGCGTAGCAAAACTCTGCGAACTACGCCCAGGCCTAGTGGAAACCCTAAACATGATGAAAAACCACAAGTGACATGATGACCACTTGACTGTCCGTGAGTGCATAGAAATTCAATGACATATATTTTTATCTGTGAAAAGTGAAGTGCCACACATATTACATTGTGAACATCATATATCTAGCAACTGTTCGCGTCGTGGATATTATGCTGTTGAAAAATAAGTAGTGAAACGCTGCGCATGATTGTTAAGGTTTGAAATGCAATACCCATTATCCATAGTAAGTAGAAATTGCTACCTGTACTTCGAGAAATGTAAACTTTGTGATCTAAAAGGGGGGATGAGATCAAAGGAACCCTGATTAGGGGAAACCGTACTGAATTGAAACAAGGAGGCAGGGTAATAGGAAAAGGTGTATGTAAGCAGAAAGTTAACATGAACCCTCACCGCTCCGCCGGTGATAATTCCGACCCGGCTGGCCAATGTAGAGAATTATTTGTTGATTCCGTGAATGTTTAAGAAGGTGAGTATTCAAAGGAAGCACCTGAATAAATGACGAGGTGAAGTTGCGTCAAAGATCTACAATTATGCAGAATAAATGGTATTAACAGCAGTAAGTAGAAGGTGGAAGGGACCAGGATCTTACCCAATTTGTGCTGATCCCGCGAATGACCGTGCCGACAGTTAAAACGAAGGGTGGGTAAACCGCTCCGTTTGTAGATCTGAAAAGCAGATCATGCCCCCGGTAAGTTCTAGATAAATCATGGTTTAGAGTGTGCGAAATACAAAGACAAATGTGTCTTGAAAGTGGGGATTCCTTACCTACAGCGAGTGCGCTGTGTTCTCCCGCAGCAACGGTTCCGTATTCTGTTCCGGTGTGGACAGAGTGGTAACCCGGAAGTGGCTATTTATACTCTCATTCCCAATGGACTAGAGCGCGTAGCTCCTGACCGGCTAATATGAGGGAAACTTTATAGATTATACTTCGTCGTGAACAGGGCGCGTGAAAGAGGGGGAAGGCACTACATGATGCGAGTGACTAATGCAATGCAATTTCTCTGTGTATGGATGTCTGTTGAAAGAACTTTGAAATCTTGATAATGGGGAGAATGTAGACATTTGCATGACATATCATATCCTGTCATATCCCCGTGTGTAAGCAAACGAATGTATGCGTTTCTTTCTCCATTCTGGATAATTATATGGAGAGTGGAGCTGTCAATCAAGATTGGAACGAAGGGGCACTTGAGATAGTGTGCTGTTTGTAACCATGGTGTGCTGGACGATCGTGGCCAAAATATGCAGTCAAAGGGGGCAATGTCGTAATCATGAATCGAAATGATTACAACTTGGAAATCATGAGACAATTACACGAGGAGACCTGCTACGAATTACTCCCACACAACCCCACGGGACCTTTAACTCTTAAAATCAACACACACTTAGCTGAATGGCTTACTGCAGGTCTAATAGACGACGACGAATATATGTACATGAAGGTCTTTAGACCAACCTTCCCCTGGTTGTATACTCTACCCAAGATACATAAACATTTACCTTTTCTGCCTGGCAGACCCATAGTCTCAGGCATAGGTGGCCCCACCAAGAGACTAGCAGAATATGTTGATCTTTTCCTGGGACCCCTTGTTCAAAATCTACCTTCTTTCATACAAGATACCAAGCACATCTTGAGCATTTTAGCGGACCTACAATGGCAACCAGGCATGATCTTAGCCACTTTGGATGTAGTGTCCCTGTACACTAGTATTAAACCTGATCTAGGCCTGCAGGTAGTAACAAGACTTCTACACAACAGGCCAGCGACACAATGGCAACACACCACTATGCTCATCACCATGATGGATCTAATCCTACACAACAACTTTTTCATGTTTGACAAACATTGGTATAGACAAACTAGAGGTGTAGCCATGGGTTCCAAGTTTTCGCCCTCCTTTGCGAATCTATTTATGGGCAGTTTAGAGGCAGAACGGATTTGGGGCAGGAAGGGTGCACCCTGGATTGACTCCATCATTTTTTGGGGTCGCTAAATAGATGATTGCCTCTTACTCTGGTCCGGCTCCCAAGACAAATTGGAACAATTCTGTACTTATTTAAATTCCAACAACTTTGACATGAAGTTCACTAAGGAATCTAGCACATCTAACATTACATTCTTGGATGTAGAACTCTATATCAAAGATGACAGATTGCACAGTCGACTTTTTCGCAAGGAAACCTCATGCAATTCAGTTTTACATGCTGACAGTTCACACCCTACACACCAGATACAAGCCATTACCTATGGAGAATTCATGAGGGCAAGGAGAAATTTCAGTGAGGAGACGGAGTTCCAAAAATGCATCACTGACATGAAGTGCAGATTCAGGAAGAGAGGATACACACCACAAAGTATTAAAAAAGCGGAGAACAGAATCAGACGGATACAGAGAGAAGACACACTTAGATACAAAGTTTGCACGCAACAACACAATCAACCAGTGAGAATGGTCACAGACTATAACGATATGAGCTACATAATCAGAAAGAGTCTTACCAAACACTGGGGGATTCTACGGGCAGATAGATCACTGAACGACCACATCACCGCTCAACCACAGATAACCTTCAGACGAGGGAGGACACTTAAAAATAGACTCAGCCCCACAGTACCACGAGCTGGTGGAGACCCCTCATGGCTTACCCCACGAACAATAGGTTTTTACAAATGTGGCTGTTGTGGTGTATGCAGATGGGCCAAACATGGAACCAAGGAGTTTACCAGATTTGACAAAATAAAATACAATATTAGACAGAACATCAATTGCAACACCAGATTTGTGGTGTACGTTATCGAATGCACATGCAATGGACAGTACGTGGGTAGCACCATCAGACCCCTTAAGGATAGGATTGGTGAACACGTAAGAGCACTACATCAACAAGATGCCAGATATCCAATGGCACTACACGCCGCTGTCTGTCCATCTCAAGGACCACAGAAATGTTTCTCATTCTATGGCATCGATGTGATAGAACCAAGTCCACGAGGCGGAAACAGAGAACTAAAACTGAGACATATGGAAGCCACTTGGATAATGCGCCTCCATACGGTGGAACACGGATTAAACAGTGATCCTGAGATGCAGTACTTCTTGGGAGACTAGACTTTTAAATAGTGGCAAACAGAAAAATAGAGACTATCCTGAATCGCAAGAAGATGTGGATAAGTATCAATACTGTAATGTTTCCATCTGTATTATATCTCAGCAATATCTCCTTTTTTTCCACTGCAAATACTAAGGCTTCAATTATTTAATGTCTTTTGAAACTTGAACCAAGTGGTGCTTCCAAATCCGTTAATATTTATAGTATAATTTTATGTACATTGAATAGGACCATACAGTGTATCTTATCTAATACCCCATGCTCACCACTACAAATACCACAATGAATCAGATGTCAGCTACAATCGCGAAATTATATGGCTTTTCAATACTCCCTTTTGTTAGATACTACTGTGTAAACACCATTCACAATAATGTCATGTCTCTTTTGAAGTTCCCCAATCTTCACCTACAAAACACTCTACAACACGTCAGCTTTCACCAGTTTCCGTGCGTCTATACTTTCTTATTATTTTTTAATCAGAGAATTACTGTCCATATTTGGACATCCCTTTTTCAGATGTTATTCCCTCTATTAACACTTAAATACAATATCTATAAACACGCGCATATTTTGGCCACGATCGTCCAGCACACCGTGGTTACAAACAGCACACTATCTCAAGTGCCCCTTCGTTCCAATCTTGATTGACAGCTCCACTCGCCACATAATTATCCAGAATGGAGAAGGAAACGCATACATTCGTTTGCTTACACACGGGGATATGACAGGATATGATATTTCATGCAAATGTCTACATCCTCCCCATTATCAAGATTTCAAAGTTCTTTCAACAGACATCCATACACAGAGAAATTGCATTGCATTAGTCACTCGCATCATGTAGTGCCTCCCACCTCTTTCACGCGCCCTGTTCACGACGAAGTATAATCTATAAAGTTGCCCTCATATTAGCCGGTCAGGAGCTACGTGCTCTAGTCTTTCCATTGGGAATGAGAGTATAAATAGCCACTTCTAGGTTACCAATCTGTCCACACCGGAACAGAATACGGAACCGTTGCCACGGGAGAACACAGCGCACTCGCTGTAGGTAAGGAATCCCCACTTTCAAGACACATTTGTCTTTGTATTTCGCACACTCTAAACCATGATTTATCTAGAACTTACCAGGGGCATGATCTGCTTTTCAGATCTACAAACGGAGCGGTTTACCCACCTTTCCTTTTAACTGTTGGCACGGTCATTCGCGGGATCAGCACGAATTGGGTAAGATCCTGGTCCCTTCAACCTTCTACTTACTGCTGTTAATACCATTTATTCTGCATAATTGCAGATCTTTGACGCAACTTCACCTCGTCATTTATTCAGGTGCTTCCTTTGAATACTCACCTTCTTAAACATTCACAAAATCAACAAATAATTCTCTACATTGGCCAGCCGGGTCGGAACTATTACCGGCGGAGCGGTGAGGGCTCATGTTAACTTTCTGCTTACATACACCTTTTCCTATTACCCTGCCTCCTTGTTTCAATTCAGTACGGTTTCCCCTAATCAGGGTTCCTTTGATCTCATCCCCCCCTTTAGGTCACAAAGTTTACATTTCTCGAAGTACAGGTAGCAATTTCTACTTACTATGGATAATGAGTATTGCATTTCAAACCGTAACAATCACGCGCAGCGTTTCACTACTTATTTTTCAACAGCATAATATCCACGACGCGAACAGTTGCTAGATATATGATGTTCACAACGTAATATGTGTGCCACTTCACTTTTCACGGATAAAAATATATGTCATGGAATTTCTATGCACTCACGGCCAGTCAAGTGATCGTCATGTCGATACCGTTCGCGATCGCGAGCGGGGAAAAACTCCCTTCACACATCGCGAAGCGGAGTTTTCTGCACTCCGCGAGCTCCGCAAAGTGCAGAAAACTCCGCAAACTCCGCGAACGGAGCGAAGTTCACCGCCCAGGCCTAGTTTCCACGCATAAGGTGTTTTACACTCGCTCAATGCAAAGAGGAGTCTTTTCTCCCTATTGCAAATATAATGCAGCAATTTTTTGTTCACATGACTTATTGTATCATTCCCAGCGCTGAGGAAGTCGCGGGACAATTTCCCATTGTGACGAAACACGTGATGGCTGGTTGCTTTTTGATGTAACAAGAGATTAAAGACAAAGAACAGACTCACTTGGACTCCTATGATATTTCTTCAAGTGCATATGATTGAATGAACTTTCATTTTATAATTAGAAAACGTGTGCACAGGATTTGGGTTCTTAGCTTTGTGCGGGATTTTCCTACACATATATAGGGGTTATAGGGTGTTTTTCCCCCTACCTAGCTGCACCGTATTTATCATACACTACAAACACTATATGCAAATTCGGCAGAGCGCCACACTTCCTAGATCACCAAAAAAAAAACACAGTTAAGAAATGTTTATTTCGATGATTTTGTTGTGGGTTGCAGTTTACAGAAGCTGGCAAGGGAAAAATATTTTTTAGTTATAGTTGCTTTTTCATTTATTTAATTTTTTTAAATTAGTTTGATGTATTTGTAGGTTAATTTATATACTTACCTATTTGTATATTTTTCTTTAGTGTTGCTTTTGTCTTTGTTTTCGAAGTTAATCCTTGTTTTGTTTTCTTTTGGGAGTTTTATTGAGGTGTAATCTGTGAAATATAAAATAAAAGGTTATAATATTAGTATATTTGTTTATTTCGCTTTTTTTGTCTTTATTTAGGTGAAAAAAATACTTACTGAATGTAGTTGGTGAAGTATCTTTCGTTGATGTTGCTTTTTGTTGAAGATTTTAGAAGCTGTTAAGAGAAAAGTATTTGTTAGTAATAATTTGTTTTTTATTAAATTAATCATTTTTTTATAGTTAGGTTTATTTGCTGGTTAATTTATATTTTTCTCTTATTTTGATTTTGTATTTGTTTTCGAACATAATGTTTGTTTTGGGGTTTTTGGGTGGAGTTATTGTGAAATATAATCTGTGAAACATAAAAGAATATGTTGGAATTTTAGTTAATTTGATTATTTATATTATTTAGTGTTTTTTTTTATTTATTTGTAATTAAATAAATATACATACTTTTTTTTAGTTGATGAAGTGTCCTTGGTAGATGTTGAATTTTGTAGAAGCTGTTAAGAAGAAAAACATGTTAGCTATTCTTTGGTTATTTTATTACATTTGCTACTTTTAAATAATTTACGTTATTTATTGGGTTAGTCATATACTTACTTTGTGTTGTATTTTATTGTTGTTGTTTACGTAAATCTTTGTGTTGAATTTTCTAGGTGCTATTTTAGTGTAGTTGAATCAGTTACATATAAAGGGAAAACTGTTATAATATTTTTAAAAGCTTATTACATTTATTTAGTTACAAAGTTTTGTGCTTACCTTTATTGCGGGATGTTTGGAGTAGTTTTTGGTGTAGTTGTTTTTCGTTTTCTCTTTTCTCTCGCAAAGGTTCGCTCTTCCTCCATGGTTGTCCGTTATACGGTATATTTTATGTTAATTATTTGATTGTTTTTATAGTGTTTGTTTAATTAGTTAGAGTTTTCTATTGGTTTGTGTGTTTTAAATTTGTTGTTCGAGATAGCTTTTTTGAATTTTTTAGCTGTTACAATTTAATTTGTTTAATAATTATCATGTTTATTGTTTGTTTTTATTTTGTTTATTGTTATTTAATGTTATATGTAGATAAATGTGTTATATATTTTTATATATTATAAATATTTATGTTTTTTTATTTTCGTTATTTGTGATATATTTTTAATGTTGTATTGTTTGTTTATTTATTTGTTTTTGTATTTTTAATTTATTTGTTTTAATTAATGTGGTTAAATTGTAATTGTTTTTACTGTTTCTTTAAAATATTTGGTACATGTTATTTTATTATATTATTGTAAATAGTATTATTTTATGTTTAAATGTTATTTTCGATATATAGTTTATTTCTATTTTATCGATGTTTGTGTTGTTGATATTGTTTATATTGATATTTTTGTTGTGTTTCACTCTATTTTAATTTTATCGATATTTTTGTGTTCTATATTTTTGTCATCGATATTTTTGTAATCGAGATTTTTTTAGACGATATTTATTTATTGATGTTAGTGTCATTTCTATTTTGTGTATTGTGTATCAATATTTTTGTTTACGATATTGTTGACTTGATAATTTTGTAGTTCGATGTTATCAGAGTCGATGTTGTGTCAGTGAACCCGGCAGACTATAGGGTGTTTCCCATACTTGGCTAATTTGACTGACATCCTGAGTAAATTTGAAAGGAAGTGATCAGCATGCTCACTTGACATATGAACACATACATCCATATGCCCTGACAACACATACGCATTTGCAAATCTCCACTTCCAGTCTGGGATTGATTCCTGACTGTGTCCATATGGGGTTATTCAAGTGACAGCATCTGGTAAGTGTGCTGTTTTGAAGAGAATCCTATGCCCATGTGGAGTACGTTACACCTGTGGACCATTGGGATGATACATCATAGCAACACAACCAGGACTCTCATACATGTTGTCTGTTGTTTCTAAACGCATCCACATATGTACAGAACTTTTGTTGTGACCATTACATGCTACTCCTCTGCAGGCAAGGTCATGTTTGCAAACGTAATCCATTTCTGTGTGCTATTTATATTGGATGAAAAACCAGATGCATGGGACCTCCCTGTGTGACACTGTATTGTGAGTCCTCAGACCAAGTACATCTGAGCCTCTACATCAGATTTACATTGTCTCAAAACACTCATGTCGATGAGTATGTATGAAAAACCACCCATGTACTCACATGACTGTAACTAATGAGATGTACGATGCTGTACCTAAACCTCACACATAAGTCCTTGAACCCGATGATGAAGCATGCCACCAAGGGACCTTTTGGTGGGTGAGGGTTATTTTAACAAAACATTGTGTTTCCCTATACATCTTTAGGGCACACACACAGTTCTTGCAAATGTTGAACTGACCTAGGAAGGATACTATTATTCTGTTTACTAGGGTGGATTCTTTTTGTTTTTTCATGACACACAGAGGAGAGTGAATCCACCACTTTTTCAACCTCTTCACTCCCTCTCTTGTTTATATGGGCACTGAGGCCATGCCATGAAGAGCCATACATGTAGTTGCATACTGCAGTGTTGAGGGTGGTCCACACACACATATGTGTGCCAAGCCTGACCACACTACACAGGCATGTACTCTGTAATATGACTTGGCATTGGTCATAATACAGATAGATCCATTTAGGGGTACCTGTGACATTACAAGTGTGCTTATGTGTTGATTTATGAGTCCAGGGCTATACCCCCTCCTAGCTGCTGTTGGACCCTCAACTGCCCCTCAAGCTCAGAATAGGCCACGGCCAGAATACGGCCAGAAGGGCGGCCAGGGTTTGGCGCCTGCCCCTTCAAAGTGGGGAGGACTTTCCCAGGTGGACTAGGGTGATCTTTCGGCTCCATCATCTGAGGTCCTCCCACCTCTTTTGGCAATGGAAACTGCGCCGGCGAAAGACTCCCTGGGTCCGCACTTTCCTGGCGCTGGCTTTCCAAATCCTTTGCTTCAATTGGGCTTTGACCTGGAGGGATGAAATAGATGCTTAATGGACTGCACATGCATGACATATGGCTTTTATGACAAAGATCAATGCATTTTTTGAGAAGTAAGGTGCAAAATGTCCATTACTACAGGATAAAGGTCATTAGAAAGATTGTTGTGCAGGTACACATTCACTGGATAACATCACACATATATGCTTTAAAGGCTTTGTTACATTTAGCTTGGTCCAGGAGTCAGGCTGATTTCACATCCAAACAAAGGGCAGGGCCAACACACAGTATGTGTAATCAGTCATGAGGTCACACTAGACACCTTTGGCAATACAGCATAGGTGCGATGATAATGCCAGACTTTACTATGTTTATGACAAGCCAGTACTATGGCTCCATACATGGAGCACCAAACATAGGGGCACATTACGATGGCGGGCGGACAAAGTCCGCCCGCCACCGCAACGGAATGTGGGACCGTCCGCAAGGGGTGCGGCGGTCCCGCCATGGGTATTAGGATGCCACTGCCACGGTGGCATCCCATATTATTCGCATTGCGACGGGCAGTGCTGTCACCAGCACCCGCCGCAATGCGAAAAATGCATGTTGTGCATTTGAATGCACAACATGACAGGCACTGCGCGGTGCCTGCCACCTTGTGCATTCAAATGTAGGGGGGTACCATAGGTACCCCCCATGTGCACCCCCCCAAATCCTGGGGGCCCGCAATGGGCCCCCAGAAGCAAAGACCACATGCCTTTCCATGGCGGCAACACCGCCATGGAAAGGCTGCTTTCCGCCAACATCCTAATATGGATGGCGGTGTCTTGCAGACACCGCTACATATTAGGGTTTACCGCCCGGTCCCCTGTGGGACCGGCGGAAAACCGGCGGACGGTCTTTCCGTCTGCCGGGCCCCCCCGCCATCGTAATATTGCGGGGGAAATGGCATGCGGGCGGTGGGAAATGGCGGGCGGATTGCCACCGCCATACAGGCGGTGGCAATCCGCCCGTCATTGTAATGACCCCCATATTTCTGACTACTGTGAAATGTTCCAATATGTTTTTTACAAATTGAATTGCTCCCATGTGTGGTGACTCATACTTCCAGCATAAAACATGGTGTGCATCTGTGTGACTCTGAGAGTGGCACATGTCTTGAACATGGTTCTTGTGTGCAATGCCAGATATACAGAGGTTCACCATTTTGGATTTTAAAGCACTGTTACATGTATGAGTAAGACTAAACAAACATCATTTTGGGAGTTACTGCGATTGTCAGACACATGTGGCTCCTGACGATCATGTAATTGATGCTCAGAAATAGACACTGAAGTGTCGAGAGTATGACAAATCAGATCAGGAAAATATACATGACATCACACATTAGTAGTTGTGATTAGTAACATGACAATGCTGTGAAAAACATATTTGAATGATGTTGAGGGACAAGTTGCATCAGCTATGTTGACCCAGGTATAGTGTCATCTTGTCAGAATTGTCTGTTTGTGACTTAGGCATCACGCTGCTACTGAAACTACATATGTTTCTGAATGTAAGTATTTTATGCACATCCAATGTCCCAGCTAAAAGGTCAGACAGAATGGGACTGCTCATAATGACAACTTTTGAGGATGCTTTCACCCTGGATCGGTAGTTCATGCTGAGTCACCTGTTGTGAGACGTGTGGATGGTCACACACATACCATCATTCCTCTGATGCAGCACAAACCCAGTTCACCCAACTGGTATGTATAATTATATAACCATTTTCATAAGGCTTAGACACTTTTCACATGACTATGCCAATGGATTCCAGATTCAGACATTCATCCAGTTGATTATCCCTGCCACAGGTCTCAGATGTGGTGCTGTACATATTTCAAGAGAATGGTTGTTCAGTGCTATCACATGCTTACACATTTCGTGCACACAAAGTTATGAGAGTTAAATGGACAGATGTTAGGGATATGATTTTTGACATCCTAGTGGATATGTTTGACATTGAAAGTTGGGGAGAGCAACATATGCATCCTCAAATCATCAATCAGAACTCACCTGCCCCTCTGGTGGACCATAGAGCTGGTCAAATAAATTCAACCTGCACTCCGAATTCTTATATGTTTTATACAATCTTAAGCATAATAATCATGAACGTAATCAATGTGTGCTGCTTTGAGCCAGGACCTGCTTGTGTCCAAGTGAATAATATGCAAAACCGGTGTGCATGACAAGTACACTCTTCACAAACCGCTTTGTGAAGAGTGTACTTGTCATGCACACCGGTTTTGCGAACCATAGAGCTGGCCATACTTTGATAGGACTTCTCCTACAAGGGTCTCCAGCCCTTCTTCTGTGAAGGCAGAAGCACTCGCACCAGTTTGGCGTGGCATGGTTGGTCCCAGAGGTAACAGACAGCAGCTGAGCACCTGGAGTGGGAAATGGCAGCAGTGTCTGTAGGCAAGTGAGTGTATTTTCAAATTGCAGTGTACTAGTACGGCGCATACGCGTACATACGCGTACGCACATAGCCATTGGTCGACCGCGATCAAATGTAGCCAACTTTATCCTTTGAGGGAGACCGCAGTGCATGAAACCGCCAAGCGCGCGATCTTTGTCCACTTGCGATGTTCGCCTATATTTTCCTATTAGCTCAAGTTCAGACAACCGCAATGTCAGCGGTCGAGTGTGATGTGTTAGCAATGGCCTCAGACCCACTTGTTGCTGCTTTTTTGACTATTGTATATGCACCACTACCACTACATGTAATTGTTAAGGCTTACTTTTTCACATGCTCGTAATCCCTGTCAAAATTTTGGACATGGTACTCATTGTGCAATGCATAGATGTACATGGCAGGTAGGCAAACTTTGCAACATGTGTGATGGTGTACCAGTTAAAACATGTCAAACAAGCCACTCTTTTTGACATGTCAGCTACTTTTACTTGATGTAGTGCATGATCGAGGTGTCGGAATATGAATTTTGACCTTGTAGGTGACTGTTAGTAAAGGCAGGCTAGCCAGTAATGAATTCACAGTACCTAGTTTCATGCATTTAATAACATATGTAATTGACATTTGTACAATGCTTTACATGTAAAGAGTTTTATGATGTTGCTGACCGAGTACAATGATGTTCTACTACTCTCTCACTTAGGTAACCTGGGAGAGGAGAGGCAGTCATCCTCCAGTGTACCGTCCATTCCCTGACCTCCAGACCATGCATAAGAGGCACATCATACAGACATACAGATTGGATTGTCTGACCATCCTGGAGCTGACTAGTTAGTTGGAGCAGGATCTCCGACCGGAGATTGCAAATCCCCACAGTATCACCCCTCTTGGAAAGGTTTTGTCTATTTTGTAGTTTTTGACCACTGGCTCTTTTCAGTTTACTGTTGCCACTTCAGGTGGGATGTCACAAGAGATATTCAGTCGTTTCCTGACAGAGGTGCTAGCTGCATTGTTTAAAGATGTAAGCCACTACATCCAGTTCCCTGGCTGTGATGATTTGAGCGCAGTGAAGGCAGCTTTCTATGGGCTAGGTCATATCCCACATGTAATTGGATCCATTGATTGTACACAAATCCCCTTAGTGGCACCACACGACCGTGAGCAGGTTTACAGGAACCACATTCACTACCACTCCATTAACATGCAAGTTGTCTGTTTGGCAGATCTGTACATCTCCAACCTCTGTGCCTGGTTCCCAGGATCTACCCATGATAGTTTCATCCTGCAGAACAGTAATATACCAAGGCTGATGTCACAGTTGCAACCAGAGAGGGCCTTGCATGTGGGTAAGTGTGATGTGTGTCAGCTTGATTATGCATGGATGCCATGCAAATTGATATGAGTATGTGAATTAATATTTTCAATCTCCATATTTCACATTTAGGAGATTCAGGATATCCCAACCGGCCATGGTTCTTAACGCCATTCAGAAATACGACAATGCCTGCTGAACAGCGCTTCAATGACGCACAACGAAGGACAAGGCGGCCAGTGAAGCAGACCTTTAATCTCTTGAAAGCCAGGTTCCGCTGCCTGGACAGGACTGATGGAGCCCTCCAATACTCACCAGGGAAGGTATGCCAGATAGCTGGGGCCTACTGCATCGTCCACAACATTGCCCTGAGACGTGAGATACCATATATCCTAGAGGATGGAAAGCATGGGAACCCAGCTGCGGGCGCTGGGAAATGCCAAGTGATGATGACGATGGCAGTGAGGATGATGGTGCAGATGTCGTCAGGAACTCATCGCAGATACTTTTCCTGAAGGTAAGTGTATCTGAGAGATGTGTTGTTCACAGTTGCACTAGACCCTATAGTATAGACAGAGGAAATGTTTTGAGTGAATCAAACCATGATGACACAAGGGGAAGTGATATAGTATGACCATTTCAATGTGATTAATGAAGCCAATGTGTAGTGTCATTGCTTAAAATGTTTGAGCCTCTGAAAAAGCAGACATGAGGTATGTGTATATATTTACTATAGAACTGATCACTGTATTGTTCACTTGTAGGTCTGTGCACCATTTCGTCTTCATGTGTTCATATTCGAGTTGTGACTTCCACTGGTCTGTACTGCTGTTTCTGAGGAAACAGAGTGACCATGGATTGCTCTTGGGATTTTGTGTCATAGATGATGGGTGTGACACATCTTCAAAAGAACAGCTTGTACAACAATGGTTTGGCAAGTACCTTGTTGTCATGGTATTTTGTCTCATGGTGTGTTGTTCCCAAAGCAATATGTGTGCGATCCTGTGTCACAACAACTGTTTGGATTAAGGCTAGGTAATGTAAATCTGACTTCACATGGCCTTATTCCTCATTGCTTATGACCTGCATTTGACTGTTTTTGTATCTTATCATAATATTTTAAGTCTTCTTGTCACACATGACTGACATGTACATGTGTTATGCCACCAGATGTAGGCAACACACGATTGTTAAGTTCCTGGGGTCAAGGACTGTGGTACAGACATATGCCTGTGTACTTACTTTCTAGCTGTTATTTTGATTAAATGATCTTTGAGGCAAACCACATGTGCATCTCATATGTTTTTTGATTAATTAATTGTTGTTCACATGAAGTGAATTTGTGACTACTTTGTATTCTGATACAAAGTTGTAAAATTAGTGCTAGTACAGATTTTAGCTTTTGCAGCAAGTCCTGCTGAAGAAGTATAGCTGACCTGACACACATTTAGACAGTCTGTCTATGTACAGATTCAGTGATGTAGATGATGAGAAGATGTGCATCCATCCTCAGTGAGCTACTACTGTACAGAGGGGTTAGCGCTGTTGTTATGCAGACGCAGCTACATTTCCATAGGAGTAATCAATTTTTTCTTTACAAACATACAATGTTATTTGACAATGGACAATTCATCACATGAAACAATGTTTGAAAGAATACGCTGGACAGTATGATTATTGGGGGATATCTACATTTATTTGAATGATAATTCAAGTACAAAAAATAATGAGTGATTGTGCGAATAACAGTGATAGGAGTGTGGATGAAAACAAACATTTTAAGTGGAGGATACAATCATGGTGGATGAAAACATGGAAGTTGAGTCCCTAGTTTCCGGGTACCAAAGTCCAAATGACTCCTCACATCATAGTGGGAAATATGGGGAGGTCAAGTCAACAACATGAATGTGTGGCACACACAGCAACGGCATTAGTGGCAAGGTGGTTCTCTGTCAGTGGTTCTGGTCTTGCCACCCTTCCCTCTTGAAGTCTTACAAGGAGTTCCGCTCTTTCTGGGTGCAGGGGGATCAGGAGCTGCTGAGCCTGGGGTGCCTGTGGGTGTAAACTCGTCTGTCAGGGCCTCCCTTCCTGTGGCAGCTGCAGAGGTTGTTGGTGGTGATAAGCTTGGCACACAGAGAGGGGGAGCTGTTGGGAGAAAGCCAGCATAGGGTGCTGTTGAAATCCCTCAGCACCCCTACCATGGAGGCCACCTTGGAACATAGGCCGGCCACCTCGGAGTGGACCCCTACCACCTCAGTGTGTAGGCTCGCTACCTCGTTGTTGAGACAGGCCATATCACCCTGGATGGCAGCGACCTCCTGGTATGTGGACTGCTGCAACACCTTCATTTCCCTGACTTCGGTGACAACCTAGCCCAACAAACCTTGCGAGTCCTGGTACAGAGCCAGGACCTATGTTATGGCAGCCTGGGGACCCATCTCATCTGTGGACTCACGCTGGGGATCCACATTAGCCCTCCTCCGACGTCTAGCCCCACTGCCCTCTGCCCTAGACACAGACTGCACACTCTGACTGGGTCATGGCTCCTGACTGACTGGGGTGGTTGTGGCTGTCTGAGAAGAAAGGACTGGGGGCAGGAGAGGGTACTCCCTGTGCTAGGCACAGTGTTCATGGAGACAGATGTCAGAGTTGCTGCTGCTGTGGTAGGAGGTGTGGTCCCAGAGTGGCCAACTGTGGAGGTCTGCCCAGACTGGCCAGATATGTTAGGCTGATCATTGACGTCCAATGCTTCAGGAGCTTGTTGGTCACTGAGGGCTTCATCGACATCGTCTTGGTCTTGGGAGTGACTGTGCTGACTTTCCTCTGTCTGCTCAACAGCAGTTGCTGGGTCACCTATGGATTCAAATGGAGATGAAAGTTAATGGCAGCATTAATGTGTGTACATCTAGGAAATTTGTGTCCAGTCCATTGCTGAGCAGAAGAACTGATATCTGTAACTAGTGACATTAATCATCTTCAACATTAATAACGTAAATCTGCTAACATATATAATTTTTTCAAATATGAAAATCTTGTTCTCTTGATGTTGCAATTCCCTCAGTGAATCTACACTGACAGGGTATTGTTTCAATTTATAACTGCACGTGCAATAAGGCATATTTTTTGCTAGGTTGTCAACAATGAGCTTTGATGACTTACTTTGTCCTCAATTAAAATTTAGACTTGTGAGCATGGGCTCAGTTGGCATTGTAGATTACCTGAGTGTCTTGTTTGGTACACATTTCTTAGTTGTTTAGTTGGGTTGTTCTGTAGCTCAGGAAAACATAGCTCTGGGTTTGTGTGCATGACAACAGCCTAAAATGGCTACCTTAGCTTAAATTTCTGTACATTTCTCAATGTGACAGATTTCATGCTGGATATTTGAGTAGCAAGATGGCTGCCAGGTGAGAAGGTGGGTGAGAGGTGTAGCATGCTGGGTGGTGGTGAAGAGACAAGGCCTCATGGTAGATGTAGTCACTTGGATGAGACTTTGTTAACGGGTGAGAAGAGTTGTGCTCCTTGAGTGGAGTTAGTTCACCGCCGACCAATCAGCCCAACGCAACTCTGCCGCAGAGCTGCTGACAGGATATCCAGGCCGGCAGTGTCTGTTTGGGACTGCTCAACTCATAATACAATTGGCGGTTGTCCAACAGTGCAGCGACGGCATGGAGTAGACGGACACGGTTCTCCGGCGGTCGGACCGCCAAACTCAGCCCCTAGGTATTTGGGTAAACAGTAACAATGTGCAGGACTATGATGGGCCTTACAATTTAATCATAAAAGAGCATCTGTTGAGTAATTGTTACAATGAAAAGTTACATCAGCACCTGGAAGACCTAGGTCCACTTTCTACTCAAGAACTGTGGAAGAAGGTAGACCACTGGGTCAAAACAAGGGTAACCAAAACTGCCACTGGTGTGGGTGACCAAATGAAGGAGGCAAAAAAGACCCCCAAAGGGAGGGATGGTAACAAAAAAGATAAAAAGAAAGAGTCTTCCAAAGGCCCCCAAAAACCTGCTCAGGAGGGTTTGCCCAGAAACTCTTCACAGCCTAAAGGTGGGTACCAAGGGAAGAGCTTGGATCCCAAAAAAAGGCTTGGTGTCATGATTGTAAGGCTCTTGGACACCGAAATGGAGATCCTATCTGTAAAAACAAAAAGAATGTCTCTAGCACACCTGTAGTAAATGCATTGGTAAGTCTCCAGATGGGATCACAGGTGGGCCCTGACTATGTCAGAGAGCCTGCTGAGGCACCTCTAGTAATGGAGAGTGGAGTGGATATAGCTACCCTGGCTCTCTGGCCCAGTAATCCGGAACAATACAGACAACAGACACATATAAATGGGGTTAGAGTTGAAGTTCTGCGAGATACTGGTGCCAGTGTCACCATGGTGACTAGCAACTGGTATACTCAGACCAGTACTCGCTGGGAGAGACTTATACAGTCCACAATGCTGACAATCAGGCTAAGGTATATCCAATGGCATTGGTGTCCTTAGAATGTGGAGGGGTTACTGACCACAAAAGGGTGGTGGTATTTTCTGCAATTCCTGTACAATGTCTGCTTGGCATTGATATGGAGTCCTCAGCATGGGCTAAGGTAGAAAGAAAAACCCATGCAGCCATGCTGGGTATACCTTGATGAGTATACCAAAAAGCAAGAGCCCAGTGTAGAACCCAGGGTAAAAAAGTATTGTTGGAGCCTGAAATTATGGCCCAACCTTCCAAGAGAAATGGCAAGAAGTCTGGGGAAACTAACTTCTGATCAGACCCCAGATAAAATCTGCACTCGTCAGGGAGAAGACTTGTCAGCCCCAGAGTGAACTGAGCCCCAGGAGCTTGGGCCTTACACGGCAGAGCTTTTGGGCCAAGGGGGACCCTATAGGGAAGATCTGTGCCAGGGGCAGAGAACCTGTCCTACTCTTGAAAGCCTGAGGCAGGAAGCTGCTGATCAGGTTCCCAAAGGACCTATTGGGAGGAGGAACTCCTTTATACTGAGGCCAGAGACCCCAAACCTGGTGCCGTCAGGAGAGTAGTAGTGCCTCTGAGGTTTAGAGAGTTTCTCTTGATATTGGCCCATGACATTTCCCTAGCTGGGCATCTTGGCCAGACCAAAACTTGGAGTAGATTGGCAAACCACTTCTACTGGCCAAGGATGTCCCAGAAGGTGAAGGAGGTTTGTAACTCCTGTGCCACCTGTCAAGCCAGTGGCAAGGCAGGTAGCCACCTAAAGGCTCCTTAATGCCACTTACAGTGGTTGGGGTACCCTTTGAGAGGGTTGGGATTGACATTGTTGGCCCCTTTGACCCTCAAACAGCATCAGGAAACCTATTTATGATGGTGGTAGTGGATCATGCCTCAAGGTATCCTTAGGCCATTCCTCTAAGGACTATGACTGCCCCTGCAGTGGCTATGGTCCTCCTTGGTATTTTTACAAGGGTTGGTTTTCCAAAGGAGGTAGTATCAGACAGAGGTACAAACGTCATGTCTTCATACTTAAAACACATGTGGACTGATTGTGGAGTGACGTATAAGTTCACTACCCCATAACATCTGCAGACAAATGGGTTTGTTGAAAGGTTTAACAAGACCCTGAAAGGTATGATTGGTGGACTCCGTGAAAAGCTCAGAAGGAAATGGGATGTCTTGCTACCATGCCTGCTTTTTGCTTACAGAGAGGTGCCCTAGAAAGGAGTAAGGTTTTCCCCATTTGAACTTCTGTTTGGTCATCCTGTAAGGGGACCATTGTGTCTTATAAAGGAAGGATGGAAAAGACCTCACAAAGAACCTAAGCAGGATATTGTGGATTATGTGCTTGGCATTCATTCCAGGATGGCTGAATATATGAAAAAAGCAAACAAAAACCTTGAGGCCAGCCAAGAGCTCCAGAAGCTCCGGTATGACTAAAAGGCGGCCATGGTGGAGTTCTAACCAGGGCAGAAGGTATGGATTTTAGAGCCTGTGGCTCCTAGGACCCTCCAGAACAAATGGACTTGACCCTAATCCATCCTTCAGAGAAAAGGGGAGGTCACCTACTTGGTGGACCTTGGCACTTGCAGGAACCGCAAGAGGGTCATCGATGTAAACCACCTTAAACCCTATAATGACAGGGCTGAACTGACCATGCTCATGGTCACAGATAAGGATCAGGAAGCAGAGAGTGAACCTCTCCCTGAGCTCCTCACACAAAACCCTAAAGATGGGTAAGTTGAAGGAGTGGTCTTGTCAGACACCCTCACTGCCCAACAGCAGACTGATTGCAGGAAAGTCCTAAATCAGTATGCTGAGCTCTTCTCCTAGACCCCTGGTCAGACTAACTGGTGTATACATGATGTGGACACTTATGACAGACTACTTGTCAAAAATAAAATCTACATGCAGTCTGATCATGTCAAGGAGAGCACCAAGGCTGAAGTAAGCAAGATGCTGGAATTGGGTGTCCTTGAACCCTCAGAGAGTCCCTAGGCCAGCAAGTTGTTTTAGTCCACAAATCTCACTCCCAGGGTGGAAAGAAACAAATGAGGTTTTGTGTGGAGTACAGGGGCTTTATGCTGTGACAAAAACAGAGCAAACACAAGGAGATGATGGACGGAGCGCTGAAACTTTTCAGACACTCACCCCCAATCACAGATCTGGGTTGAATCCATCATCGTTCTTTAGCTCACTTCGCAACTCCAGTTCAGACCCAGCCATATGCAAATCAGTCTTGACCCTGTGCCTCATGGGAACAGTCCAGACCGAGCTGCCAAACCAGGTCTTCCCTGGACCGGAACCAAGCACCCTGTGACCGGTTTCGGGGTAATACCCCTCATCAGCCAGGCTTGCTTGAATCCAGTGGCAAAGTGAGCAAGGGACCCATGTCTGGGCATACCCTGCCGACTTAGGGCGAGAAAGCAAACACAAGGAGATGATGGACAGAGCGCTGAAATGTTTCAGACACTCACCCCCAGTCACAGATCTGAGTTGAATCCATCATTGTTATTTAGCTCACTTCACCACCCCAGTTCAGACCCAGCCATACGCAAATCAGTCTTGACCCTGTGCCTCATGGGAACAGTCCAGCCCGAACTGCCAAGCCAGGTCTTCCCTGACCAGAAACAAGCATCCTGGGACCGGCTTCGGATAACACCCTCATCAGCCAGGCTAGCTTGAATCCAGTGGGCAAAGTGAGCAAGGGACTCCACGCCTGGGCATACCCTGCCAACTTAGGCGAACAAAGCAAACACAAGGGAGATGATGGACAGAGCGCTGAAACTTTTCAGACACTCACTCTCAGTCACAGATCTGGGTTGAATCCATCATCGCTCTTTAGCTTCATTTCGCCACCCCAGTTCAGACCCAGTCATATGCAAATCAGTCTTGACTCGTAGCCTCATGGGAACAGTCCAGACCGAGCTGCCAAACCAGGTTCTTCCTGGATCGGGAACTAAGCATCCTGTGACCGGTCTCGGATAACACTCTCATCAGCCAGACTGGCTTGAATCCAGTGGCAAAGTGAGCAAGGACCACGTCTGGGCATGCCTCTGCCAACTTAGGCTAACAAAGCAAACACAAGTAGATGATGGACGGAGCGCTGAAACTTTTCAGACACTCACCCCCAGTCATTCTGTCCATCATTTGTTTATTTTGTATTTGTCGCCCTAAGTGGGAAGGGTATGCCCAGGCGTGGGTCCCGTACTCACTGCACCACTGGATTCAAGCTAGCCTGGCTGATGAGGGGTGATGCCCCGAAACCGGTTCCAGGATGCTTGTTTTCGGTCCAGAGAGGACCTGGCTTGGCAGTTCGGGCTGGACTGTTCCCATGAGGAACAGGGTCAAGACTGATTTGCATATGGCTGAGTCCAAACTGGGGAGGCATGGTGAGCAAAAGAACAATGGATTAAACCCAGATCTTTGTGACTGGGGGTGAATATAAGCATTGTTCAGCATTCTGTCCATCATTTGTTTCTTTTGTATTTGTCATCCTAAGTGGGAAGGGTATGCCCAAACGTGGGTCCCGTGCTCACTGCACCACTGGATTCAAGCTAGCCTGGCTGATGAGGGGTGATGCCCCGAAACCGGTTCTAGGATGCTTGTTTCCGGTCCAGGGAGGACCTGACCTGGCAGTTCGGGCTGGACTGTTCCCATGAGGAACAGGGTCAAGACTGATTTGCATATGGCTGGGTCCAAACTGGGGAGGCGTGGTGAGCAAAAGAACAATGGATTAAAACCAGATCTTTGTGACTGGGGGTGAATGTATGCATTTTTCAGCATTCCGTCCATAATTTGCTTCTTTTGTATTTGTGACAAAAACAGAGGCACATCCAATTCCTAGGGCTGATGAACTAATTGACAAGATAGGGACAGCCAAATATCTCTGTACTTTTGATCTCACATCAGGTCGGGCCCCTGAAGCCAAAGAAAAATCAGCATTCTCAAACCCAGGTGGGCACTATCAGTGTACTGTGATGCCCTTTGGACTAATAATTGCCCCTGCCACCTTCCAAAGGCTGGCGAACAAAGTCCTTGCTGGGCTGGAATCTTTAGCGGAGCATATCTTGAAGATATTGCTGTCTTTAGCTCTACCTGGCCGGATCACCTGATCCACAGTGGGGAAGTCTTGAGGGCTCAGCAGAGTGCAGGCCTCACTATCAAGGCAAGCAAGTGCCAGATAGGGCAGGGCATATTTGTATACTTGGGCCACCTTGTAGGTGGAGGCCAAGTTCAACCCCTATAACCTAAGATCCAGACCATTCTGGACTGGGTAGCTCCAACCACCAAGACTGAAGTCAGGGCATTCCTTGGCTTGACTGGGTACTAAAGGAGGGTTTTGAAGGGTTATGGGTCCAATGTGCCCCCCCCTTATTGAATTGACCTCCAAGAAGACGCCAAAAAAGGTTAACTGGACAGTGAGCTGCCAAAAGGCTTTGACACCCTGAAGGAAGCAATGCGCTCAGCACCCATTGTGCATGCTCCAGATTATACCAAGCAGTTAATAGTGCAGACGGATGCCTCTGAGCATGAGATAGGAGCGGTCCTGTCCCAGACCACTGATGATGATGGCCATGACTAACCTGTTGCTTTCATTAGTAGGAGGCTTCTCCCCGGAGAGCAGCATTGGAGTGCCAATGAGAGGGAAGCCTTTGCTGTGGTTTGGTCCCTGAAGAAGCTGAGACCATACATGTTTGGTTCTTACTTCCTTGTCCAAACTGACCACAGGCCTCTCAGATGGCTTATGCAAATAAAAGATAAAAACCCCAAATTGCTAAGGTGGTTCATATCTCTACTGGGGATGGACTTTACAGTGGAACACAGACCTGGGACTGACCATGCCAATGCAGATCACCTTTCCAAGTTCTTCCACTTAGAAGATGAAGATTCTCTAGGGAAAGGTTAGTCTCATCCTCTTTTGTTTGGCGGGGGTCATGTAGGAAAGTGCCTCTTTTGACATGGTTAATCCCCACATTTTGCCTGGTGCATGATGTGATTTCAAATGAAAGTGCACTAGGTCCCTGCTAACCAGGTTCCCAGTGCCAGATCTATTTCCTAAAACTGTACCATGATTGGCACAACTTCAACAACCCCTATAAGTCCCTAGTAAATGGTACCCCTGGTTCCTAGGGCATTGGTACTGAAGAGAATCCACTAGAGCTGCAGCACAAATTGTGCCACCCTAGGAGCCCCTCATCATGACCATGGTAACTGCCATTGCAGGCTGCATGTATTGGTTCAGAGAAAACTGAAGAGTTGACATGGCACACAGCCCTGTGTGCCATGCCCGCAGACTGCATGAGCTATAGGTAAGTCACCCCTACTGAAGGCCTTTCTGCCCTAAGGCAGGATGCACTATACCCGATGTGTGGGCATAACTGCATGAGCAGATATGACCCTACAATATCTAATTTCATTCTTGGACACTGTAAGTGCCCAGGAAAGAGCAGAGAGTACATGGCCTGTATACTTCATTACGAGTTTCCTAGCTCCATGATGATTTCACTATACCATAGATGTTTGGTACCAAATACCTTGTCCTAATAAATCCTCACTTATGCCAGTGTTGTATTTATAAATACATGCACACAGGGGACACCTTAGAGGGTCACCTAAAAACCTCCTAAACACTGGTGTGGTCTCTGACTAGTCTTAGCCAGCCTGCCACCACCAGACCTGTTTCTAACCTCATGGGATGAGAGCCAGCGCTCTCAGAGGCCAGGAACAAAGCCTGTTCTGGGTGGAGGTTCTTCACACCTCCACCAATCCAGAATGACCTTCCAGGGCGGGAAGCTTCAAAGGCAATGCCACCTTTAAAATGCAACCCAGGAATCTCTAGATAGTGGAGGATGCCCCGCTCCACATTTGGCGGGAAGATAGGCGAGAAAAATTGTTAGATTAGGAGGTGTGCCCACATTCAGCGTTAATATTATCTACTTTTCTCTCTGTTTACCAATCTGGGTCTCACTTGACTCCCTACACAGTGTACATTGTTTTAGTGCACTATATAGAGAGCCAGCTTTCTACATTCGAGCAATGTACAATACACTGGTGCACGAAGATGCATGTAGATGAGAGATGTCGATGATGTAAGCAGCAGGTGTTGCCGCTCGTGCAGATGTTTCGGGGGATTCATACGTGAAAAAATGAAAGATTGCCAGACTGATGTATTCATGGATTGCCCAGAGATGTTTTAAGGCATGGGCAAAGTGGGCGCTGACCCAGGGCTCCAACCTTTCAGGGGAACCCTGATAGAGCCAGCTCTGTTCTGCAGAGAGTATTTCCCTGATGACTTTGAATAATTCTTTAATATATTGTTTCAAATACCATTTTCCTTTACTATTTTTTGATATTGGTAATGTGTTTGGATCAATTACAGACATTTTGCAGTGAAATGTTATGTTAATGCTTTTTAACACCATGCAACATTCATAAAAAAAAGTTTTTTTTAGATCAAAACAAAACCTCACATATGAGAAATGGGAGATGGTCACAGATTATTTGCAATAATATTATTAAGTTGCTACTGTATTACAATATTGAAAACACACAACACTATCCCTGATTATTAGCTGAAAACATATTTCGAATTTGGAGCAGTGTGCCTGTGCACTGTCGGTGACCTGGTCAAAGAGGTCATGAAAGAGCTGAAATTGGATCATAAATTCAAAGCTGTTGCGCAGAAAGGTCCCCAAAATATGTTTGGCCTGGAGGAGTGTCCATAAAGACCATGACCTATTAATGTGCACCTTAGTACTAGGGGTGGGCAGAACTAGCAGAGTTTTACTCCACGGAATTCCGCGGAGTTAAATAAAAACTTTGTGGAGTTCCACCTACCAGCAAAGCGGGTATTTCATCAATACACAGGCAAACCAGTCAAATGGTGAATGTTAACTTACCTGCGAGGTTGTGACACCATCAAAGTTCAAAATGTCTATTTAAGGAGAAGGGGCAACACGGATCAATATATTTTTGAGGGCAACCCTGCCCAGCAATTATCTTTCTGTAGCCACACACCAGTTCATATTTGTCAGGAGCTGAACCGCGTCAGACCCTTCCCACCAGAGCAGCAAATGACTGGGTGGGAATAGAGTACCTTCCAATCAAACAAGTGCACATATTTGGAGCTAGGCCAATCAGCAGATGCTTAAAATGACAATGGCTGTCAGTGTTGAGAAAAAATATTATCGAGTCAATAATATCGACTGACACAAATATCGAATTGGAAATATCGTGACAGAAATATCGTGGGCAAGAATACCATGGACAAGAATCTCGATTTTAAGGTAATAACGAAGTTAAAAATATTGTTAATAATATCGATTTTTAATTCTTTTGTGTATTTTAATACATATATATACTTATTGTATATGTTTTAATATTTGTTTAAATATTGATAGTATTTTAATATGGTTTGTAAATTAATAGTAATTAATAAATTTAATTTAATAGTTTTTTGTTATTTTTAGTACCGTATCGGGTTGTGGGGTTTTTAGTAAGGGTGGGCGTAGTTCGCGAAGTAATGCTTCGCGAAGCTACGCAAAGTGCAGTTCGCGCTACGCAAGCTTCGCGTAGCACTACGCGAACTGCGTAGCGCACTGTTCGCAATGATTGCACAGTGCCGGATGCTTGTCCGCACTGTGCAATCATTGAAAACGGCAACTTGCACAGTGCGAGCTGTCTTTTACTGCTGCTCGAGTAGATTTTTACTCGAGCGGCAGCTTTCAACGCGGACTGGTAGTTTCTCATCGCGAGCGGTCGCGAGCATACGCGACCACTGCAATGAGAAACCTGACCTCCCCGCGTTGAGAATCTCGCCGGGAGGTTTATTTTCCACGCTCGCGATCGGCAACTTGATGTTGCTGATCGCGAACGAGAAAAAGTCTCGCCGGGATGTCATTTTGCTTGCTCGCGGTCGCCAACTTGACGTTGAGGACCGCGAGCAAGCAAAAATGACCGCGGCACTACGCTACGCTACGCGTGTTCGCACTGTGCTACGTGCAATTCGCGTTGTGCGAAGTAGCGCAAGCTTCGCAAACTACGCGAGCGTAGCGTAGCACTTCGCCCAGGGTTAGTTTTTAGGGGAATGGGGTTGGAAGCAAATTAATTAAAAATAATTAATACAATTTTGAAATTAATTATTTAATTGATAATTATTTATGTTAATTGTATAATGGATTTTTTATTTGTTAAGTTTTAGGTGTGGGTTGTGGGTTTTGTAGGGGTATGGGGTGGGAAGTAAATTAATTATAATTAATTAATACATATATTTTTTAATTAACATGAATTATTTAATTGATAAATATTTATGGGGCCGATTACGATGGCGGGCGAATCGGCACCGCCGTGCCGGTGGTGGCTTCCGCCGGCCTGGCGGGTGCTGTTTTGCCAACCACGGTCGCGAATCCCCGACCGCCATATTACGATGGGCAGACATAGGCTAAATCCCTACCGCTGCGGTGTTTTTAGTACCGCCAGTACCTTGGTTCCGCGACGACGGCGGACGTAGTAGCCAATAGCGGGAGACCGCCGTGCGGAATGACGTGTAGACCGCCGTCCGAATCACAATGCCTCAAATAGGCAATCGGACCGCAACGGAGAAACCACCCATTGAAACACGGCGGAAGCAATACTGCGGAGGAAAACGGCAATAACACACAACTCCACGCGTTCGCTACCGCAATGGATCCTGCTCTACAAGCCCTACCGCTGCTGTTCCTGATCCACGATCAACAAAGACGCCGCCGCCGTCGACAACACCGCAGGTACGTCAATGCCACACCTCCACATCGGGGTCATCCATCAACAAGGTCATCACCGCATCCTCCCGGTCACGTCACCGCAGCGGTGAAGACGCGGGAAAAGTTCCGCACAATCCAGTAGGCAGGGCCAGCGGCACGCATGGGCAGTCACAGGGACGTGTAAGGATTGTGTTGGCCCTGGCCCAAATGTACATTGTGTGCCTCTGTTGGTAGCAGCTGACATTACCTGATACCATCACAGCTCCTACCATCCCACCCTGTTCAACATCAAAATGTGTGCCCATCTGATATTCAGGGATAGTGATGTATGTGAACAAGTTCATAGGTGTATTGTGGCAAAACAACACCTGCATAGTAATGCCAAATAGGTGCCTGTGATGTGAAACCCCTTCATGCCACTGCCAAGATGAGTATTAGGGGCAAACCCCACCTGCAAAGTAATGCCAAAAGGTGCATGTGGTGTGAAACCCCTGCCTGCCACTGCCAAGATGAGTAATAGGTGGCAAAACAACACCTGCAAGGTAATGCCAAAAAGCTGCCTGTGGTGTAAAACCCCCTTCATGCCACTGCCAAGATGAGTATTAGGGGGCAAACCCCACCTGCAAAGTAATGCCACAAAGGTGCTTGTGGTGTGAAACACCCTTCCTGCCACTGCCAAGATGAGTATTAGGAGGCAAACCCCACCTGCAAAGTAATGCCAAAAAGCTGCCTGTGGTGTGAAACCCCCTTCCTGCCACTGCCAAGATGAGTATTAGGGGCAAACCCCACCTGCAAAGTAATGCCAAAAAGGTGCTTGTGGTGTGAAAACCCCTTCCTGCCACTGCCAAGATGAGTATTAGGGGGCAAACCCCACCTGCAAAGTAATGCCAAAAAGCTGCCTGTGGTGTGAAACCCCTTCCTGCCACTGCCAAGATGAGTATTAGGGGCAAACCCCACCTGCAAAGTAATGCCAAAAGGTGCTTGTGGTGTGAAACCCCTTCCTGCCACTGCCAAGATGAGTATTAGGGGGCAAACCCCACCTGCAAAGTAATGCCAAAAAGGTGCTTGTGGTGTGAAACCCCTTCCTGCCACTGCCAAGATGAGTATGAGGGGGCAAACCCCACCTGCAAAGTAATGCCAAAAAGGTGCTTGTGGTGTGAAACCCCCTTCCTGCCACTGCCAAGATGAGTATGAGGGGCAAACCCCACCTGGAACATACACGTTTGTAGTTGGCATGTACAGGGCCACATACACCTCAACACCACTGATAAGGACAGGCCAAGCACACTGTGTGACCACTCAACTGCACACATCCAAATATACCCATGTGAGTATGAAGACAGGCCTTCACAAGATTACCACACACACACTGCTGTTCACACATCCAAACACATCACACAGACATCACCAACCTTGGACACCCCGCAAGTTAGACTGTGTGTAGAATTCACCTCTGTTGTGGTATAGCCCCCTAACATGACATGTGTACAATCATACTGAAATCAACAGCAAATGATGATTGCAAGAGTACATCAACACCCACAAACATCATTGCACCCCCAAACCTCAGAGTCAAGCAGACCAAAAGTGTGTGTTACATTTGCCAAACAATGACAAAGTGAATGAAGTAAATGGCAATGTGGAAGTGCCATGCAGAGCATGTGGCACATTCATCCATACCCATACATCAAAATGTTTAATTAAGCAAGGGCAGTAACAAACGATACAACAGGAGTAACAGTGTTTATTGCAAAATATCATGATAGTCACAAAATTTCAAACAAATAAAAGGCCATTGGCCAGTCCACAGTCCAAACAATGCACATGTGTGCATGAAAATGTTTACAGTGAATGTGGAACACCGTACACTGCCATGTGAATGAACAAAGCACCGGGGCTATCAAAGCGCAGTCCAGGCACCGCTGTGGGAGAGATGGGTATGGGAGGGGTCTGTGCCTCAGACTTGCCTGTCAGTTGGACTGGGAGGTGGCTGATTGTCGTGGCCACTGGCGGAACTGGACCTGGGAGAGAGAGGATCGTCAGAGTCAGAGTCAGCAGTGGCTGTGGCAGGCGTAGGGCTGCTTGGACCGGGTGGCATGGTGGCACGTGGAGGTGGAGAGATGCTGCCGTGAGACACAGAGGCAGTAGTGGCTGTGGCAGGTGTAGGCCTGCTTGGACCGGGTGGCATGGTGGCACGTGGAGGAGTAGAGATGCTGCCGTGAGACACAGAGGCAGTAGTGGCTGTGGCAGGTGTAGGCCTGCTTGTACCGGGTGGCATGGTGGCACGTGGAGGCGGAGAGATGCTGCCGTGAGACACACAGGCAGTAGTGGCTGTGGCAGGTGTAGGGCTGCTCGGACCGGGTGACATGGTGGCACGTGGAGGCGGAGAGACGCTGCCGTGAGACACAGTGGGTGAGGGTGAATGTTGAGGGCTGCCTCTACACTTCTTGGGTATCCGATATTGCAGAAGTGTCTTGGGAGTAGTGGGAAGTGTGGCTGGCACAACAGAGTCCCTCTCCACCAAAGGTGTGACAGGTGCAGGTGGCCCTCCTTGTGAGGATTTGCTGGATATGGACTTAGCCTTGCTTTTTGCTTGCCTTTTTCCCTCCATCCCCTGTGGCCCTGGTGAACGACTCACATTGCTCTCCTGACCACGCTTCACAGGGGTGTGGGTGGGAGTAGAGGTCCTGGGTGAAGCAGTCTTAGGTTGCTTTGTGGGCTTTCTCTTCAGTGGCACCAGCACCACAGCAGGCATGCCAACTGTTTGTCTGTCACTTGGAGCAGTTGTGTGGATGGGAGTCTCTTGTGATGGGTGCAATTTTGTGGACCGTGAGCTAGAGGCCTGCTTCTTTGCCTGATGCCCCTGAGTGTCATGTGAAGGGCTTTTTTCTTTGCGTCCCTGTGTGCCTGTGTCACTTTTTGGGGATGGTGTCTGTGGTCTTGCACGCTTGGAGCGCTGCTGTCGTGTGCTGGGTGTCGACGACTCGGGGCCTGAGGGCTCAGTTGTGTGGTCACTCCCCTCAGGGGTTGTCACTGGCAGGGTGGTTGGTGAAGGCATTGGGGCTGGACTTGGATGCTGTGATAGCTGAATGGCTGCCGTCACGGTGGAGGACAAACCCTGGACAGTCCTGTGTAGCCCACCCACGTCCGAATGAATGCCCTCCATAAATGCCAGAACCTGTCCCAACTTCTTGTCCTGATCCTGGAAAGCATTTAGGAGAGCTGTCTGACCCACACACAGCTGGCGCAAGAGTTCTACCGCCTCAACACTGAGGGCAGCAGGGGAGACAGGGGCAGGGGCAGCGGTGCCTGGGGTGAAGGCGACTCTACCCTTAACAGCCCTGCGGGCACGGACAGCACTAGTGGTAGTAGCCGGGATGGTGGGCACTGGCCGATGTGTGGTGGAGGAAGAGGCAGCATTGTCACTCCCTGTGACCACCATTGTCGCTGACTCCCCACTGGAGTCCGATGATGTTGAGGTTGTTCTTTCTGCGCGTGAGTCCTCAAGGACACTCCTGTCCCCCTCCGAGGCGCTGGTCACATCAGTGTCAGTGATCTCATGGCTATCATGCGTGCCACATGCTTCAGCACTGGTGTCCGTATCATGGCCTTCCGTGCACTCGGTAGATGCTGCAATGGACAGAGACATAGGTTCAGTACAGTGCCATACACACAAACATCAAATGCAAGCACAGAACTAGACTAGATAATGACAACCCCAAGTTGCACAACACCCTGTGCAGTCTGCATGTGCAACAATCATGCTGAACACAGAAGATGCATGGAAATATGCATTGTTTACATCAATGAGCCATGTGAGGTTCACACCGGCAAATAGCAGGTCCCTGCCTCCTTGTAATGTAACCTAAACATCTCTGCAAGCATACCCATGTGCCTGTATGTGAGAGAGGCATACATCTCAGCATGTTGCCTTTGTCACATATGGAGTCACTGTAAGGGGACAACACAGATACAGATTCAAATTTCTACTTAATAATGTCCATGAGCTACTGATGTCTGACAAGGTGAGCAATTCATCTTGCAAACTGATGCACGTTGGTGTCAGATGTGTACTTCACACCATTTACAAGTCCTGCAGTGCACACATCGTTAAATGCACACTGACATGATGCACACTGCTGTACACTGCCTGGTGATGTCCATGACACCCAGAATGCAGAAGATGTCATAAGGCCACATCTCATCATGCAATGGCTAGGGCCACTGTATGAAACACATGATCAAGTCCATCTATGGGAAAATACATGACACCTGCACTGAACACATAGGCCACTGAGAAGTAGTTCCTAAAAATTTACACAGCAGCAAGATCAGCAATGTCTCCCGGTCGCCATTCATGCAGTCACTCACACCCAAAGTCAGCCTACGCAGAATACTCACCACTTACTCCCTGCTGATGGTCCCTCAAACGTTCATACAGCTCTGGCTGTGTCACAGACAAGATGCGGGACATCAGTGGAGTCATGGTTCGGCGCGCCAACCTGCCACTGTGAGGGACCAGCCCCACCGTCATCTCTGCCACGGTCCTGCTCAGACGGGAGATGTCGTCCCACCTCTTGTGGCAGTGTGTGTGCCATCTGTTGGATACACCCAGAGTCTGCACCTTCCGTGCAATGTTCTTCCATGTGGCCTTACGCTGGTGGACCTTCAGCTGCAGGCATAGGAGACAAGAAAAGGAAGTATCAGAGACCCTGTGTCATTCACACTGTGTGTCAGCACAGGAGAACATAAATGCATGGCACACAAATCGCTACATCTTCATCAGAGGCCATACAGCATGACACATAGTACATGTTCATTACAATACTACACAGAAATGAATGCATGTATGGCTTGGCACACAGTACATGGCCATCTCATACACATGCACAATGGCAGCACAGACAGCCATGTGCAGAAGGCCCTCATCTGTGATGCAGTATGTGAGTGAGCATGACATGCAATACAGTAATAATGGAGTGTAGTGGCAGACTCACTGTGTCCATCACTACACACCCCACGATGCCCTTGGCCTGTGAATGGCTCAATGCATTTTTCAGGAAACATATTGGGACATAATCTGATTTATCACACACTTCTCACAATGTTAAGTCCTCGATTGTGCAATTCTCAGGACTATGATGGCTCAGTGAGTATTAGGTGTGTGGACTAAACACATGTTTGACTCAGTCCAGTTAGGCATGGCTCAGAATAACATTGGACAGTGTCTGTGCAGTCCAGAGGAACTCACAGTGCGGCTCAACATGGTCCCTCAGATAAATCACATGGATGTACAGCATGAGAGGGTGAAAAGTGCCAACACATGCGAGACTGAACACATGTTCAAATCAATGTAAGGATGACATCTACTACTTACATTGATGTGAAGTGTCATTGTTGCATTAACATCAAGTGGGTTCCACTCATGCATTGGACTATTGTGCATGATGCTCACATCAACATAGTGCACTTAAGAAATATTCAACACACATAAGTTAGTGCTCCATTCCAATATACATTTCAACAGTCACATATGAGGTTGTGAAGAGTGAGTGGACAGTCACATAACATGGCACAGTAAAAATCAGTCCCGACTTGTGCTGTTTCAGAACACCATCGTATCTGTGTGGCTGTTTAAACAATGCATGTCTCCCCCTACCTACAATCAACTTATGTAGGTGTGGAAATAAGCCTACAGACACCATTGACATGAAGTTAGCATGCATGGCAGTGTAACACACATTTACATCACCTAGTCTCAGCCCAACATGTTCATTAAGTTTGTGCAAGAATGGCTGTAGGAGTGTCCATTTTCTACACATAATCAAAGTCAATTCCCACAGAACATGTATGGAGCATGCCATGTTAACTATTAGGATGCCTGTACATCGACTTGCACTCACAGGCACATACTACTGCACAGCAACATCATGGTATCATTTTGATCACTCTCACACTTGGAATCAGGGACACTTACCAGTACATCTGGTGCACCAAAAGCCTCCCATACTGTGCAAGGACCTCGTCCACCAGAAGCTCCAGCTCCTCTGTAGTGAAGGGACAGGCCCTGACATTCTCTGTTCTCGCCATCACTGGGTCCAGGATACAGCAAAATATGCAGTTGTAGAGGAATGGCAGTCAGCAGTGTCTGAATGCATGTGAAATGTGTGGCTCTCCCACAGAGATTTATAGGCCCCTGGGTTGGTATCAGTGGCAGGCAGCTGCTGCAATTGGTCCACCTGGCTGGCATCTTTCAATTGTGGCCAATGAGCGGCCCCGCGGTGGCGGTGCACGCCTACCGCGGTTCCAAAGTTGCATTTCACTACCGCGATCGCGGTTCCCATTGGCTGCAATGGCATTGGTGGTGTCACACGCGGAGGACAGGCGGTCGCTACCGCTATGTTGCATCTTCAAGTGTGGCCAATGAGCGGCCCCGCGGTGGCGGTGCACGCCTTCCGCGGTTTCCAAATTGGCATTTCACTATTGCGATTGCGGTTCCCATTGGCTGCAATGGCATTGGTGGTGTCACACCGCGGAGGACAGGCGGTCGCTACCGCTATGCTGCATCTTTCAAGTGTGGCCAATGAGCGGCCCCGCGGTGGCGGTGCACGCCTACCGCGGGTTCCAAAGTAGCATTTCACTACCGCGACCGCGGGTCACATTGGCTGCAATGGCATTGGTGGTGTCACACCGCGGGGGACAGGCGGTCGCTACCGCTATGCTGCATCTTTCAAGTGTGGCCAATGTGCGGGCCCCGCGGTGGCGGTGCACGCCTACCGCGGGTTCCAAAGTAGCATTTCACTACTGCGACCGCGGGTCACATTGGCTGCAATGGCATTGGTGGTGTCACACCGCGGGGGACAGGCGGTCGCTACCGCTATGCTGCATCTTTCAAGTGTGGCCAATGAGCGGCCCCGCGGTGGCGGTGCACGCCTACCGCGGGTTCCAAAGTAGCATTTCACTACCGCGACCGCGGGTCACATTGGATGCAATGGCATTGGTGGTGTCACACCGCGGGGACAGGCGGTCGCTACCGCTATGCTGCATCTTTCAAGTGTGGCCAATGAGCGGCCCCGCGGTGGCGGTGCACGCCTACCACGGTTTCCAAAGTAGCATTTCACTACCGCGGGTCACATTGGCTGCAATGGCATTGGTGGTGTCACACCGTGGGGGACAGGCGGTCGCTACCGCTATGCTGCATCTTTCAAGTGTGGCCAATGAGCGGCCCCGCGGTGGCGGTGCACGCCTACCGCGGTTATGGAGACATTATGCACTAGCAATGGCAATGGTCAAATTTAACAATTGAACACTATGCCTCCATAGTGTCTTTATGCACTTGTTTTGTACAATGAATGCTGGTGTGACATTAAACTCACTGATGCTTACACATGCCATGTCTGTGGAAAATGTGACATGCATTGACATGCACTTACTCACGTCACCTATGATATGTGTGTGGATGTACATCTATTGGTTGTATGATGTTGTCTCATCTTTGGAATCAACTTAATGTGTGAGATGGCTAATCAAACAACAGTAATGATTGCCTAAACACAGAATGGTGTTATGTTACTGTGCCCATAGCTGATTTAAGTAGGATATGTGATCAGCTTACACACACTGTGCACATTGTGATGATAACTAGTGGTCTGTGCATCTTAAGCAAGAAGGTGTGGCAGGTAAAGCAGCTACATATGAGTCAGCAGTGTTGCTGTCTCATACCTCTGCTGTGTCACCTACTCCTAGGCCTGGGGCCACCAGATGTATTGGTGTACCATTCACAACCTCTGAATATGTTTTTCTGGTAGTCAGTATGTACAACATGACCCCTTGTAAACACACATGTGGTGAATGTCTCTCTGCATCTGAGTTGTGGATTCAGCAATTGTTGGAGTACGTTCATTGTTTCTGCTGCGTGAGTCAAGATGTGAGAAGTCGGACACATCTCATTGTGTAATTTGAATAACATTAGTCCTCTCCCATTTCATGTAGGCGACGACCAAATGTGCACCGGACTTTCACAGTCCTGGCGGACATGGAGGATGTGGAAATCATCAGGAAATTTTGTCTGGATCGCGTTACACTGCAAGAGCTGTGTGCTCAGTTGGAGCCCCATCTGAGGCCTCAATGCACATATCCAACTGCCCTATCCCCAACAGTGAAGATCATGGCAGCGCTGCATTTTTTCGCTACGGGCTCTTTCCAATACACGGTGGCCACCGCCGGTGGGATGTCGCAACCAACATTCAGCATGGTGCTCTGGGATGTGGTGTCCGCAATGATGCTATACAAGGACCAATACATACGATTCCCAAATACAGCAGATTTGCCTGCTGTGAAGGCTGGTTTTTATGCCCTTGGCCACATTCCTCATGTAGTTGGTTCCATTGACGGCACACACATTGCCCTTGTCCCACCACAGGCACGTGAGCAGGTGTATAGGAACAGGAAGCACTACCATTCCATAAATATGCAGGTGGTATGCCAAGCTGATATGATCATCAGCCATGTTTGTGCGCGATTTGCTGGCTCCGCCCATGACTCCTACATCCTGCGGAACAGCATTGTACCCCGGCTGATGGAAAATCTACATCCAGAGTGTGCATGGCTTGTAGGTGAGTACACTGAGTCAAGTAGTGTGCTGTGTGTGACATGCTGTTCTCGTCAACTGTTTGTATCACAACATTTCTCTGTGTATGTCACACCTAGGTGACTCAGCGTATCCCAACAGGGCGTGGTTGCTGAGCCCACTGCGGAATCCAAGTACCCCGGGTGAAGTCAGCTACAACGAGGCACATGGTAGGACACGACGTGTGGTGGAGCGCACCTTTGGCCTACTGAAGTCCCGATCTGGTGCCTGGACAAGAGCGGAGGTGCACTGTTGTATTCCCCACGAAAGGTGTGCCGGATAGTTGTAGCATGCTGCATGCTACACAACCTTGCCTTGCGCAAAGCCGTTCCGCTGATCACGGATGACGATGAGCAGCAGATGCCCCCTCCTGCACACCCACACACTTCCAGTGCATACGATAGTGGTGAAGAGGAAGGTGTTGACCTGCGTCAACATCTCATTGCCAACTACTTCCCTTGAATGTAAGTGACTTTGTAGACAAGTGACATTGTGTGTTTGCTTGGATGTTACTATCAAGGCATAGATAACTTTAACTGCTGGCTGTTGTTGTGTGTGTGATGAGGGATGATGTGTGTGGCACAGGGTATTTGTATCCAGGTACATCATGTGTATGTTGAGGTTGTTGACCATTGCTATGGGTGCTTGTTTTTGTACCTTGATGCCTAGTGTTGTATTTCTGCTGTGAAGGCGTCACCTGATAAGTAAATGTCATTCTCTTGTGTCTTTCTAGGTTCATTCACCCTCTAAATGCCTCCTCTGCTTCACAGCTGTTGGAACATTGAAATCTGATTTGTCATTGTACATACTGGAATAAACATGTAGCTCACACAGACATAGGTATGTGAAGAGTGTTTATTTGGAATTAGTTTTTGTGCAAGTGACGGGGATATGTACATAAATGTGAACAGTGAATAAATGAGTTGTCAGTCATGGTAGTTGAGACAAATAGTGTAGTCACCACAAAGCTGAAGTCACACAGTCCAACAGACTCAGGCCATCAACATGGCAATGTGGGCAAGAATAGTCAACATAGTCAATGCAAAGGGGAACAACAAGATACCATCATGGCTGGCTCTGTGAGTGGCGTTGGTATGGTGGCCTGCCACCAAATCCTCCCCTGTGGATTCTCGGACGGCCCCTGGTGTATTTGGGAGGGGGGGCATCTGCTGCAGGGTCAGTGGTGTCTGAGAACTCACTCTCCTCCTGCACACCCCTCTCTGTGGCTGCAGCTGGAATGTTGGGCTGCACAGCAGGCAATCCACTGGAGGGGGTGGAGCGGCACTTGGGGCTGGGAGTCTGTCCCTCAGAACACCCACTAGCTGGCCAACAAGGTCGACAAGTTGGCCCATCCGTGTGTCCATGGACTGCTGCAGCAGGCAGATCTCATGCATGTCTTCAGCAAGCTGGCCCATTACTCCATGGTTCTCTTGGTAGGCACCAAGGACTCTTGCAATGGTGGCCAGGGTTTCAGGGTCATTGTCCTCCTGTGTCTCTGCCCCAGTTGTACTCCCACCTGCCCTCCTGACACGGACCTGTGGCATAGTCCCCCGACGCACTCGCACACTCTCCCTGGCATGCTGTGATTGTGTGGTGGTGTTGGTAACCACCGTGGCAGGGCGTGTGTTGCATGCAGCAGTGGTGATGGTGGTGGTGGAGGCCACACAGGTCATAGTGGCAGGCGGCAGCACAGTTGTTCTTGCCGTGGTGGTGGTGGTGGTGGAGCCCACACAGGTCGTAGTGACAGGGGGCAGCACGGTTGTTCTTGCTGTGGTGGTGGAGGCCACACAGCTTGTAGTGGATGGGGGCAGCACGGTTGTTCTTGCCGTGGTGGTGGTGGTGGGGACAATGAGGGCTTGAGACATGTTAGTCCCTGCCACACCAGAGGGGCCAGCTTGAGAATCCTCGTCCGAGAATGTTGGGGAATCTGCATCCGAGAGCCCACATTCCAGGGGGGGAGACTGGCTCTGCATGTTGGTGTCATCCTCTGCAGTTAGTTGTTGATCTCCTGTTGAACAGAGGTGATATGGTAATTGAGTTGCACGCAGCAAGCTTGATGTTAGACAATTGTTTGAGACATTTGATACAACACACACTTTACAATGCAATGACTTTGTATGCCTGCTATATGCTGTGCACCATGACATGACGTTGAGGTACATACCTTATTAGTCCATGGTGTCCGTTGTGAATTGAAACTTGGTGCAGTGTACAGATAGTGTAAATACACGGACATGTCCTCATCTACCTAATTGCGTGACATCAATTTTCTGTTGTGCGTCTTTTCATTTAGCTGTTCATGTTATCTATTTCAACAGAGCTAGAAGGAACCATTGTCATGTTATACATAGCTTTGGAATCACATGTACTTTCCTTTTTTTCCATGTAGACCATGCATGTTTGGTGTTGAGATGGGCGTTCATGCTCAGACACCATGGCACTTCCACATTGCATTCTCTGCTGTGCACAATTGTGGGATGCATTTGTTTCACTTGTGACTTGGTGAGTATGAGTTCAAAATATGTGACAGTTACGTGCACTTAGATGTCTGCACACTGGATGTGGCATTGAAAACTATGCCAAGTTGGCTGACATGTTAGTGCTGATGTGGTTATGTGGCTACATGCATTTAGATAAGGATGGCGGGGTACATGCAGTCACTACCTACGTGTAAGTTTAGGGAGAGCAATGCGATGGCTGCCCCATGCTTGTGGGTGTGGGGAATGCTCCATCCTGCTGAGCTGTGTGACAAGGGGGCCTGTTGGGAGTTGTAGTGCAGACTTCACAGCCACAAAGACCCCTCCCTGTTGAGATGGCTACCTACCTGTATAGTTACAATTGTAGGGAAATGGCTACCCCATGCTTGGGGGTGTGGGGGATGCTCCATCCTGCTCAGCTGTGGGACAATAGAGCATGAGAAGGCTACCTACCTGTAAGTCTGAGGAGAGCAATGAAATGGCTGCAACATGGTTCTGGGTGGGGGGGAGTGCTCCATCCTGCTCAGCTGTGGGACAAGGGTGCCTGGTGGGAGTTGTAGTGCAGGCTTCCCACACACAAACACCCCTCCCTGTTAAGATGGCTACCTACCTGTAAGTTTGATGAGAACAATGAAATGGCTGCCACATGGTTCTGGGTGGGGGAAATGCTCCATCCTGCTCAGCTGTGGGACAAGGGTGCCTGGTGGGAGTTGTAGTGCAGGCTTCCCACCCACAAACACCCCTCCCTGTTAAGATGGCTACCTACCTGTAAGTTTGATGGGAAAAATGAAATGGCTGCCACATGGTTGTGGATGTGGGGAGTGCTCCATCTTGCTCAGCTGTGGGACAAGGGGGCCTGTTGGGAGTTGTAGTACAGACTTCACAGCCAAAGAGACCCCTCCCTGTTGAGATGGCTACCTACCTGTAAAGTTACACATTGGAGGGAAATGGCTGCCCCATGCTTGGGGGTGTGGGGGATGCTCCATCCTGCTCAGCTGTGGGACATTAGAGCATGATATGGCTACCTACCTGTAAGTCTGAGGAGAGCAATGAAATGGCTGCAACATGGTTCTGGGTGGGGGGGAGTGCTCCATCCTACTCAGCTGTGGGACAAGGGTGCCTGGTGGGAGTTGTAGTGCAGGCTTCCTACCCACATACCCCCCTCCCTGTTAAGATGGCTACCTACCTGTAAGTTTGATGGGAAGAATGCAATGGCTGCCACATGGTTGTGGGTGTGGGGAGTGCTCCATCTTGCTCAGCTGTGGGACAAGGGGGCCTGTTGGGAGTTGTAGTGCAGACTTCACAGCCACAGAGACCCCTCCCTGTTGAGATGGCTACCTACCTGTAAAGTTACACATTGGAGGGAAATGGCTGCCCCATCCTGCTCAGCTGTGGGACATTAGAGCATGAGAAGGCTACCTACCTGTAAGTCTGAGGAGAGCAATGAAATGGCTGCAACATGGTTCTGGGTGGGGGGAGTGCTCCATCCTGCTCAGCTGTGGGACAAGGGTGCCTGGTGGGAGTTGTAGTGCAGGCTTCCTACCCACATACCCCCCTCCCTGTTAAGATGGCTACCTACCTGTAAGTTTGATGGGAAGAATGAAATGGCTGCTACATGGTTGTGGATGTGCGGAGTGCTCCATCTTGCTCAGCTGTGGGACAAGGGGGCCTGTTGGGAGTTGTAGTACAGACTTCACAGAGACCCCTCCCTGTTGAGATGGCTACCTACCTGTAAAGTTACACATTGGAGGGAAATGGCTGCCCCATGCTTGGGGGTGTGGGGGATGCTCCATCCTGCTCAGCTGTGGGACATTAGAGCATGATAAGGCTACCTACCTATAAGTCTGAGGAGAGCAATGAAATGGCTGCAACATGGTTCTGGGTGGGGGGGAGTGCTCCATCCTGCTCAGCTGTGGGACAAGGGTGCCTGGTGGGAGTTGTAGTGCAGGCTTCCTACCCACATACCCCCCTCCCTGTTAAGATGGCTACCTACCTGTAAGTTTGATGGGAAGAATGAAATGGCTGCCACATGGTTGTGGGTGTGGGGAGTGCACCATCTTGCTCAGCTGTGGGACAAGGGGGCCTGTTGGGAGTTGTAGTGCAGACTTCACAGCCACAGAGACCCCTCCCTGTTGAGATGGCTACCTACCTGTAAAGTTACACATTGGAGGGAAATGGCTGCCCCATGCTTGGGGGTGTGGGGGATGCTCCATCCTGCTCAGCTGTGGGACATTAGAGAATGAGAAGGCTACCTACCTGTAAGTCTGAGGAGAGCAATGAAATGGCTGCAACATGGTTCTGGGTGGGGGGAGTGCTCCATCCTGCTCAGCTGTGGTACAAGGGTGCCTGGTGGGAGTTGTAGTGCAGGCTTCCTATCCACATACCCCCCTCCCTGTTAAGATGGCTACCTACCTGTAAGTTTGATGGGAAGAATGAAATGGCTGCCACATGGTTGTGGGTGTGGGGAGTGCTCCATCTTGCTCAGCTGTGGGACAAGGGGGCCTGTTGGGAGTTGTAGTGCAGACTTCACAGCCACAGAGACCCCTCCCTGTTGAGATGGCTACCTACCTGTAAAGTTACACATTGGAGGGAAATGGCTGCCCCATGCTTGGGGGTGTGGGGGATGCTCCATCCTGCTCAGCTGTGGGACAATAGAGCATGAGAAGGCTACCTACCTGTAAGTCTGAGGAGGGCAATGAAATGGCTGCAACATGGTTCTGGGTGGGGGGGAGTGCTCCATCCTGCTCAGCTGTGGGACAAGGGTGCCTGGTGGGAGTTGTAGTGCTGGCTTCCTACCCACATACCCCCCTCCCTGTTAAGATGGCTACCTACCTGTAAGTTTGATGAGAAGAATGAAATGGCTGCCACATGGTTGTGGGTGTGGGGAGTGCTCCATCTTGCTCAGCTGTGGGACAAGGGGGCCTGTTGGGAGTTATAGTGCAGACTTCAAAGCCACAGAGACCCCTCCCTGTTGAGATGGCTACCTACCTGTAAAGTTACACATTGGAGGGAAATGGCTGCCCCATGCTTGGGGGTGTGGGGGATGCTCCATCCTGCTGAGCTGTGGGACAAGGGGGCCTGTTGGGAGTTGTAGTGCTGGCTGCCTGTACATGTGCCCCCATGTGAATATTGTTATGTACCTTTGTGGTGAATGAGAGGGAGTTATTGTGGGATCTGTGAGACCTGTTTGGGGGAGTGTGGTGGACATGAGTACATTTGGGCCTAGGAGGTGTTGCTTTTAGTTGTGCAAGCTACTATATAGCAGTGTTATGGCAGACTTTTGTTGGTACTTACCAGCCTCCATTCCCCCTCAATTCCAGTGCAACTCTCTGGGTGCAGTATGCCAAGCACCTTCTCCTCCCATGCGTTGAAGGTTCTTGGTGGAATGGGAGGGCCACTGCCAGTCCGGTTTGCCAGCTCACAGTTCTTGCTGTTCTTCTCCTTGACCTTGCTCTTGAGGTCAGTCCACCTCTTCCTGATCTCCTTCCTGTTGCGTGGAACTTGCCCTACAGCATTGACTCTGTCAACTATCCTTTGCCACATTTGATTTTGCCTGGCTGATGGGGTCTGTTGGACCCTGCTTCCTAAAATATATGGCTCAACTCTTATTATCTCATCCACCATGACTGACAACTCACCATCAGTGAATTTGGGCATCTTATGTGCCATGGTGTGTGATGTGCTGAGTGGTTAAGAGTGCAGGTGTGCAGGTGGTGGTGGTGGTGGTGATGTGTGTGGTGTGTGTGTGTTTGTGATGGTGTGATGTGTGCAGGGTTGCCTATCCTTTGTGTGATGTTGTTGGGCCCTTCAGTTCTGGAGTTGTGCAAAGAATTGTGGTCATGCAGGGGCTGGTTTTATGGTCTGCTATGTGGGTGGGTCTAAACTGAGTATTCATGTCAGGTGTGTTGTCTGTGTTGGGCTGGGATTTGTAGTTCTTATTTTCCAGGGGCATGTGTCAATGGGGTGTGTTGGCTGTTTTCATTGGCTGAGCCAGATACACAGCCACATTTGGTGGTTTTGTGGTGTAGTTGCTTTCGACCGCCATTACTATTTCCGCGCGGACACCGCGGTCGGACTGCAATGGTCATTCCTCCAGCTCTCCCATTCATCATTGCTGTCAATCGCGGCGGTCGGAAACAAGCGGTCGTACCGCTGGCACTGCGATAAGATCATAATTGCACTCATGGAAATTCCGCTTGTGTATCGGCGGGTTGTGAGCTTTCCGCAGTGAATCCGACCGCCGTGGAGGGTATTTCGCATTTTCTGCACGTGCGCCGCCGGTGTTTCTTGGGTTCCGACTGCGGCGGTCGGATTTTTCCGGCGGTGCATCGTAATGTGATCGGCGGTGGTGCCGCAGGCCATGCGGGCGGTCTTTTCCCATTGCCACGGCGGGCGGAATGGTTTTCCGACCGCCATCGTAATCGGCCCCTATGTTAATTGTATAATTGATCTTTTTTGTTTTTAAGTTTTAGGTGTGGGTTGGGGGTTTTGCAGGGGTATATGGAGTGAATTAAATTAATTATTATTAATTTAAAAATTATTTATTATAAATACTTATTTAATGTATAATTAATTATGTAAATTGTAATATATATTTTTTTATGGTGGTGTTTTGCGGTTTTTGTATGGGTAAAGTATTCTTCACTTTCTTGTTGAGCTAAATTAATGTAGGCATGCCAGCTCAGCTTGCACCCTAGACAGACATACTCGTGTCACGTTACTTTGCTACTGTCTGCTGGTGGGACAGCTGTAGTAGACAATTATCTCTTTTTCTATCATGGCCATCCTCTGTTAAATACATCAATTTCACCCTAACTACAACAAGGCAGATGAATAGTTACTATGAATGATATACGTCACATGAGGTACTGCTAACTAATTATAAAGAAGACAATTATGCAGACAGACATCCTCCTGTCTGCCCATGGGAAAAGCAATGCACTACAGTACAGGGAGAGGATTAAGGAACATGATATTGTATTTGGCACATTCATTACGGACTATCCCATTCACAAAATGCAAAGTCACCTACTCTTTATTCCCACTTTACTCCATGGCCTCACCCTCGTCACCACATTTGACATTACTTGTACCAGATAAAATAGATTCTCTTGGCGGTAAGGAAAATATTTATTAACTTAGCCGACTGCAGTTAGGTTAGAGGTAATAGGCAGGATAGGTAGACGTTTCACTGATCATTATCATCATCATCATCAAGTGCTTTAGCTTTTGCTAGTAGTGAGTAACTTTGTTCGGCAATTGTTGAAAGGGAAACATTTGAACTGACATACTACGTTATGGAAGCAATAATAAAATATATCACTTGGCCAGAGGAAAGTGGCGCATGCAAAGAATGTATTTTTTTAAATTTTATGGAAGGCTGGGTCAGAACAAGGAAGTTAGGAATGGACTGGAGTTACTTATGTACTAGAAAGTGAATGTGTGGGCACTGGGAGTGAAGGGAAACACAACTATTTATTTTTCGCATTGCCATGACATTTGTAAAGGGGCCTACACATTAACTGAGGCACATTGCACAGCCAACAATGCAGTGCCGCCAATGTAACCATGCAGCCAATCGGTCACCCATGGCTGTTACTGGCAAAATGCCATGGGTAGGGACTCAGAGGGAGGCGATTGACGGTGATGGGTGGGTAAATAATATATGTTGTACTTGAAAACTACTGTGAGTCAAGGAAGTAGTCTGAAATACCACCTCAACCCTTTGAATCAAAAACCTTGACAAAAAAACATTCCTTGTTTACTCTTATTCCCGGGGATTTTTCCATTCATCATTGCATTGTTTTTCTAGTATTTTCTATTCTTCACCCTTGGCTTTGCTACTCAGTCACCGTTTAAGTTTTACATTCTCTCCATCCAGTCTTTACCTATGAATACCATCCAATCATATATCCATCCATCCAAACATGGCTCTCATTCTCAACAAACCTTTCACCAAAATACATTTGTCATTTAACCACCCAGGTGTCTTTGCTTTGACCCATCAAACCCCCCCAGAGGATTCCTTTCACCCATACACTTTCACCCACCCAGGGAGGCATCAATTCACTTTTCATCCATCCTTCACCCACCCATGCATCCTATCAGCCACCTATAGTATATGAATCCTTTTACCCATGCATCCTTCCCTTCCAGTCATATTACATTTCACCCATCCTCCCTCCTTCCATTCTTCTTTCCCTTTTCCATCAACCAATCAAGGTCTGACTCCTCATGAAATTTTCCCTGCTGAGTTGAAGATAGAAGAGGCCATTAGTTACTCAACTCCCGCTGTATATGCTAAGTAAAGAGGGGTGTCTTCAACTGTTTACAAGTCTCAACAGTACAGTGTACACCCTTGCAGCAGTATATAAATTGTCAATAAACAAGCAATATGACTTACCACCGCCCGCCACAGCCTCTGGCTCACCCCCTGCAGCTGCCACATCTGCTTCCTGGATGGCGCCGCCGTCCTCGCTGGCCCCGGCACCGGTGGTGGGATCGGCTAGAAAAAAAATACACATTTTTTAGATGGCATGTACGCCTCCCCACCTATTTATTTTTTTTGTAGCAAAATTGAAAATACATACACCACACACATCACTACAATTCAGATACAGACAGTATGTTCAATTGAAAATATCCAGTTGGGCATTTCGTTGGTGGCAATGTTTGAAAAGCCTCTTAAGAAGACAACCTGTTAAGGACTGGAGTGGCTACAGCTATTGATGAATCTTAGTTTTTTAAAAGAAATAAGAGTGGCCAACTGGACGGACATAAGGTCTTCTTGGTTGGCGACTGCAATGGGGCCGTCCTCCACCTCTTCATACTTCTTTCCAGCCATGGTGCACGGTAATCAGTTCACCATCAACTGCTGCTAACACTAGGCCTGAATAAGAAGACTCAACTTTGGGGTGTCCAACATGACCATGGCCACTTTCTCGTTTTATTGATTGAGCATGACATGAGAAAGTAAAAGAAAGCCTTCTCATCTCAACAAACATGCGTAGAATACCTTACTTGGGCATGCAATCTGCATGGCAGAGAAGTAGTACTGGTACTAGTAGTAGTAAGTGATCATGACCAATGGGGTCTCTGAGTCTTACAGTACCACCAGTAGGCAGTGCACAAAATGTATAAGGGAAGAGGGAAGGATGACTGAAAAACCAGAAGATATGAAACAACAGACAGACTAGTACAGACAGAAACAGTTTGAGGTAAAATAAAGACACAAGAAATATAACATAAGTAACTAGGATAATGCAGGGATAACAAGAATTTAGAAACAAATAGATCAAAGAGGATTTCAGAAAAAAAAAAAACAGTAAACGGGTAGAAATTATTAGTTCAAAATAAAGTTAGGGAAATATATACTAATATTAACAACAGGAGGACTTACTGAGGCCAGCAGAGCCATTGGACGAGGAGCGTTCTTGGGAGGCACCTCCAGCACTCCCCTTGGACGACCTCTTCTTGCCCCTGGATGCTGATGTAAGACATAATTAAAGAGACAAAAAATGATTGGTGGTAAATAACTATTAGATAATCTCTCCAAAAAGATTTTTGTCAGGAAACGGCAATTGCAATAACTTTGACCTTTCCTAAATCATATCGACTAGTAAAAGAGACTAGTATCGCGGTCACGGACCATCCTATCTTTATTCCATATTTCCTGAACCTACCTAGCTAGCCTATTCCAAAGACTTTGGAATAAATTGCAACTAATGATGTTTGCTTCTAAGTGCTTTCATCTCATTCGCAATCATTGCCAACCCCCTTTGATGGGCCAAGTCACTAAGTCTGCTTTTTGTTTTTAAATGCATAGATGGACGCATGCATACACCAAATTGGTTGGTTGTTTGTCACTGTATGACCTACAAAAAAGGTTCTAAGAACTGAAGTGAGAGGACGTGTGCCGCTAATTACTAATACTAACTACCACTATCTTAGTGACAGGACAAAGGAAAGGAGTCCCTCTCTAGTCTGCATTACTTAAGTTCTTACCTAATCAGCCCAAGCGAGTGCAAAGTCGCAAACAAGTACGATTAGGTAGCGCCGAGCACCTGTTTAGAATAACGATCACATAATATAGGATTTGTAAACGTAACTTACCTGCATGTGAGCAGCATGCTTGCTATTTGGGAAAAAAATATTAGCAATAACATAGAACACACAAGTAAAAATAATATTAATAATTAATTAGCTACTCACCAAGCCCCGCAACCTCAACCCCTAGCAGATCTAGCAGCTCCTACTCTCGATCCAGGATGTCGGACCACCAGTGCGTCAGCTGATTCTGGGTGCGCCGGACCCCAGAGCAGTGATACACAGCCAGGCGCACCCCTGCCCAGCACTGCTGTCGCTCCCGGAGCCCGTACCAGGACCTAGGCCTGCTGCCTGCTGCCAGGGTGGAGAGGAGGTGGTGCTGCACACAAAAAAACAAGTGCTGCAATCTCCACCTTCGAAAACAAGGCCCAGGGCTGCACCCATTCTTGGCACCGCCTTCTGCAAGGAAGGCGGCTCTTGGTGGGCGTCTTTTTTGTGGCAAGCTTCTCTGCCATGATGCTGGGGGGGGGTTGGTAAATAAAATGTATAAAGTATAAAAAAAAACAGGAGGAAGAGGGAAGGAAGTAAAAAAAATTAGGAAGGAAGTAGAGAGAAAAAATAAAGTACAAAACTCACTAAAACACACAAAAAAGTAGAAAAAACGCAAAATACACACTTAGGAAGACAGAGGGAAAAATTATAAATAAAAAAGATCAGAAAAAAAGTTTTGGAAATCAAGGATTGAAAGGATTAAAGAAGGATTCAAAATGTAGGCCCCAGCACCATAACAGAGAAAGAAACAAGATGGCCGCGCATATGCGCGACCGTGTTGTGCAGTTTGCGCGATATTTCCACCCGAACACGCAATCCATGTTGCTGTACAGCAGAAACGTCATGCAAACGGGCGGGACAAGCGACTCCGCCTGCTCACGGAACTCTGCATAGCGTGGCAGAGTTATTTAGCCCCTTCGCGGAGTTCTGCATAGTGCTGCTACGCGAACTCCGCCCAGGCTTAGTGCTAAGTGCACGTTCAGGTCATGTATCTGTTAAGTATTTGTAACACAGTTGTGATGTATAAAGGGTGGACAACTTTGCACTGCACCCCTTGCAATATCTAAGGTCAACATTACAAGTGGACAATTGGAATTATAAGTTTTGGTTTTTCACAATAAGATTTCGGCTGCTGAATTCAACCAAACTCTTTGTGTGAAACTCCAGCTGAAAACATGCAGAAATCAGAACGGAATCATGATTACTGTATTTTGTTCCCCCAAAATATGTAATCTTCATTATTTCACTGTAGCCAGAAAAACCAGTACACCAGGTAACCAGTATTCTGGGGCAGGGAATTAACCTGCATTTTAATGGGCCTCTTGTAATGAGGGCGTGTGAGGCCAGGCAGCCCATCCCTCGCCCATGAGAGACCCTAGCACCAAAAATGGGCTCCTTAGCCACAAGTCACAGCCACTGCCCTCTGAATCAATCCATCAGTAATTCAGACCCCATGGCAGAGTCCCCAACTAACATGGCTGCTTGTAATAAGGACCAATCTGTGGTCCATGAAGCATGATGGATGTCTGTCAGGTGATGCATCACTGCTCTTCCAACTAAGAGAACATGCAGGTCCAGCGACACACCCTAAGTGGTCCCAGTACCAGACATCAATGCATACCAACAATTTTCCTATTACAGTGCCATGGGATTATATGAACCTTACTGCAGTGTCATCATGGGTACCTTGAAAGACCATCCAGAAGGAAGGAAGGTAGGCCTTAAACTGAAATGAGGGATGTCATTGAAACTTGCCAGAGGGACTGTAAAGTTGTGAATTTACGTGTAGTAGGGTGCTGCTTGGGAATAGGAGGGGGTGACAGAAGATCCCAATAGATGCATTGTTTACTTTTAAGGTCTATGGGAGAAAAGGAAAGGAATAAACCAGCCATTACACTCTCAACTTCCTTCTTCCTTCCCATCCTTACAAAAAGGGAGGCTCCACCTCCTCGGTGACATCTCTGTATCCTTTTTTCCCTTCCTCTCTTGCTTTTGACAATTTGGACACTGCTTGCCTGGCATCTGGAATTTCCCCAACCTAAGTTACTTGGTGATGTGGCAGTCAGAGGGGGGGCTTGTGGCAGGCACCCATATGTAGCTTGTCTTTGGTTTCTTCCCAAGCATGGACTGGGGATGGATGATACAGCACGTCTGATGCTCTTTGCAAATGAGGAGAATTGTGACATGACCAGCTTCGACCAAAACAATGGGGGTGGAGCCAGACGGACTGCAGTTACCGGTAAGCATGGCAAATCTGGTAATTCTTGCTGTGTAGTTGTATGACCAGTTTGTTATTATTGCTGATGGGCAAACATTTGGGGAAGCTTCTACGCAGTGTGCCTTTGAAACAACTTTGGTCTATATTTTCTGATCTCCTCTCTATAAGAAAGGTAGTGTGGCAGGATGTGTTGGGTTCTCCAGTATCTTTTTCCTCTTCCTGGGAGCCTCCAGATTATGGGGAGGAGTCAGATGTTTTGTCCTCACCTGATTCTAGGGGCAGGTTATTAGATAAATAAATCTTGTCTTTTTGCTTTAGGCAGTTGAAAGACAATCTAGGACTGTCTGTGGAAGTTCTTGCTACTAGTTCTGACTTATTTACTTAATTTTGTCATCTTGCTCCTAAGTTGGTTCCTGTCAGTCAGCTTGGGGAGGATGGCATATTTGAAGAACGGAAGGATATAGGCCAAATTACAATTCCACGTATCCTGACTAGAATGTATCCTGTGGATGATCCTAATTTCCTATAGGTTATTTGGGTGGATCCAATACTTTCTAATTTGGCTGGGCTGCTCAACAGTAGTCTTGGAGGATGCTTCTTAGACAGTCGATAAAAAGGTGGATGTGCTGCTCTATGAATCTTCCTCAGCATAGCTAATTAAATCTCTACTCACTCCTTTTATGCTTCTCAGAGTTTAGTTCAGGACTTTCACTCTCTTTCCTCAGCTATCCTATTAGATGAAAATTGCTAGGGGCTTCTTCCCAGGATGGAACTACAGCCTTGGTTCCCGATAGATGCACAAAAACCTCCACCTGCAACTGCTAAGAGAACACAAAATTACAATTCTCCATCAATTTCCCTGGACAAAGCTAAACCAAGAGGAGATGGAAACTCTCAGGTGGAAACTATATTAGATGACATAAAGGTGACTAAAAAGAATATGTAGTAATTAAAAAGGATATGTCTACTTCAAGGATGCATATGATTGAAATTACTTTGACAGTATCTGACTTAGAAATTAAAGTTAAATATAATACAGATTAATTTCAGAAGTAATGACAGATATGATACCAACATCTGCAAAAATCTTAAATTCAATCGTTGAATAAAAATACATAGTAGAACCATAGAATTGCTAGTCTGAAAAAGGGGGTTGACGAATCAGACTGCAGATCCTTTATTGAAAAGCTCTTCCTGGTCTCTTAAATGTAAATCTTTTTGGACAAAACCCATTGTTTTGTCTAAAACAAAAGCCCTAAACCTAATGCAACTAAACCTAGCCAGGTTATTTTTAAGGTACTTTGGATTGAGCATGCAACAATGATTTGTACAGCAGTCAGACAGGCTACATACTTGTCTGCTTGTGGTTCAAGAATTTGCATTCACTAGGTTTTTGTCAAACCGTTGCTGCCCATAAGGAATTCAGGGATATCAAACGCAGACTGAAAGAGTTAAAATACAAATATGATCTGTATATACCTGCTGTAATGAAAATGTCCTTGAATGGTTTACCAAATATTGTTCTTCTCCCCTGGACCTTACTGCGTATCTAGAGCTCGCTTATCCAGTTCAAATGGGACTACTGATGTAAACTGAGTGTTTGTAAGCTCAAACTGAGTTTCCTAACTTCTTTAAAGCTGCTATATTATTCTTATATCACTCATTATACATTAATTAGGCAATTAGATTTACAGGACTGGAATTGCATAGAATGCAGTCCTGTGGTCTGTGTTGTGTTCATGACTATCAATCAAGCTACATGTTTGTTTTGACTAATTGTTTAGTCTTCCCTGTATGTGTTTGTTTTTGTCTTGAGTCTTGTCTGTCCTGTTTTTATTTCTTATATGTTGTACAATGTGTTTTTTTTACCTTTTATTTTAGGCATTAAACCTCTTTCTTTTAATCATTATTAGATCAAGGCTAAATGCAACTCACTGAAACATGCCTCCATTAATGTTAAAGGTTGAGAAATCCAACTTAAAGAGAAAAACTTTCTGAATATTTTAGAAAGCAACAATGTGATTATTTTATTTACAGGAAACTCATTTTCTAATAATGTCATGTAATCTATGGGAAAATATTTCCACTCTAATGTTTTTGCTTCCCCGGCTTGTGATTGTAAAAATGGTGTAGCTACATTACCTAATAACAATAGTGGATTGTTCCCTTTGGATGGTTCTAAAAACGATACAAAAGGGGATGATGGACGGAACGTTTGAGCCAATCAAACACTCACCCCCAGTCAACTGATCTGGGTTTAATCCATCATCATTCTTTAGCTCACTCCACCACCCCAGTTCAGAAAAACGGCCTTCTGATTACACACTCATACACTCCTATATGCCCCAATATATAGCCTGCTAGAGTAGGAAAATTATAGGTTCAATGAGTAGCCTTGCCAGTAGTATAAAAATATCTCTTTCTTTATTGAGAGTTATTACTTACAAACCTAATATTCTGTTCTCACAATGTTAAAATCACAATTTATTTTTATTAAAAACATACATATTTCATAAATCAAAAAGACACAATTTGATTTCATATGCCCTTGTGTGTCTGCAATTATAGATTACCAATGGAGCATCACATTTCTTTCTATGTCTATCTAGTTAGAGTCATCACATTATATATCACAAACATTAATATCATCATACACATACAAAATCATAAACAAATTTAATTAAAAACAATACTCAGAAGTAAAAAGTGTTGACGCGGCGTTTCGGTGGGAAAAGCTGGTTTACACCACCTTCTTCAGGACAGATTTAAGAGCAGTATTGTTGAGTCTGGAATTATACACAAAATAAAAAGAACAGTGCATATATGAATATTTATCTCTCATGAGATATTTTAACACACTAACAAGGCTGTCATAGTATAATATACCCCTTAGACGGGACCAGTGGAATTGAATTCAATTTTTAATGAGTGGGAGATGTTAAACTAGAAGAAGAAAGATCACAGTCCCCCCATTATGGATTTTTAAAGCCTCTGCTATATATTCCGCATTACAATCATTCATCCTCACAAACATACGTACGACTGTCACATACCTAAAATACAGGTTCATACGCAGTCAAATTATATCTTTCTCTTGATGCGATGAGAAGAGGATTTCTGAATACTTAGATCACACTTTCAGTAATCTGAAAACATAATGTTAATATTAGGGGCATAGTTCCTTCAATTTACTTGTGGACATCTTGGTTTAAAAGGTTTTTAATTAATTTTTTTATTATTTTAATAAAGTCAACCTTCCTTACAGAAGCTGAAGGTATGTATTCTTAGGAGATTATTCATTCCTCCCTCATCAATTTCAAATTCGATTGGTCGTGTTTTGCGTCCCAGAAATATAATTATCCTAGCCAAAACAACGAGGACTATTTTAATTCATTCATTCATATTCTTTTAACGTCAAGTCATGTATGAGCAAATATTCTCGTGCTCACCTTATTGTTATTTGCTCCCCAGTCAACTTTAATTAGACCGGATCCTTTGATAGCTAATACGCATTTTTTTCTTCTTGTTTTCTTTTTATTTTAGGATTGCCTCATTTGTCAGCATATCACTAAAAAGTAATGGACATCCTAAGTTTTGAAATCAGCGTGTTATCGTATTTCATGTAATTTTAGCAAATCTAATGATACATTGTACTTGTCAAGGCCTTGAATCCTCGGAGTCGTACGATGGTCTATGTGGTTCACCTCCTGATAGCCCCAAGGTCTGAGTAAAACAACAGACTTAATGGAGTGATCAAGCGAGGGAAGGGAGGGATGGGATCAGCGGGGAGGGAGATCTGTAACGAGAACAAACAATGATGAGGATACGATACATTCACCAAGACGCACAAGAATACCTCTTTAACACATGTAGTCTGGCACTAATACCTGTAAAGAAAATTAAATGTTTGGATTCCTTAGACAGGTATTCCTTACGAAGTGGAGCCACTTAGTGATCTATGAACGGAACATTAGAATCAATAACTGCTCTCAGTAAAGCTCCTCAGTTAAAGTGAAACTCGTAATAAGCGCTACATACCCATGGTATCATACGTGGCGCATAACAGGGGTGCAGAGCTGCCTTCAGGAAATGCTCGACCAACCCCTGCTGTGGAATATACAAACAAATAAACCAAAACAACGGCAAGGTTATTTATGGGGAGTGTGGGCTGGCTAACCCAAAGGAAACTTCACACACATGGATTCCTAATGTAGACTCCTTCTTGGAGCCTTTCGTGAAACAATTGCTCTCTAAGTAGCACACACACCGGTAGGAAAGATTTCTCAGATCCACTTAGCCCAATAAACCTTTATATCTTGACCACATGATAGGAACTTCCAATGCTGCAACGTTACACATTGTCATAGAGAAAAGAAAGGAAAAACCAATACTCCTTGGGAAAACAAAGCAATGTTTAGTTCATCTGCAGGCATTTCATAATTCTCGCTCCAGCGTATCCTGCCGGTTAATTACCCTCTCAGAAATGGCTGGCCATCCACTCCTCCACATGAGAGAAAAGGAATAGTGAGTGTTCTGCACAGTACAGGCAGCAGCGCACCAACGCGTGCTGCTTTTGTTCAAGGAAAATGAGTAGCGGTATCGCAAAGACAAAGTTACCGCACTGCTGGGATTCAATACACCCTCGGGTGTCTTCAAAGAGGCTGCTCGAGTAGCCCCGCAAGAGCCAATTCCACGGCTCGACCAACGGGGCTAAACAGCAACCAGGTCTCGCTTCCGCTTGACTGAGTAAAAGCGGAGCGCGCTCAACAACAAAGCACCAAGGAACAAAAGGAGTTTACGGCGCAGATCGTACCCCTACCGGTCCTCCGCACATCCTTCTCCCACGGCTCTGATCCTGGAATCAACGGCACCCGACCGGTGCCCCGGAAGCATTAAAATCACCTGCTTCCTTGAACGGAGTGACGTCACCTACGTCCCGTACCCATTGCCTCATGGGAATCGTGGTTCCTCCGGCTTACACTCGGCAGAGGCGATGCTTGGCTCGTCTCTACAGTGTTCTCCGTAGGCCACCGCGATGTGTTGCGACAGTACTACAAAGCTCATAACGAGTCCGTTTTTCTTATGGAAATATAGTAATCATAAAAAACTCAATTTTGAAGGTTAGAAGTGGCTTTAGAAAGTTTTATGGACAGTATTAATCTGTACATAAAAATATGTATATTTTTTTCTTTACGAAGTCCCTCACTTCTATCCGGTCTAATAACCATCTCGAATAGTAGCTATCTCTATATATCGTTTGCGGCACTCACCTTTTTCATTTGAGGTCACATATAGAGCCTTCGGGACCTCTTCCAGCAATTAATTAGTTGCCAGAAAAGAGCCCGCTATTTATTGCACTGCAGTCGCTCTAATTTCCCGCGTTGTTGTCGATATCCTATGACGTCACTTCCGCGGTCATGGTCTTAAACAATGTATTATCTAACGTGGCGGCCATCTTGTAAGAATGTAGTGATCGTATTACATATATCTGCCATACTCCTTCTACACATCGTTTTAAGTTGTTCTACATCTAATACAATCACCAGTATAACCGATCGTTATTAATTTCCCTGATTATAAGGTTATATGTTGTTGAAACCTTTTTGCGTTAGTATGCCCAAGCTGCCATCTTGCGATATTGCCATATATGTTATGGCGGCTATTTCTTTCTATAAGAGAACAATTCCCATAACGATATAATATATTCCCATTATCGTTATTCTATCATATTTTGGGTTCTCTATTTAAACCGATTGTCTCCTATAAACTCAATTAATATATCCAGCATACAGATTCTTTCATTTATCGTCTATTTACATCGAGTGCTCCTTTCTCATTAATGTAACCTGGCAGTCTTTTTACGTTGGTCCAATTTGTAATATACCGTCCGCTATTGAAAGTGATGATTCCAATCAGGGAAATAGTAAATACCCATTCTAGTCCCTATTTGTTTCATATTCTCTGATCTATTTCATATATAATATCTTCTCTATATAATCCAATTGTCTTCTATACAGTTGGCTAGATTTATCCAAAATGCAAGTTGTTTCATTTATCATCTGGCTCTCCTTATAATTATCTGAAAATTCACGTAGATATTATTCTAAACGTGAGGAATTCTAGGATGAATCTGCCCTACTATTTATGTATTCTCTCCCATTCCTCTCTATTGTTTAATCCATAAGTGTATGTCTTGAACTTACACAAAAAGAATTGTTCTCGCACTTTCCGTTTTACATCTAGATCACCACCTCTCATTGTTCCTGTGATTTTTTTCCAATATACACCATTTGAGGTCATCTATTGTGTGTTTACACATGTTCCAGTGTTCAGTGAGTGGAGCATTTACTTTTTTAGTCCTCAATGCCGATCTATGTTCGTTTAGACGAACTCGGACTTCTCTCGCAGTTTCACCCACATAGCCTTTTCCGCAAGGACAGATAATAAGATAGATGACATTCCTGGTCCTACAAGTAAACAAATTATTAAAAGTATGTTTAACGCCATCTAAAATAATATCTTTTCCTTGAATTACTGAATTGCAGTTGCTGCAGGTGCTGCAGGGAAAATTACCCATCACTTTAGCATTTTTGTCAATACTTCTCTGGTGAAACATAATAGGTTCTCTGTATGTCTTGACCAACCTATTTCTAATAGTTTTATTCCTACGATAGGAAAAAAAGGGGTTTCTCTAAGGCTTCTCCATTTCTTTCTTGCAATAGAGACCAATTTCTATTAATTATATTTTTAATTTTTTATTGCTGATGCTAGAAAAATTGGTTACAAAAACCATTGTATCCCCTTTGTTTTCTTTTATTTTATCATTATCAAAAAGAAGGTCCCTATTAAAATATTTTGCCCTTTTGTAGGCCTGCTTAATAATCTTTTTTGGGTAACCTCTATCCTTTAACTTAAGTTTCAAGTTACTAGCATGGATTTCAAAATCACTTCTATTGGTGCAATTTCTTCGTAAGCGAAGAAATTGCCCAAATGGAATGTTATCTTTCTGGCATTTCGGGTGATCGCTCTCATAATGTAAAGTTGTATTTCTATCGGTGGGTTTTGTGAATAAGTCCACCATCAATTGGTTATCCCTTGCTTTAATCTTAATATCCAAAAAGTCACAGTATTCTTGACTCATGGATGATGTGAATCTCAGATTGGGGTCTCCACAATTTAACCAGCTAATAAAGTTATCTAAATCCTCTTTGTCTCCTTCCCAGATAAAAAACACAATTGATGGTGGACTTATTCACAAATTCTTGCCACTTGTTTAACAGGGTCATTCAATCAATAACTTATTTTGATCAAACTATTTTTTTTGAAAGGTGCTATTCTTCAACTAACACCAAATGTTTATGTCAAATTCTTATGAATTCATCACAATTTAATAAATCACGTGGTCTTTTAACAACTTTGGATGCTGAAAAAGCATTAGATCAGGTTTCTTGGGATTTTGTATTTAATGTGATGTACAAATTTAATTTTGTGAAACATTTCTCAATACTTGGTCAACTGCTTACATGTTACTCCAACTGGAATTATTTATATAAATGGGATGGTGTCTTCTTGTTGCGGACTTTTTCATGGTCATAGACACAGTTGTTCACTTTTTCCACTATTTTCATTAGCATTAAAACCTTTAATGTATCCTTTCTGTAATAACAATTAGATTGAGGTATACACATCAATAATACTAATATTAAATTGTCAGCTTATGCTAATGATATCTTATTTGTCTCAAATCCTTTGTCTTCTATTCCCTTTATTTCAATTATAATTTCTTATTACTCTAAAGTAGCTGGATAAATATAAAAAAAACAAAGGCAGAATTGTTCCTTATATTTAATCTATATTGAATTGAATTGAATGTTGTACTTATATAGCACACTGCCACTCCCGATGGAGCATCCTGGCGCTAAGCAGCAGTGAGTGTGACTGTGTGAGCTTTAATCAATCTTGATCGAACCTTGGAGGAGAAAAGCATCAGAGAATGAGTGAATAGCACAGATCATTGGAGATGCCGAAAAGCCAGGTCTTAAGCTGCTTTATAAAGACCCTTTAGGATTTAATTAATCTTAGACTCTCTAGGGAGTAGGTGCCAGGCTCTTGTACCCAGGAAGGTAAAGGATTTACCTCCTCGAGTTTTAAGTCTGTATATAAGTGGTTTGAGCAGGTTGGTTTGCGAGGACCTAAGTGTCCTTGAGGTTGTATGGTGGGTGACTCTGGAAGATAAATATTTTGGCCCTAGTCCTCTAAAGGCTCTGAAGATGAATAAGAGGATTTAAAAAAAGGTAATTTTATGCACTGGCAGCCAGTGTAGTACTTTCAAGGCTGCCGATGCAGAGGAGCGGCTAGGGAGTTTGAGTACCAGCCTGGCCGCAAAGTGTTGCACCACTTGGAGTTTCTGCAGGGTTTGTTTTGAAGAAACTGCGCACAAGCTATTGCAATAGTCCAGTCTAGAAATTATCAAGGCAAAAGCAACTGTTTTTCTAGCCGATAATGGGAGATATTAAAAATAACAAATTCTGTGCTTCTATAAGACTGAAGCAATTTCCGGCTACTGTTACAGCTTGTGGGCGGAATGACAGGGGAGAATCACATTTTACATCAAGGTTCTTCACAACCTCCACCGAGGGAGGTGGTGGTGGAGTAGCATTAGGCCATCATAGCACTGGGTCAAAAGAGTTAGACTTCCCGAAGAGCATAATCTCTGTTTTATCGGGGTTGCACTTGAGATGCTTGGCGTGAATCCACCAAATAACTTCAGTTAAGCAGTTTTTAAAATTGATCTCAGAACCGATGGAACTTTTATCCAGCAACAAAATTAAGGAGTGTTGTCAGCATAAGATGTGGATGAATATCAAAGGAGGTGATCAATGAGATCAAAGGGCCAATATAGATGTTAAATAATGCAGGGCTGAGCGCAGAGCCCTGGGGTACTCCTGATGTGACAGATTCTTCAGAGGAGAAAATGTTATCTAGCATCACCGTCTGTCTGCGGTCAGAGACTAAGGATTTCACCAAAGCCAGTGCTCGGTGGGAAAACCCACAGTCCTTGAGTCTTTGCAGCAAGATGTCATGGGAGATGGTATCAAATTCAGCTGATAGATCTAATAAAATCAGCACTGCATTTTTCCCTGTGATGAGTGTTAATTTCAACGTGTCTGCAACTTCCAACAGGGCTGACTCTGTAGAGTGTCTTGGACGGAAACTGGACTGTCATGGGTGGAGATTATTCGCCTCCTATAAAAATACAGTTAGTTGGTCATTGACCAACTTTTCAGTGATTTTACTTAAAATCAGGAGTAGTGAGATTGGAAGAAGGTTTGAAAGGACAGTGGGATCTGCTAGCTGTTTTTTCTGTAGTGGTTGAACCACTGCTAGTTTCCAATTGGGCTGGACTACAGCCGTAGTCAGTGAAGCATTCACAATTATATATATATATATATATATATATATATATATATATATATATATATATATATATATATATATATATATATATATATATATATATATATATATATATATATATATATATATATATATATATATATATATATATATATAACCTACTAGCGGTCGCCAGTAGGTAGTTATAGTTAGGACCTTGTTTCTATTCAAAAAGCGTTTTTCTTTTGCCAATATCTTTGGTGCCGTTTGACGAATCTTCGCGAAATTTTCAAAACTAATGGGGCGCTCCGGTCAGCTCCTGTCTTGAACGTTTCGGGGTGATTCGTCAAGCGGGGGCCGACAAAAAAAGGGGGGTCCCAAAACGCGTTTTCCACATGTTAATTTCCATAGGAAACTTTAGACAAAGCTACAGACCGAACTGCTGAACGGAATTACACCAAATGTGGCAAAAGTGTAGCTCTTGGTTCAGAAAGCGCCCTTTTTTTAAATGGTGTAAATCCACTCAGTAGTTTTTTAAATATTAAAGGAAAAAGAAATGAATATATCTGGGCGGAGCCTAACCACACATCTCATCGTGAGATCTGATTGGCTGTCAGCATTTCATCCAAGAAGTGTTGGCAGCCATCTTGGGACCAATATACATGATAGCACTCCATTAAAATGCATTGTAGTGAATGGAAGGTTTTGAGGGTCACCAAAAGGAGAACGTATAAAGGGTGATAAGACTTTAGTTACATTATAAATAATTTGTTGATGGTATCATACTAATTTTAGGAATTGTGGTGTGTTCTAAGTTGATTTTACCCTGTGAAAAAGCCTTCTGCTGGGATATCATGAATCATGTTTGAGAGAAAACTATTTTCTCATACTTTTCCCTTAGAGGTTTGGAAGGTGATCTAGAAGCTAAAATGAGAGCATATTTTCTGTAAATTCACATTATCTTTCTCAGTCATGTGAGAATGAAGTCTGACATTCTCAGTAAAACATGTATATCCAACAAGGGCAGAGACTGTCAGTAGATTCCTTTGTGTTCTACTGCAGCTTCCCAGAGTGTTCTAAAGAACAACTAGAGCGCTAACAGTCTTACTTATGACAAACAGTATGGCACACCTGAAGCCATCTTGATTGGAATAAAGTGGTAACACTTAAAACATTTAATTTAAAAAGGAACAAAATGAGGGGGTTCATTTTGCCATAGAAATTATGATTAGTGCTGCAGAAAGAAAAATTAGGGCACATTTTGAGTGACTTCTCAAATCCTCTTCTATTTCAATAAAACATTCTGACATGCAGACTGAAACATGCACTTTCAATACCAGCAGCAGACTTCCCTGGTGAGCAGTAGCTTTACTACAGTGATCTAATGAGCTACTAGAGTGCTAACATTCTGAATTTATGACAAATGTGTGACACATCTGAAAGCCTTCTTGATGGAATCAAAGTAAAAAACTGAAAGTATTTACTACTGAGGAGACTGCAGTAAATGAGGAAATTAGGAAACTTCATAACAAATAAGTCTCCCAAGATGGCCACCAGAGACAAAAGAGCCCAAATGTAGCACAAATATCACCCAGATGTAACCCACGTATAGCCCAATGACAGAATGTCCCAGAGTGTTCTAAAGAACAACTAGAGCGCTATCAGTCTTACTTATGACAAAAGTATGGCACACCTGAAGCCATCTTGATTGGAATAAACTGGTAACACTTAAAACATTTAATTTAAAAAGGAACAAACTGAGGGGGTTCATTTTGCCATAGAAATTATGATTAGTGCTGAAGAAAGAAAAATTAGGGCACATTTTGAGTGACTTCTCAAATCCTCTTCTATTTCATTAACAAATTCTGACATGCAGACTGAAACATGCACTTTCAATACTAGCAGCAGACTTCCCTAGTGAGCAGTAGCTTTACTACAGTGATCTAATGAGCAACTAGAGTGCTAACATTCCGAATTCATGGCGAATGTGTGACACATCTGAATGCCTTCTTGATGGAATCAAAGTAAAAAACTGAAAGCATTTCCTACTGAGGAGACTGCAGTAAATGAGGAAATTAGGAAACTTCATAACAAATAAATCTCCCAAGATGGCCACCAGAGACAAAAGAGCCCAAATGTAGCACAAATATCACCCAGATGTAGCCCACGTATAGCCCAATGACAGAAGTGTGCAAAACACTTTTTATTTTTGTTTATTTGCAGTTTTATATAGTGCAGACTGGTCAGGTATTGGAGTGCTTTACATGAGCATTGGTTACATCACACAAGGACAAATTCATGTTGGTTGTAGACATGGGGAGATTAAGTGATTTGACCAGAATCACAGAATGTCGAGCTGAAGCAGAAACTCCTACCTGGTTCCCCAGTTGCAAAGTCTGCAGCTCTGGAAGTAATACCACATCCTCTCCCCTAAGTGCAACATTTAATCAAATGGTCAACTGGATAAAAAAACATAAAGATAACAAATAATTTAAAAGTGCTTTGTCGCTATTTGAAAACTCAGAAAATATGTCCTCATTTTAGTTTTTTAGAGCACTAACCATAATTTCTATGCAAATAAGACCCTCTCATTTCTGTAATTTCTAAAGGAAATGCTCTAGGTATTACAGTTTTGATTACATCAAGATGACGTCAGGCGTGCCACACTTTTGGAACAAATATAGAATGTTAGCAATCTAGTTGTTCATTAGGATACTGTTGAGAGGCAGAGGCCAGGGGCACGGACTCAGAAAATTGAAGGCAGGTAGGAGGGTGCAGAGGCAACAATTTGACCACACTGGGTAGGCAGGAAGGGCAGTGGCAGCACAACAGACTATGGAGGGCAGTGGAAAGGGGGGCAGGGGCAATAAACCAACAATGCAGGACAGGCAAGAGAGGCTGTGGCAATATAATAGACCATTGTGGTCAGAAGGAAGAGGCAGTGGTAGTACAACCATACATGCCAACAGACCCGATTCAGCCAGGAAACGCCCAATGTTTTTAAGCCCAAATGGGCTTTATTTGATCTGTCTCCTGTCTACAATCTCCTCTTTTTCAATGTAAGTCAATGGGGAAAATCAATACCCCAGTTTTTTTCAAAATCTCCCTCTTACCAAGTTCAAAATGTTAGCAAGTATGGTACATTGGATCATGGAAGGCAGGAGGAATTGGGGTAGGGACATGGACTCGGATAACAGAGGACAGGAGGGACATGGACAGGTGCACCAAACTGACCTTACAGGGCTGGCATCAGGGTTTGCAGCAGCACAATACACCACACAGGGCATGCGGGACGGGAGTGCAGCACAACAATCCATGGAAAGCAATAGGGAGGGGACAGGACCATGCACATGGACAACAGAGAACAGAGGGGAAAGAGGCAATGGCAGCTAGCTGATCATAATGGACAGACAGGAGAGAAAGCTGCAGCATAACGGACCATAAAGGGCAGGAGGTAGGGATCAGGGGCATTACAATGGAACAGACAAGCCAGGAGGGAGGGAATAGGGGTCTGCACATGGAAAACAGAGGGCAGGGGGCAAGGGGGCAGGGCAGGAGCAGCAAGCTGACAATGGAGGTCAGGCAGGATGGGCACTAGAAGCAAGACACACCATGGAGAGCAACAGTGAGACTATAATGGCATGCACACAGACCATGGAGGGAAGGTGGGAGGGGGTCAGGGGCAGCTAGCTGACCACACAGGGAAGGTGGGAGGGGCCATGGCAGCACAGAAGACCATGCATGGCAAGCGGGAGGGTTAGTGGCAGCACAATGGCCATGATGGGCGAGAAGGAGGGGGCAGGTGCATGCAGAAAGGACCATGGAGGATAGAAGGGAGGGGTAGGAGCTGGGCACAGACAAGAGAGTTCAGCGGAAGGGGCCTCACAACAGACCACGCGGGGCAGGCAGGAGGAGCAGTTGCAGCACAACAGACCAGGGAGGGCAGAAGGGTGTGGCAGTAAAATGGACCATGGAGGACAGGAGGAAGGGGATAGGGGCATGGAACATGGACAGGCAGGGTGGAGGTGGCAGGGACAGGTTACAGTCATCTGACAATGCTAGGCAGGTGGGAGGGGAGTGGCAGCTCAACAGAACACTCAGAGTAGATAGGAGGGGCAGGTCCATGGAACACGGTGGGCAAAAAGGATGGAGCAGGGGCATGCACACAGACATCGGAGGGCAGGGGGAAGGAGAGTAGGGGCAACAAGCTAAGCACAGAGGCTAAGCAGGAGGTCAATGATGGGGCATAGAATTGGGCAATGGAGGGCAGGAGGAGTGGACTGGGACATCATGCTAAATGGAGGGCAGTGGCAGCACATCAGACCATGCATGGCAGGAGGGAGAAGGCTAGTGCATGGATTCAGACAACAGAGGATAGGGAGGAGGTGGATGGGGCAGCAAGCTAACTGTTCAGAGAAGGCGGGAAGGCCAGTGGCAGAACAACGGCCACACAGGGCTGTAATGAGGGAGCAGGGGCATGGACTTGGACAATGGATGGCAAGGAGGAGAGGAGGCAGGAGCAGCAAGCTTGGGTGGGGGCAGCACAATGCCAGGCCAGACCCTGCTTCCAACCCCCCACCATCTATTGTGATAGGCATCTTACTTAACGTTGAAAAAAACTAGAAATTCGCTGAAAAAAACAAAGATTACAGGGACGTTATAGTTAGACTCAGATTTCACTCGTACAAAACCAGTGAAATTCAGCAGTTATAGTTGCCTGAGCTAACTATAACTTACACCCCCGCAATGCACTGCTTATGACCTCAGACATTACATCATTCATGACATGGTCAGTGACATCACTCATGACATCACTCATGACATCTCAAATGAGCTGTGAATGGAATGGAACTATAATCGCTAGAACTTTAATTATGGATAGTGTGTGTACATTAACATCCTTTTTTTTTTTTTTCGTGTAAGAACCATTATAATACGCAACGTGCCCAGATCAATATGGCCGATAGCCTTTCACTTTAAAGTAATATGTAGTCCATTGTTTATGTTGATGTTTGCAATCCTAAGTATGTTTATTATGAACAAGTCACATTGACGAACATACAGGTACGGAGGTCACGGGGCAAGATATGCTGAAATGACATTGTGTGCATATTAACACTTGTTTTCTTTTCTTTATTGTATCAATTCCTGAATTTTCACATCGTGACCAGGCCAATATGGCCGCCAGCTTTTTGGATTAAAGTAATATGTAGTCCTTTGTTAATGTTGGCAACTGGAGGCATTTGTACATTTAAATAAGGAAGCTACAATGACGTCTTGTATCGTTATCAAGGTTCGGACGAGCCGAAACGCGTGGATCGCATTTCGCATTTGAGATGTCATCAGTGATGTCATCATTGATGTCACTGATCATGTCATGAGTGATGTAATATGTGACGTCATCAGCAGTGCATTGCGGGGGCGTGAGTTATATATATTTGTCCAACAAACAGTCCCAAATTTCAGCGCACACTATTACACAGCCAGTGCAGATGTCGAGGTCGGACTTAACCTCGTAAATTACTATTCATCAAGGAATACCTCGCACTCCTCAAGTCTTCTTCTTTGGATTAAGTTATATTTAGCACAAATATCACCATAGCCCACCACCAACGTTTCGACCAAGAAATGGTCTTGTTCACGGTCTCCGGAGACCGTGAACAAGACCATTTCTTGGTCGAAACGCTGGTGGTGGGCTATGGTGATATTTGTGCTAAATAAAACTTAATCCAAAGAACAAGACTTGAGAGTGCGATGTATTCCTTGATGAATAATATATATATATATATATATATATATATATATATATATATATATATATATATATATATATATATATATATATATAAAACGCCCAGAAGCTTGAGGCCGCACACAGCTGCAGGTGAGTTACAAACTCCATTTGAACCAAGCAGGCAGCTTAACATCCCTTTGAAGTCCATGGCCTGACGCGTTTCGATGCCGCTGTTTGCATCTCCTCAGAGGCCGTGTCAGCGGAGGTGATTTATGGCTGCCGCATTTCCCCTGCGTGTTTGTGGTTAGTGAGCTATCAGTGCTCCTCCCTTGGTGGAAGTTCATTTTCAAATGCACGCTGGGATATGAGGTCTCATTTTGCCAAATAACGCCCTCTGGTGGGTTACCTCCGCTGCAGCTAATTATGGACGATTATTCTCGGCCCTCCATTGAGCCTTGGATGATACTCTGCCGGCTTCATTAAAGGTACCCTGCAGCTTCGGAAAGAGGAATCTTCCTCTCCCCTAGTCCCGTTGGTTGCGGGCAGTGCGATCCCTCTGCGGCCTGGAACCGCCGCATAATATATAACCAAAACGCCCAGAAGCTTGAGGCCGCACACAGCTGCAGGTGAGTTACAAACTCCATTTGAACCAAGCAGGCAGCTTAACATCCCTTTGAAGTCCATGGCCTGACGCGTTTCGATGCCGCTGTTTGCATCTCCTCAGAGGCCGTGTCAGCGGAGGTGATTTATGGCTGCCGCATTTCCCTGCGTGTTTGTGGTTAGTGAGCTATCAGTGCTCCTCCCTTGGTGGAAGTTCATTTTCAAATGCACGCTGGGATATGAGGTCTCATTTTGCCAAATAACGCCCTCTGGTGGGTTACCTCCGCTGCAGCTAATTATGGACGAATAAAAACACGGCCTCTGAGGAGATGCAAACAGCGGCATCGAAACGCGTCAGGCCATGGACTTCAAAGGGATGTTAAGCTGCCTGCTTGGTTCAAATGGAGTTTGTAACTCACCTGCAGCTGTGTGCGGCCTCAAGCTTCTGGGCATTTTTGGTTACATATTATGCGGCGGTTCCAGGCCGCAGAGGGATCGCACTGCCCGCAACCAACGGGACTAGGGGAGAGGAAGATTCCTCTTTCCGAAGCTGCAGGGTACCTTTAATGAAGCCGGCAGAGTATCATCCAAGGCTCAATGGAGGGCCGAGAATAATCGTCCATAATTAGCTGCAGCGGAGGTAACCCACCAGAGGGCGTTATTTTGCAAAATGAGACCTCATATCCCAGCGTGCATTTGAAAATGAACTTCCACCAAGGGAGGAGCACTGATAGCTCACTGACCACAAACACGCAGGGGAAATGCGGCAGCCATAAATCACCTCCGCTGACACGGCCTCTGAGGAGATGCAAACAGCGGCATCGAAACGCGTCAGGCCATGGACTTCAAAGGGATGTTAAGCTGCCTGCTTGGTTCAAATGGAGTTTGTAACTCACCTGCAGCTGTGTGCGGCCTCAAGCTTCTGGGCGTTTTGGTTACATATTATGCGGCGGTTCCAGGCCGCAGAGGGATCGCACTGCCCGCAACCAACGGGACTAGGGGAGAGGAAGATTCCTCTTTCCGAAGCTGCAGGGTACCTTTAATGAAGCCGGCAGAGTATCATCCAAGGCTCAATGGAGGGCCGAGAATAATCGTCCATAATTAGCTGCAGCGGAGGTAACCCACCAGAGGGCGTTATTTGGCAAAATGAGACCTCATATCCCAGCGTGCATTTGAAAATGAACTTCCACCAAGGGAGGAGCACTGATAGCTCACTGACCACAAACACGCAGGGGAAATGCGGCAGCCATAAATCACCTCCGCTGACACGGCCTCTGAGGAGATGCAAACAGCGGCATCGAAACGCGTCAGGCCATGGACTTCAAAGGGATGTTAAGCGCCTGCTTGGTTCAAATGGAGTTTGTAACTCACCTGCAGCTGTGTGCGGCCTCAAGCTTCTGGGCGTTTTTGGTTATATATATATATATATATATATATATATATATATATATATACATATTACCTACTGGCGGTCGCCAGTAGGTAGTTATAGTTAGGACCTCGTTTCTATTCAAAAAGCGTTTTTTTGTTTTTCCAATAACTGTGGTGTCGTTTGACGAATCTTCGCAAAATTTTCAAAACTAGTGGGGTGCTCCGGTCAGCTCCTGTCTTGAAAGTTTTGGGGTGATTCGTCAAGCGGGGGCTGAGAAAAAAGGGGGGTCCCAAAATGCGTTTTCCCCATGTAATTTTCCATAGGAAACTTTAGACAAAGCTACAGCCTGAACTGCAGAACGGAATTACACCAAATTTGGCAAAAAGGTAGGTCTTGTTTCAGAAAGAGCCCTTTTTAGGTCTCGCCTGGCGTTGCAGCACGCATGCGCTGCTCGCTCTGCGAGGGCTTCTTGGAGTCAATACGGTTTCAGAAGCTTTCAGAAGCGGACTTGAAGCACCGCCCATCTTTTTCATTCGCTGGCGTCATCCTCCATGCTAAACGCTGGCTCACGATTGAAAAGGAGGCTTCTAAGTCCCTCCTTGTTACCGCCCTGTCCACTTTTGGCCCCACCCACCTGGACTGGATCGTGTACTCGCGGAGTTACACGCTCTCCTTTATAAGTCTGGAAGCACTCTTTCTTTTACATTTTGAGCGCGACCACCTGTGATAGTGTCTGCATGAGCAGCCTGAATATAGGAACCCCCGTGATAGTGTCGTAAGGCAGAAGCCTCAAGGGCAGCCCCCGGTGATACCGCGCCTGCGTCAGGTCCCTGCACTTCAGCGGTAGTCTAGTGATAACAATGTCCTGTTCGGTGCTACAGTGTGTGTGTGTATATAGTAGTTTCTCCACCGCTGGGCCCCTTCTGAATCTCCGTGCAGGAGGAGGGTCATTCGTTTATTCTCCTGTCTTTTTTCCAGTGCTTGCTGACAGCTGTGAGGAGGAGGAGAGTTGGTGGTCCAGCTCTGTTGACCCCCCTCCCCCTCCTTCAGATAGCCACTTATTTGCCAACTGAAAATAACCCAAAAGCCTGGGGTTCGCGGGGGGCGGGGTGAACCCAAACAGCTGATCCCTTGCGTGAGGTGAAAGCACGTGTCTGACTAAATATTATTAAGCGCTTTGTATTGTGGTATTGCTTCCGCTCCCCTGCCGTAGATACACGCACATGTTTGCATGGGCGCGCTTTGTCCCAATGGTTAAATACAACGCCGAGTTTCTTGTAATCTTCTGGTAAGAAGGAAGATGTCTCGTTGAAAATGTAATCTTCCCCGACCTTCATTTTCTCTTCTCTAAAAAAAGTACCAGCAGTTCTTATCCATTCCATTCCCTAGTTTTGAATACCCCCCGCACCACCACACACTTCGTTTTATTTTTGTAACTGTGCCACGCAAGAGACGGTCATTGTGATGTGTTTACTTCTCTCTGTCTATCTTATGGGCGAAAAGTGATTTCCAGGGGTCTCCACCTCTCTGGTTTTTGGAAGAAAGGTTTCTCCCATCTCCTCCCTTTCCCCCATTGTGTTGCGCTTGGCCCGTCCCTGGCCCCTGCCCCTCGGTCCCCTCCCCCCTCCTTGGTTCAGACGGAGGGTTCATTACCTCGACCCCTCTTGTTCCTCCTTGGAAGCGACATCCGTTATAAATCCCGGCTCCTCCCCGGCGCCTCTGGATGTGGTGCCAAACGCAGCATTAATCAATCATCGCCTGTGAGCTCATACACCCCCTCCATGGGGCCCCCACCCCCGGCGACCTCGTCCCCGCTGCTGAGGCTGCGTCCTCCGCCCCGCATCCCTGCAGCATAAGATTTATAGAAAAAAACCTAGTGGAACAGCAGTAATGTTTGACACTGCATCAGTACTATGATGCAGTGTATTATAAAGGTCACAGAAGAGATGTTTAACCGTAAGTGGGTGGCAAAAGTTTACCACAATGCAGTCAAATGGACCATGTTTCCTTGTGTGCCCCACCCATCCTGCTCTCCTCACCATAATTATGTCCCGGCTTAAAACATGGGGTGCACAGATATGATTCGACATCCAGTTCACCGCTTTGTTTTGTAGTTCCCTCCACGACTTTGTAATATTAGGTTTTAATTTTGGGACATTTTCAAGATTATAACGTAGGGCGTAGCTTCTGGAGGTAAGTGTAAAACGTCCCCAATGGAATTCATTGACATAATATTTTCATTACTCGACTGGTGATTATGTCCCATCTCCATATTTGCAGGATTTTGGAGAGGCTCAACAGGTCGATTCTCATTCGTTCTGCTGCCTGTGTAGGATGTAAGGTACTCATTGGATTGATCTTCTTCTTCTCTTGATCCGCTTTTCCAGGCGGTAAGGAAATTGCCAATTCAGGTAGTTGTACAGCTGAAGATATAATGTGGCCAGAGCCGGAGAGTCAACCAGAAGAATTACTTATAACCACAAGTTCTTTAATAGTCTGTTCTAGGGTGACCAGTCAGTCTTTTATTTCTTTGTTTCTCTCAAAAGTTTCTTTTCAATATTATCCAATTTACTGTGAACCCTTCTAAATAAGAATTCCAAGCCTTTAGGGAGGAGGTCTTGCTCCGTTGTTGAAACCTGCTCTCGCTTCAACGAAGCAAAGCAGATGATTGCTTTTGAGCAAGGGGAGCTGCATGTCAGCAGCTCCCCTTGCTCAAAATCAATGCCGGCTCTCGCCCTGCCATAGCAAACTCTGCTTTGCTTCATTGAAGCGAGAGCAGGGAAACCTGCTCTCGCTTCAACAAAGCAAAGTAGATGATTGCTTTTGAGCAAGGGGAGCTGCATGTCAGCAGCTCCCCTTGCTCAAAAGCAATGCCGGCTCCCGCAGGAGGTGGGGAGCCGGCAGGACCGTGGGGGCATTGGTGCTCCCCCCACGGTCCCAATTCACAGAGGCCAGGCCCCGGGGGATGGGGTCCCCGGGGCCAAAAGTGTCCCGGGAGGGGGGCCACGCGGCCCCCCTCCCCTGTAATTAATTTAAAAAAAAATCGGAAAGACCGGCCCCGGGGGATGGGGTCCCCGGGGCCATAATTGTCCTAAGGAGGGGGGCCCCCTCCAAATAACAAACAAAAAAAAAAAAAGTCTGCCCATGTTCCAGGGGATGGGGTCCCCGGGGCTGAAATTGGCCTCGGGAGGGGGGCCACGCGGCCCCGTCCCGATGTTTTTTTAAAAAAAAATTAGAAAAAGGGGTCAGGCCCTGGGGGATGGGGTCCCTAGGGCCACAAAAATGCCAGAAGAAAAGGGGCCATGCAGCCCCCCTTCTAAAAATTTTTTTTTTTTTAAACCCGCATCTCGCCGGTAGGCCACGCCCCCTTTCTCCACCACTCTGCAAACACGCCCCCTGGCGCGTTGTAAGTTGGGGAATTAATTCCCCTTGAATACTGAGGGTCCCTGGGGGCAACTTGCCCACCAGGTACCTCCAGTAAGCACCACAGAGCTGGATTGCAGAGAGGTGGTCCGAGGCCACGCCCCCTTTTTACACCACTCTGCAAACGCGACTCGTGGCGCACTGCTGCTCGGAGGATGAAGTCCACTTGTGTCCAAGGTTGACGTTGGGGGCTAACTACCCCTCCTGTTACCTCCAGTAAATCCCACACAGTGGGATTGCTAAGAGGTGTTCGGAGGCCACGCTCACCTTTCTCCACCACTCTGCAAATGCGACTGCTATATTATAGTTAGAAATTAGCATTTAAAAAACCTTTGAAATTCACTGAAAAAACCATAGGTTTCAGGGACGTTATAGTTAGAAATTAGCTTTTAAAAAACCGTTGAAATTCACTGAAAAAACCATAGGTTTCAGGGACGTTATAGTTAGAAATTAGCATTTAAAAAAACATAGAAATTCACTGAAAAAACCATAGGTTTCAGGGACGTTATAGTTAGTTGAACATTTCACTCGTACAAAACCAGAGAAATTCGGCCGTTATAGTTAGTTGAGCTAACTATAACTCGCGCCCACAATGCACTGCTGATGATGTCACATATTACATCATTCATGACATGGTCAGTGACATCACTGATGACATCTCAAATGACATCACTGATGACATCATCTACATGATAATATGATGCACCTCCTCACACCCTAATATAACCTTTGATACACCCACTCTAAAATACAGACTACCATTTTCGAAACCATAGACACACCAATACCAGTTACTACATACCCACTCACTGATTCCTAGGTCTACACACACATCCACTCATTCACCCATACAGTCACTCACACATGCAGTCACTCATCAATACAGCACTATCATATGCACTCATATACCTATACAGACACTCACACACCGCCACTCACCCACAGAGTTACTCACACACCTAGTCAGTCATGCAAAGAATCAATCACACTGCCATTTACTCACCTATACCGTTATACACACTCCACCTCACTTATTCATACAGATAATAACACATACTTACTCTCTTATACAATCAATGATACAAGCACACACTCATCCATACAGCCACTCTCACAATCACTCACTCTCACGTATAGTCATTTATATACTCCAACACTCACATATACTGCCTTTCACATATACAGTTACTCCCACATGTACCACTGAGACATCCATTCACTCACCAACACACCATACACACACTCACCCACCCATACAGCCCTTCACAGATGCACTCTTGAACCCATACACCCAGTGAATCACCCACTCACACATCTATGCACAGAGTCACACACCCCCACCCACCCACACAGACACTCAGGCATCCATGCAGATACTCAGACAACCAATCAATAACCCATATAGACACTCATGTAGCCACTCACCAACCCATGCAGCCGCTTACACACCAACTGACAGACTGATACAGACATTTACACAGTTTAGTCACTAACCCATGCATTCAGCCAGACACGTTTAATCACTCACTTATACAGTCAGTCACGCACCTACTAAATCATCCATTCAGACACGTATACACCCACTCATTCTTCAATATACCTTGGCATATATATATATATATATAAAACATATTTAAACTTTACAGAAACACACAGTCACTGGATGATGTCATCAGTGATGTCATTTGAGATGTCATCAGTGATGTCATCAGTGATGTCACTGACCATGTCATGAATGATGTAATATGTGACATCATCAGCAGTGCATTGCGGGGGCGCGAGTTATAGTTAGCTCAACTAACTATAACGGCCGAATTTCTCTGGTTTTGTACGAGTGAAATGTTCAACTAACTATAACGTCCCTGAAACCTATGGTTTTTTCAGTGAATTTCTATGGTTTTTTTAAATGCTAATTTCTAACTATAACGTCCCTGAAATCTATGGTTTTTTCAGTGATATATATATATATATATATATATATATATATATATGTGATCAAGGCCTCTCGAAGGCCGAAACGCGTCACGGCGGTGGTGCGTGGTGTTTTGATGAAATAAAGAACCTTGCACGAAGTCTTTGGGTCCGTGTTCGTCTTTCCAGACCTATTTGGAAGTATCAGGTGGAGTTCTCTGCATATATATATATATATATATATATATATATATATATATATATATATATATAGTATTCATATATTCTAAAAAATTTGAACATTTTGTGTGTAAGCTATTCTATTAAATACCTGGGTATATCATTTAGCAAAGATATCACAAGTAACATTAAAATAAATTGTGAGAATACATGAACTACTACTTTAAATGATATGTCCTAGTGGTCTCCTTTTTAATTCCCTTAGCAAGTAAGAGTTTATGAATTTAAAGTGATGATTTCTCCCAAAATTATATATTTTCTTACTATGTTACCTGTTTCTTTTCCAGCTCAATTTTATATAGAAAATATAATTTATTCACATCACATTTTATTTGGTAGACTAAAAACATGTACTGCAATTAATAAACTATAGGCCTCAAAATCGTTTAATAGAATTAATGTTCCTAATTTCCATTTGTACCATAATGAATTTCTAGTAAGACAAGGCTATTTATTGTTTCAAGAGAGGTGCTGCAATACTGTACCTAAATAGTTAATGATTGAAATTGCTATATTGTATCCATTCTCAATACCTTTGATGTAGACTATGAATAGTTACAGCTCAGTGACAAAAACTTCAATAATGTTATCAACTGTTAAAGCATTATTGAAGCTTGATAATTGTTTTTCCAGACCTCTCATGGAATGAATTTAGTCTAAGTCTGTAATTGCAGTTTAATTATGTGTTCTGGTAAACCTATATATTGGTACCATTGGCATTTCAGAGGAATTATGTCTGTAAATCATCTAATCATCAATAACTCTATAAGACCATTTGCCCAATTTGTGGAGTTGCTAAATTTACTTCCATATGAATTGCACTTGCAATTATAAAATGCACTTTTAAAATCTCCTACAGTTCTCTCAAAAATATCATGCCCCATTTCTCTATCGAGTAACTTGCATTAATTTAATTTCCATAGTCATATATCATCTAAGGTATATAAGATCTTAAAGTCCTCTGGCGTTAAAAACAATTTTAGCATGTGAAGATGCTACAGATATGATAATTAGAGATAAAGAATGGTGTTTTCTCTGGAAATCAATTTTTAGCTGTTTCTTCCTTGGTTCTATTTTGCAGACTCTCAAGTGGCAGAAATGTAATGGAGAAGATGATACATTGATTCATATGTTATTTCAGTGTAAAGCTGTTACTCATTTCTGGAATAAGGTATGGAATACTATTTATAAAATTCTACCTGCAAATTTGGCATATTCCCACCTCATTTATAAATCCACATGCTTAAAATAGCGTCTAAACAATGATGAATGTAAACTGTTTGACATTCTCATGTAATTGGGAGACAAATCCACCTCATCAAATTAGAAATCTTCTATTGGACTACTATAACATACTTGGTCGAAATGGATCAGCTTTACAAAAAGAAGCATGAATATTACTGCTTCTTCACTATTTTTAAAAATGTAACTTTTCCACCCTGGTGAACACTTTTGGATTATTTTGTCAAAACAGATTGTGATCCTGTTTGTTATTAAGTTCATTTAAACATCTTGTTCTCTGTCCTTACCCTTCTCTCCCTTTTCTCTATTGTTTTCATAATATTAGATTTGAGAACATCATTTTTCCTCATATTATATGCATCGTAGTATGTGTCATATTAATGTTTTATAAATCAATAAAATATTTTGAACACAAAGGGCCCGATTACGATATCGGGCAGAAAGCCTCTGACCAGCTGTCGGAGGCTTTCCGCCTGACATCATTGGTTTCACTCCGTCTGCCATATTACGATGACAGGGAGCCAGCCTCAGCTCCGCCGTCGGGATTATGATGTCAGTTTCCAACATCCTTTCCATTTCAGCCTTTCCGACTTGGAAAGGCTGTTGAAAAGTGACTATGGGGCCCCTAGCAGGGTCCCCTTTCCCCCTGGCCCTCCCCTATGAGGCTAAACATTTTTGCACCGTCTGGCAGGCACCGCTTGGTGCCTGCCACATGGTGCAGGGATGATTAAGGACATTCATTTTTCAATGGCAGCTTGTGCTGTGGGCCTTTTCTGCCTGCCGCACAAGCTGCCATTGGAAAATGGATGCCCATAGGGTGGTCGCGTCCAAATTGTGAGGTCGGAACCGCCGACTTATGGTCAGGCGGTTCCAATCAGCAACACAACCAACATCGTAATTATCGTAAATTATCGTAAAAATGTTTTAATTGTTCCCAACTAATCACCTCCTCCTTCTGTTCCCGGTGAGGGACAGGATTAAAAAAATTTGCAGTCAACTTGAACCCTTAATTTTAGTTGGCAGAATACTTGGGATCATTCTACAGGAGTACAAAATCAAGTTCTCATCGTTTCCATCAGATTCCTGTGACCGGGTGACTCTCTTACTCCAAACCAACAAGCAGTCATACAGGAAACCTTGCTGGAGAGAATACAATAGTTTTTGGACAAATTTGTCATTTCCCTTGTGCCCCGGAAGGATCATGGTTGTGGGAACTACTTTAAGGTGTTCCTAGTCCCAAATTTCAAAGGGGATTTCAGATACATTATCAACTTGAAAAGACTGGGTGATACTACCAGACGAGGAGGCAAGATGGCGACCGACACGTCGGCTGTGTGAGCAAGCTCTGGTGCTGCCCCGACAAAACTTCCCCCCCTTGTGATTTTCGCTATCGCAAATGCTGCGGTGAGACTGAGTAATAGGAAGGGAAAAAAAAAAGGAAACATGCTGACTTCGATGCTATGATCTGGCGGACGTGGATCTGGCACTCTCAGTTACCGGCACCCTCACGTTTGATTCCGCTGAGTCCTCTTTTCCGGGCTGCGGTACAGGTTACTCGGGTGCAGCAAAACTCTTCAATGGCTCCGAAAGTAGCAGGGAAAGGAGCTAAGACTCAGGGGGTATCTACTGCTGCTGAAACTCCGGGAAAACCTGAAGGAGAGCCGGAAAAATCCCGAGCAGGAGCCACTAAAGCGGGGAGCTGGAGGTGCCGCAGAGAAAACACTGGACAGGCTAAGTGGAGGTGAACCATTAGCTCGACCCAAACACACAGTGTCAGCGATGTTCAGAGCCCAGCAGCAGAAATTAAAGGGCTTAGGTGAGAGTAAATCTGGGCTTGACCCTTCAAGTAAGGCTGCTGTGGTGATTTCTACGACGGTGATGGAATCCAACGACCTGATGGTGATAAAGCAAGACACTGCTTTGATCCCTGCCAGGGGTGATGTAATTGGTAGTAACAATACTGAGTCAGAGCACCACAGCCTGGCTGATAATAGTGGATTTATTTGTGAGGAAAATACACATAATAACTTGTTACTGAATGCAGAACTCGAACCAAATGTAAATAACGAAGTGGCTGGGACACTGAACCAATGCATTATGGGTAATGTAGTTTCTCTTAATACTACTCAGGGGGCTATATCGGCTACCTCAGCCTCAAATTCAAGGGATATCTTACATATTTTACATGGATCTCTTCCACTGGAACCGGACTTGGAGACGCTTTGTGCTGTCAAAGAAGGGAAAGACGGTGATACCGGGGACACATTTTTTTCAATGTCTGACCCATCCTCAGAGGACGAAGGTCCCGGGGGGGGATGGGCGGAGGATGAAAGTGAGCTAAGTGACTCCGGACAAGATCTGGAAGAAGGAAATGGAGAAGAGGGAATGCGAACTTCCCAAGAAACAACAACCGTCCGCAAAAAAAAATGGGATTCTATCGGCAGGGGTAAAGCCTTCGCTCAAGGTGGGTCAATGGTCTGGGATTATTCCTATTCCCCCAAACTGAGTGACAACGGTGAACTAGTGGGAGCACAAATTGATCAAAATCAAAGTCAAAGTCAAAGTCTAGAAAAAACTGATGATATTACGCTGACCACAATTTACCAAAATATTCTAGCTCACAGAGAGGAGACCCGGGCGGAGAGCGCGCAAATTCAAGGAGGATATCGAAAAGTTCAGAATGCGATCCGCCGGGTCGCTAAAACATGCTCAGATTTTGCCGTTAGAATGGGAGAAGCGGAATCAAGAATCTCTGCTGTAGAGGATGAATTATTGGTACAAAAGAACAGTATTCAATCTATGGAAGCCCAAAAAATGGATATAACATGGAAATTGATGGATTTAGAGAATCAGGCAAGGAGAAATAATCTCCGAATTTTGGGCATTCCGGAAGGAACGGAAGGGACGGACATTTACCAATTTGTTGTTGAACTGTTCAGTGAAGCATTTCCAGATCTGAAGCAATGGGATTGGAAACAAGAATTACAGAGGGCTCATCGTTTTCCCTTTAAACAACTTAAGAAAAACAACCAGTCCGGTGTTAAACCTCGGGCTATTTTGATCTGTCTTCATAATTTTTTAGCCCGGGAAGCTCTTTACGATCTGGCTAGACCAGATAGGAAGCGGAAAGGTAAAGGCTGTGACTTCTTCGTAAGACCCGATTATTGTCACGGGACTGTAGAAAAAAGATGGCAACTTCGTCAATTAATCCCTTGTTTTCAAGAAAAAGGAACTCAAGTGTACTTGCTCAATCCCGCAAAGTTAAAGGTGGTAGTTAACGGGGCGACCAAATTCTTTACTTCTGAAATACTTGCAAAAGAATTTCTTTCCACTTTGCAGGGGAGTAAGGTGGTCGGCCAGGGTCAATGATGCAGGGATGCATTGGGAAGGATGTTCCTTGGGACTTTCATGGCTTCTGGGGGGCTTTGTGCTCGGGGAGCGGGAGGGGGTGTAGCTTGCTCTTCATCACTGAGGGCCAATGGCCCTTACGCCTCATAAGGTGGGTGTTTGGGGGGAGGGGAGGGAAGGTAAGGGAGGGGGTGGGGGTCTAGGGGGTGAGAGGTGGGGTGATGTGCTTTGTTTTCTCCAACATATTTTTGGGATAATTGCAAGTCGGATTTGGTTTAGGGAAGAAGAAATCATGGTTTTGACATGGCAAAAGTTGGGTGCTCTGTGTGTAGCTGGGTTTATTGAACTTTTTAAGCTTAGTAAGGATGGGTAGTTTACGTATTTGCTCACTTAATATCTGTGGGCTCAATGATAGAAGAAAGCGGGCAGGGCTGGCAAAACAACTGCGATATATGCACGTAGATATTCTCTGTCTCCAAGAGACTCATGTACAGTGGAACAATCGTCGATGGTTGGGGGAAGTTGGTCTTGAGCTGCTTTTGTGTACTCGGCAGAGTATAAATATTAAGGGGGTCGCAATTTTAGCTAAGCATGGTTTATGTTCATATAAACGGGTTAAAGCAGACAATCTGGGTCGGTGGGTAATTGTTGAAATTAAAATAAACAATGTAGTTTTGACCCTGTGTTCTATGTATGGGACTAATTTGGATGATCCTGAAGTGCTTAATTTTTTAAGTGTTGAGCTTGCTTTATGGCCAGGCCCTCTAGTATTGTGTGGGGACTTTAACATTCATTTAAACAGTCAATTTGATATTGGAGGGTCTTCTCTATATCAAGGTAAAAAAGGCAGAGTTTTTAGAGCGCTTCAAGGATTGGTAATAGAGCACGGGCTGGTTGATTGCTGGCATAAATTGAACTCACCTGATCCGGGGTTTACTTACTTTTCTGCCCCACATAATAAGTCTGTACGGCTAGATTATTTTTTTTATCACCACAGCTAGTTGATATTAGCAGCATGGAGATTTTTCCACGAGTGATCTCTGATCATAACCCGCTTATAATAGAATTCCCAATGCAGGGGATTAGGAAGGCTCAGAAGTCCTGGACCTTTGAAAGGAAACTTCTGCTGGATGAGCTTTATTGCTCTCATATGGCTAGATGGATAAGGGAGTTTTTCGCCATTAATCGGAATTCAGCATCTATTTGCACAGTTTGGGATGCATTTAAGGCGGCTGTTCGAGGGGAAACCCTGAGCTTCTCTATTGCACGCCAAAAATTAATATATGAAGAAATTGACAATTGGGTAAAGCAATTAAGGAAAGAAGAATGTGAATTAATAAGTAATATTCAGAGGGGCGAAGGTATTGAGGACACCTTGCAGAAAATTGCCATTTTTAAATCTAAAATTAATCGGTATTTCAGCACGGAGGTTGCAATTAAATATACACAGCAGAGGGCGGAGGCATATGAGCTGGGTGAAAACACTGGTAGAGTGTTGGCGAAAAGAATTCAGCAGCGAGAAGTTGCCAATAGAATCTCTAAAATACAAGATTTGGATGGAAAAGTTAATGATACTCCGGCCGGAATCCTAAAAGTTTTTCAAAACTTTTATAGGCGACTGTATAGTCAGGATTCTATGGATCCCGCTGGGATAAGGACTGACTCCCCGGGAGAATTCTTAGGGGACCTAGAAACTGTAAAGGTAACTCAGGATCAAAATGCTGTGTTAGAAACTCGATTTACGTGGGATGAGATTGAGCTGGCTTTAACATCTTTGGCGGCAGGAAAAGCAATGGGTCCTGATGGTATCCCACTGGAGTTTTATAAGACCTTTCGGCAGGAGCTTAAGCACGATATCACAATTCTATTGGAACACGCACGTAGTGACTATCAAATTCCAGATTCTTGGCGTAAGACCACTATTATCATCTTTAAGAAAAAGATGAAGCCGGAATTAAATCCTGCCTCTTATAGACCTATTACATTGATCAATGCCGATAGCAAAATCTATTCGAAACTTTTGGCAGTTAGGTTAGGAAAAATAATCACCCCTTTGGTCTCTTTACATCAACATGGATTCATTCCAGGTAGGGACACTTCGGATCATGTCCGACGAGTCATAACCTTTCTTGATTGGGCACAGGCCACGGGGTCACCGCTAGGAGTTCTCCTTTTGGATGCCGAAAAAGCATTCGATAGGGTCTCCTGGCGGTTCCTTTGGTCTGTATTGCAGTGGAAGGGGGTCGGCATGGGCTTTATACAAGCAGTTAAGGTAATGTACTCACATCCTGAAGCGAAAATTCGGATTACAGGTCAGGAATCAGAATCATTTTCTATTAATAGAGGTACAAGACAGGGGTGTCCTTGCTCGCCCCTGCTATTTGCTTTGTATATTGATCCCTTTTTAAAGAAATTAGAGATCAATATACACATTAAGCCAATTAAAATTGAGCAGACAGAGTATAGAGCACTGGCCTATGCTGATGATATTGTGGTCTTGACGAGTGATATAATCTCTGCTTTTCCAGCTGTTAAGGATCTAGCAGGTCAGTTTGGAGTTTTCTCCGGTTATAAGTTAAACGTTGAGAAGACCCAAATTTTATGTTCTGGTATGACTTACCCTCATGATTTCCCAGTTGTTACAGAAGCTACTTATTTGGGTATTACAATTACCATGCAGATTGATAGAATCCCCGATTTAAATATCAGTCCAATAATTGATTCTACTAACAAGCAACTTGAGAGGCTGGATCATTTACATTTATCTCTGATTGGGAGGAGTAATGTGTTAAAAATGCTGATCTTACCTAAGTTTTTGTATATATTTAGGACAATACCTCTCGAGTTTTCGTCCTTTTATTTTACAAAGATTGGAAGGGTATGCTCAAGGTTTCTATGGGGTTATCGGAGGTCAAGAAGAGCAGCCAAATGGCTGACGCTCCCAAAACATAATGGAGGTCTGGCTATTCCTAATTTTCTATTTTATTATTGGGCTGCAATGCTTCAACATATGGCTATTTTATTTGTCGGCTCTAAAGCCGATATACCATTGGCAAATCGCCCATCCATCTATGAATTAGGACTGGGGAACCAAGCTAAATGTTGTTTTTTGTCGATTTTTGAACCCAGTTACTATAAAAAGACACAATTTAAAATTTTGAGAGCCGCATTTAAGGTGTGGAAGTTCAGCGTAAACTTATGATCCCGAATCTTAATGCTTATTCCCCATTGGAGACTACACTATCATTACCACCAATTTTTCGGGATCAGGTTACATCTCAATGGGGGAAACAGGGTATTCAAGTAATGGGGGACCTCTTTTGTAATGGACAGATCATATCTTATGCTATATTGCAAGAACAGTATGGGTTGAAAAGAGGTGACTTTTTTAAATATTTACAAATTCGGAGTTTCCTGGGGAGAGAAAACTATAGATCTGTTTATGATTTTGATAAAATACCCCTGGTAGAATTATTGCAAAAAAAAGTCGGTTAGGTAAGATATATGCTATTTTGCTTAACTCATGTCCAGATGACTTGATAGTACAATCGGAAAAGTGGGCTAGGAAGGTGGGGGGGCTGAGATTGATATTGAACACTCTTTGTCATTAGCAAACCAGATTTTGATTACGGGAGCCTAAGGAGTCAACATTTTATGACAATTTTTGATTTATATTATACTCCTGCGAGGATTGCTAAATGGGGGGGCACAAGGGGAGTAAAGTGTAGTAGATGTAACTTATATGCAGCAGATACGGTACACATGTTTTATTCATGCCCAAAATTAACAGATTTTATTTATGGTATTGAAACATTTCTTTCTCTGACCTTGGGGTCTCCAGTTTCAATTACTTCTACCCTTCTTATTTTTGGTGTAAGTAATGTCAGTACAAATAACCTGTCAAGCGCAGTGTCTGAGTTTGTGTTTATCGCCATGGCTATTGCCCGCCTGTGTATAACTTCCCAATGGATTAATATTGATCCCCCGACCTTTTCAAATTGGCGGGCACGCTTATTTGCAGCATATAATATTGAGTCTTCAATTTATAAATTAAAAGGGCGTAAGAAGAAAGAGAGGGGGCAACGCTTATGGGCACCAATTTCGGATGTTTTGGACGAACAATAACCATTGGGCTTTGTATGTTTATAATTTGACTGCTCGACTTCATGGTTTTCTATCTATGTATAACTATGGTGTTTGTGAGAAAACAAAACAATAAAAAAATTTACAAAAAAAAACTTGAAAAGACTGAACTTATTTGTCCAGTTCATTTGCTTTAACATGGATATGCTTCAGATTATAATTGCCCTGATTCTGCCACGAGACATTATGGCAGGCATGGGTTTGGAAACATCTATCTACATATTCCTCATTAGCCTTTTTATCAGTGCTTCTTGATGTTTGCAATTCTGTCCTTTCACTTTCAGTTTGGTGTCCTGCTGTTCGGTCTGAACATGTAAATTTCCAAAGTCTTGGCGCAAGTGATGGCTGTGTTGCACAACAAAGCGTTTGTTCTCCACTCACATCTCAATTACTGGCTGATTCACTCACATTTCAAGACCAAGACTGTGGTGAATGGGAAGAAGCTGGCCTCCCTGTGTTTTCTGATCAATTTTGTGAAAACCTGTTTGGGGCCAATCCAGGATCTGAAGTTCACTGCTGTAAGATTCCAAATAGACACAGGAATGGTTTCCTTGCCCTTCGATCATGCAGCATCTATTCATTCTCATCTGGCATTGATCCTGGCCATGTCCTTCACATCCGCTCAAAGATGGATGCAGGTGCTGGTGGGTGTGGGGGGATGGTTTTTTTTTGGAAGTCACGAAGTGGTGGTAGATGCACACCAAAGTACAAACTGCAAGTAGATAATTTGAGAACAGGTTCTGCGTGCTACTAGGATAACGCTGACTGGTCACCAGCGTAGAACAAATGAGCAAGAAGACGTTCTCTTGAAAGGTAACGTCCCCTGGTTGCACCGCACACCTCCGGATGAAGGTTAATCCAATTTAAGATGAATAAGGAAACAGTCAACCCAGTCAAGATATACTTTAATTCTACAACATAGTAGTAGACTTCCAATTATTCTCAAAGGAAGCGTGTCATGAACAGCATGGGTAGATCAAATAAATTCAAGCCCAATGGGTCAATTGGAACGATCCCAATGCATTTCGGGCGAGCCCTTCGTCAGGGGTAATTACATCTAAAAAATGAAGCAGAAAACTACAGATGTAACTGGTGTTCAAAGGTAAATACCATCAGAAAATTAAAATAATGAGGACTTAAAGTGTGCTCACTCTAAATGATAACGCCAAAGTGTGAAAAATGACTGCCAAACATAATGAAAGCCAAAGTCCAAATAATAAGTGTACATAAACGAAAAAACGTATTCCAGCAGGAGTATAAAGCGTAAAGACACCGAAGTGCAATAGAAGTAGATACAAGTAGATGAAAAAGACAAACGTGTTCAAGTAGGGGCGTAAAGCATGTGCATAGGATATGTTAGACAGTAATAAAATAAAAAGGTGCACGCGGGTAACAATGCTCCCGTAGAACGAGATTGTGATCAGATTACAAGAGTGATAAAGACGCATGATAGACCGTACACCCTGGTGACATGCATCGATATAACAGTACTGAGGGAAGAATCTCGACGTAGAAATAAATATATACAAATTCATCAGTGCGGAACCAGCACCAAAGAAGAATAAAATACATAACAAAGTGAAATCTTACCGCCGATAGAAAATGGACAGACGTGTCCGTCTGCAGAAATGTGACCAGTGTTGACGAGGACGCTAGAAAATATAGCGTGGGACGTGAAAGTCCCGGAAATGAACCCAAGTATCCCGGAAGTAAACCGAAGGTCGTGGCATAAAGGTTGACAAAAATAAATACCGAAGCGAATAAAAAGTTAAAAAAGTGAACGAGCTACTATAAAACGTAAAACTGTGTGAAGAGAGTGGTACGATTAAAAAAATTCAAAATGGAAAGTCGGAGAGAGGAAAATAAACTAAGGGGTCCATTACGATGACTGGCGGATGCACCTCCGCGATGCTGGCGGTGGGAGACAATGCTTTTTTCCGCCCGTGAGCAGCGGTGCACCCGTCCGCCATACTACAATGGCCAAACACAGCCCATTGTCCGACCGCCGCGGTGCAACTCGGACCGCAATCAAAACGCGCCCGCGAGCGCGGCGGAGACAACCAATCCAGAACCACCGCCGTGGGGAATGACGTCCCTCCCGTCGTACAAATTAGGATGTGCAAAACAGCCAGGCCCACCGCAGCGGAGAAACCGGCCATTCTGAGCATACGGAAGCACCACAGCGGAGCGCTACATCGATAACCGGAGCCAACCGCCATGGACCCGGCACTACACGTCTTCCCGGCGCTGTACATGATACACCTACAGCAAGCCATGGACCGTCGCGGATGCCGACGCAGGTACGCCAGCACACAACTCCGCTAACAAACACAACCCACAACTCCATGTCCGATGTAAGGTGCCTGCCCCCACCAGACACCCTGGTGGGGACAGGAACACAACCACAGGTGTAGCTACACATGTCCCACCTGCCACTAGTCCACCCCTCCACACCCAGGCCATCATGTCCGCGATCCTGAAATAATGCCCAGTTCACGTGACCGCAACGGTGAATCCGCGAGAAAAAACGCACACAATGTAGTAGGCTGGGCCAGCGCAAGGCAGGGGCAGTGCTCAAAGTACACAGGGCAACATCTCCACACTCCACACACTAGGCCCACCCACACCATGAAGGGACATGCCACGTGATCTCCCTGTGCCCCCACATGCCCAAAAAGCAGCCAGGTGAACATACACACTGCACCACACAACAAACAACTAGGGAGACAGCCTCATCAGGTGTGGCTGCAGAGTAACACACAGCGTACAAGCACTGGGCCAGGGGAACACACACACCACAACAACATCACACTCATGGCAAGTAAACTGAGTCCAAGCACAAATTAAACACACACAGACAATGAACAAACACTCCAATGGACACACAGCCTGCCAAGTCACACAGACATACCCCACACTGACACACAGCAACAAACACAGACCACATGCCAACAGCAATGTAGGACAACAAATAGGAAACCCAAAGTGAGGTGCACACAAATGGAATGGCAAGGAGCTGAACACCAAAAATGTGTACATCACATGCAAGGGAAGGAACACATTACATCCACCCCAGCCCAAAAATTCACACATGGCAGTCACAGTGAGTGAAGTCAAACTACAGTCACTTCACTGCAACAACTCAGGGAGACAGCAAGGCAACCCATGAATAGGCACAGGGATGAAAGGAAGGGTATGAAGTCCAACCCTGATCAGCCACACATCTGAATCCAAATACATCACAGGAGTATGTCAGCAGCACAACACACAGGGCCCATTGCAACACTCCATGACAGTCAAACACAAGTATGAACCTTCACACAACCCCCACACCCATCACACCTGCAGCACACAACACAGTGACAAACACACAGAAGCTTGCCAATAATATCCAGTCAAGACACTGACAAGCAAACACACCCCCTGGGTGATATCCCCAAACATCACACACACACACAGGTATGGCAGTACCACTGTACACACAAAAACAACAGTCAAGCACAGAACACAATCAAAACACACACACAGAACTACTACAACAACAGACAAGACCTGTGCAGCTAAACAGTGCAAATTCAGTGGGAGCACAGACACAACAGGAGTACACAACCACATCAGTCATGAAAAACGCACAGACAACATACCACAACACATATAAGAAGTGCATCCACTAAAAACAATAATGGAGAACAAAAGGCAGAAATGGGCCTACAATGACACATAGACAGACATACCACAACACCCATCCACTCAAAATGGTGTCATAGTGTACCACATGTCTGCACATGCACAACCATGACCATAGACACATCAAATGTGAGATGAGAAAACACCAAGGATGCACATAAAACAAGCACGGCAACCACAATAGACCTCAGTCCATGTGACAGACGCACAAGTAAGGCACACCACAATGGCAACACACCTGAATCAAACACAACAACAACACACACACACTGACAGGAAAATAGAACACCACACACAGAGCAACTGTCAACTGCATGACACAACACAACACAAACACTGCACACAGCCACATCAGTCACAACACATGCACAGGCAAAGATATCAACATGCTACAACAGCCAAACATCAGGGGGTGCACAACAGGCAAGGACAAGGCAACATCAACTCACAGCACTGCATGCACACCAAGCAGTGTGTGCACAACACACATACCAGTTACAAACAGAGATGAGTGACACACCATGAACACACACAACAACAATCTAAACATCACACACACAACAACACACCCAGGAAGTCAATCAGTCCACAGCAAACACACATACTACCAAGCCAACACACACAGATGCACAAGTCTGGGACACAAAAGTTGAAACAACATGATCAGAGGAAACAAGACCTCGGCAATGTTGAAGTGGAAAATAGAGCATGTGTCACAGTAAACAATACCCACACAGTAACCCTTTATTTAGCAAGGACACTGACAAGGCAGACAACAGGAGTAAATTTATTCTTTTTATTTACATTTCACACAGTCATGCAGCAAAAGTCAGACAAGAGCAAGGCCAGTGGCCAGGACACAGTGCAGGTGAGGTACATGAGAAGCTGCACAGGCAAGGGGCAAACAGCAGTGAACAGCAAGGCCAGTGGCCAGTCCAAAGTGCAGGTGAGGTACATGAGAAGCTGCACAGGCAAGGGGAAACAGCAGTGAACAGCAAGGCCAGTGGCCAGGACACAGTGCAGGTGAGGTACATGAGAAGCTGCACAGGCAAGGGGCAAACAGCAGTGAACAGCAAGGCCAGTGGCCAGTCCAAAGTGCAGGTGAGGTACATGAGAAGCTGCACAGGCAAGGGGCAAACAGCAGTGAACAGCAAGGCCAGTGGCCAGGACACAGTGCAGGTGAGGTACATGAGAAGCTGCACAGGCAAGGGGCAAACAGCAGTGAACAGCAAGGCCAGTGGCCAGTCCAAAGTGCAGGTGAGGTACATGAGAAGCTGCACAGGCAAGGGGCAAACAGCAGTGAACAGCAAGGCCAGTGGCCAGTCCAAAGTACAGGTGAGGTACATGAGAAGCTGCACAGGCAAGGGGCAAACAGCAGTGAACAGCAAGGCCAGTGGCCAGGACACAGTGCAGGTGAGGTACATGAGATCCTGCACAGGCAAGGGGCAAACAGCAGTGAACAGCAAGGCTAGTGGCCAGGACACAGTGCAGGTGAGGTACATGAGAAGCTGTACAGGCAAGGAGCAAACAGCAGTGAACAGCAAGGCCAGTGGCCAGTCCAAAGTGCAGGTGAGGTACATGAGAAGCTGCACAGGCAAGGGGCAAACAGCAGTGAACAGCAAGGCCAGTGGCCAGGACACAGTGCAGGTGAGGTACATGAGAAGCTGCACAGGCAAGGGGCAAACAGCAGTGAACAGCAAGGCCAGTGGCCAGGACACAGTGCAGGTGAGGTACATGAGATCCTGCACAGGCAAGGGGCAAACAGCAGTGAACAGCAAGGCCAGTGGCCAGTCCAAAGTGCAGGTGAGGTACATGAGAAGCTGCACAGGCAAGGGGCAAACAGCAGTGAACAGCAAGGCCAGTAGCCAGGACAAAGTGCAGGTGAGGTACATGAGAAGCTGCACAGGCAAGGGGCAAACAGCAGTGAACAGCAAGGCCAGTGGCCAGGACACAGTGCAGGTGAGGTACATGAGATCCTGCACAGGCAAGGGGCAAACAGCAGTGAACAGCAAGGCCAGTGGCCAGGAAACAGTGCAGGTGAGGTACATGAGATCCTGCACAGGCAAGGGGCAAACAGCAGTGAACAGCAAGGCCAGTGGCCAGGACACAGTGCAGGTGAGGTACATGAGAAGCTGCACAGGCAAGGGGCAAACAGCAGTGAACAGCAAGGCCAGTGGCCAGTCCAAAGTGCAGGTGAGGTACATGAGAAGCTGCACAGGCAAGGGGCAAACAGCAGTGAACAGCAAGGCCAGTGGCCAGGACACAGTGCAGGCGACGTACATGAGAAGCTGCACAGGCAAGGGGCAAACAGCAGTGAACAGCAAGGCCAGTGGCCAGGACACAGTGCAGGTGAGGTACAGGACATCCAGCACTGTAAATGTGTGGCACAGTACTCTAACATGGTCAGCAACACACTCAGGGTATCACAAATGGCCATGCCATGCACCATTGTGAGACAGACGTGTGTGAGGGGCACTAACACTCAGACTGGGCTGGCAGTATGACTGGGAGGTGGCTGTCTGTCGGGGCCAGTTGGGGTACTGGCTCGGGGAGAGAAAGGCCCAGCTGGGGTAGAGCCATCAGTGTTCTGGGAAGCCTGAGGGCTGCCAGGTCCATGTGTGGTAGAGCCAGCAGTGGTTTGGGAAGCCTCAGGGCTGCTAGGTCCAGGTGGGGTGGTGGCACGTGGAGGTGGACTCATGCCTGCATGAGACCCAGTGTGTGTGGGTGAAGTATGAGGGGTGCCCTTCCGCTTCTTGGGGATTTGATATGGCTTCCCTGTCCTGGGATTAAGGCCAAGTGGGGTGTATACAACAGGCACACTGGTCACAAAAGCTGGATCAGCTGCAGATGCTGGTCCCCCCTCTGGGGACATGTAGGATCCTTTGGGACGGTTGGCCCCAGATTGCTTCTGTCCCTGCATCACCTGTTTACCAGTTGTCCCCCCAACAGTGGCCTCCTTACCCTGCTTCACAGGGCTCTGGATGGGAGTAGATGTTGTGGGTGAACTAGCCTTGGAGCCCTTCTTACGTGTACCCTTAGCAGGCACCTGTTTGTCACTGGGCACGGAAACTGTGTGCCTGTCTCTGCGAGACACTTTTGGGACAGGTGAGTCCTTGGCTGGGGATGCCTCTGAGGCATGTGAGCCAGAGGCCTGCTTTTTGCCATCCTTGCCCTGGGCGTGGCCTGAAGGGCTTTTGCCCCTACGCTCTGGTGTGGGTTTACCTTTATGTGGGGATGGTGTCTGTGGCCTGGACTGCTTGGGCTGCTGCTGATGTGTGCTGCGAGTGACGTATCTGTCCCTTGACGTCTGGGGTGTGTGCTCACCATCATCAGATGCGTCCACTGTCAGGGTGGTGGGCCTAGGGACTGGAGCTGGACCATGGGATTGGGCAAGTTGAATGGCTGCTGTCACTGCAGAGGCCAGAGACTGTACAGTCCGGTGTAGCCCATCCACGTCAGAATGCACGCCCTCCATGAAAGCCACCACCTGTGCCAATTTTTTGTCATGGTCCAGGAAGGCATTGAGGAGAGCTGTCTGACCCACACACAGCTGGCGCAAAAGCTCCACAGACTCCGCACTGATGGCAGCAGGGGGGACAGGGGCAGCGGTGCCTGGGATGAAGGACACTCTTCCCTTCCTCGTGGTGCGAACACGGGCACCAAAAGTGGGAGTAACAGGGAGAGTGGGCACTGAACCGTGTGTGGTGGACGAGGAGGCAGAGCCCCCGTTTCCTTCAGACAAAAACATAGATGCATCACCGCCGTCGTTAGATGACGTAGAGGTCTGCGTTTCTGGCAGGGACTCCTCTAGATGACTACGGACCCCCTCTGATGCGCTGGTGACATCCGTGTCACTATGCAGGTGAGCATGACCTGTGCCTGATGCCTCACCACTGGTGTCCGTCCCATGTCCTTCCGTGCCCATGTGAGATGCTGCATGAGAGAGAGAGAGGATAAGTACATCTGCATCAAGTCAACAAATATCTGCAAGTGAAGCATCACTAATGATGGACAATGATCCATGTTGGACAACACCATGGGCAGTAACATTGTGCAACCTCAATACAAACATCTAAATTACCGTGGCATGATGCAAAATTGTACATAATTCACCCATGTGATGGACACACAGCCATCTAGCCTGTTGGTGGCTACGTCTAACAACACACACATATCCCTCTGTGCACACCTAGGGCCCTGAAGGGTTCAAAGTTCCTACTCACAACATGTTGCCAACGTCACAACATGATCCAGCAGAAGTTACCAACACAGACACAGACCCCAACATAACCACACACAATGTCCATGGGCACATGCCATCCACCATGTCGTATCTTGGGGCACAACTACAGTTGCACATTGGTGTCAGATGTGTAGCCAGCACTACTCTGACGCCAGGCAATGCACACATTGATGATGGCACACTCAGATCATGCACTCTGCTGGACCCTGACATGGGATGTCCGTGACAACACCAATGAAGATGATACCAGAAGGCCACAACTACATATGTGAAGTCAAGGCCCATTACACCAATGACTGGGAAGGTACATGTAGGGGGAATGCATGACAACTGCACCCCACACCGCGGCCACTTACACACCATTGCATCACACTAGCAACATCACAGCCCTGCACTGGCCCAGCCCTGGAGCACATGCTGGCAAACAACAACCAGAGTCACACACACAGAATACTCACCACCAGCTTGCTGCTGATGCACCTTCAGACGTGCATCCAGGTCAGGCTGCATCACAGCTAAAATGCGTGCCATTAGTGGGGTCATGCTGTGCCGCGCCAACCTGCCGGATCGAGGGATCAGCCCCAGTGTCATCTCGGCCACGTTCCTGCTTAGCCGGGCGATGTCATCCCACCTCTTGTGACAGTGGGAGCGCCGTCTGTTTGAGCCACCCAGTGCACGCACCTTTGATGCAATGGCCCTCCACACGGCCTTGCGCTGGTTGACTTTTAGCAGCAGACATGGGAGACAAGAGGGGGCAACATTCAGTGTAACCAACCACCATTCCCCAGTGCAGGACCATGACACTGACTCATCCCAAATTCAGCCATTACGTCAGCGGAGACAATACATCTGCAAATTGCAAACACCATCATGTGTGAAACACACATTAATGCATGCAGGTATGAGGGTGGACACAGTACATGCCCATCTCCTGGCCATGCAGGACGCCAGCAGAGAGCTAAATGTGTATGCTTACCACATCTAATGCAATATTCTGGGAATAACAAGACATGCATGACATCACTACATATGTGACTGGGAATACTCACTGTGCCCAACACTGCGCAGCCCACAAAGCACTTGCCCTTCAACTGCCACACTGTATCATGGATGTCACATTGAGGGACATGACCTCACAAACGCAGACCCTCATCACAAGGCCTGTTGTGTGCAATCTACATCTCTGTAATGGCTCATTGATAGAGACTCAAGAGGAAAAGCACATATGTGACACTCTGTACATTCAGTGTTGTGTCACTGTCAGATTGGGCAGTGAATGTTCAGGCCATTTGGGGTCACACAGAGGTCCAACGTGGGGCAGCTCATCTCTGACATGGAGTGACGATTTGGAAACACAAACAGTGCCAACACATGCGAGTATGTGCACATGCTGGTGGGGACGGAAGAGTCCGGGCACAATAATGTTTGAATGTACCGTGTCATAGGTGAATGACCAACAAGAGTGTCACCCTGGGGGATTCAGCTCATGAGTATGGCGCAGAACTAGAGATGAGGCACATATAGAGGTCTAAACAATGGCCTCACTACCCTCTAGACAGCAACACTAGCTAAGGCCACAGATGGGCCTGTGAAGGACATCAGGGACACATACAGACATGCAGACTGGCAATCACTGTCCTGACTCGTGAAATGAAAAGGTGCAGCCTCACTGTATGTCTGACAAGACATCATACTTCCCTCACATCTGGATGTGCAGGCAGGGAAACTTGTTGAATAGGCCAAACACACCTTCCCCCTGGAAACAGCATGATAGACAGTGCATGACCCACCCTCACACTCCCACGCACATACTGCAGCAGATCTACTTCATGTGTCCCCCACCCTGCACTCTCACTCACACTCTGAGTTACTCACCACGACATTAGGCGCACCAAAGAGCCTTGGATACTAGTTGAGCACCTCGTCCACCAGGAGCTCCAGTTCCTCGGTGGTGAAGGGAGTGGCACAGATCTTCTCAGTCCTCGCCATCACTGTGGGCAGGAGACAGCAGCAGCGGCAGTTGGTGGTGAGGGTTCTCAGGCAGCAGTCCCTGGAGGCAGCAGCAGGTGAGGGGTCTCAGGCAGCAGTCCCTGGAGGCAGCAGCAGGTGAGGGGTCTCAGGCAGCAGGCTCAGTGAGCTGTGGCAATGTGTGGCTCTCTCACCCACATATATAGTCCCCAGGGCTCGTTTATGTTGTTCTGAGCTGCTGCAATTGATGTTCCAGATCTGCCTCATTCAAAACATCCAATGACCGGCCCCGCGGTGGCGGAGCACGCCTACCGCGATTTTCAAAGTTGCATCAGGCAACCGCGATTGCGCTTCCCATTGGCTGGATGGGCATGCTCCATGGCGGTGACACACCGCAGGGGACAGGCGTGCGGTACCGCGGTGGTGCATCTTACAAGTGCATCCAATGACCGGCCCCGCGGTGATGGAGCACGCCTACCGCGATTTTCAAAGTTGCATCAGGCAACCGCGATTGCGCTTCCCATTGGCTGGATGGGCATGCTCCATGGCGGTGACAAACCACAGGGGACAGGCGTGCGGTACCGCGGTGGTGCATCTTACAAGTGCATCCAATGACCGGCCCCGCGGTGGCGGAGCATGCCTACCGCGATTTTCAAACTTGCATAAGGCAACCGCGATTGCGCTTCCCATTGGCTGGATGGGTATGCTCCATGGCGGTGACACACCGCTGGTGCCATGCGGTAGTTCCCGCTATTCCTGAGCCATGCATTTTCATGAGTGACCGGGATCTGGGTGGCGGAGCATGCCAACCGCCATTAGCCATGTGTATATGCCTAGCAATCCTGCCATGGTGTCTCGGACCATGGCGGTGACACACTGCTGGTGCCAGGCGGTAGTTCCCGCTATTCCTGAGCCATGCATTTCCATGAGTGACCGGGATCTGGGTGGCGGAGCATGCCAACCGCCATTAGCCATGTGTATATGCCTAGCAATCCTGCCATGGTGTCTCGGACCATGGCGGTGACACACCGCTGGTGCCAGGTGGTAGTTCCCGCTATTCCTGAGCCATGCATTTCCATGAGTGACCGGGATCTGGGTGGCGGAGCATGCCAACCGCCATTAGCCATGTGTATATGCCTAGCAATCCTGCCATGGTGTCTCAGACCATGGCGGTGACACACCGCTGGTGCCAGGCGGTAGCTACGGCGAGGGTGCAGCATGACATTGTTGACTCTGGGCATGATGGTGTTCTTGGAGCACGTTTAATGCAGAAATGGACACATCGTGTAGTGTCAATGTCATGGGTCATATCTGTACTTCGAACAGTGGTCACTTTCAATTAAACATGGAACTTGATGTAATTAAAATGAACTATAGTTCGTAATGAGAGCCTAAACTACTTATCTAACACCAAATGCAACACAGAAAGGACTAATGGGGCACATTACTACTACACAATTTCATATCTGACCCAAACATTTTGCCCAAAGTTCATGTCTCTCACCCCATTTCCACCCAAATTTCGTATCTGAGCCAAATTTCCACACACATATTCATGTCTCACACAATATGTCAATACACAGTACATGATTGTACAAAGATTTCAGCATTGTCTCCATTACTCACCACATATGTCACACTGTTGTCTGTTTGGTATCACCTATTACAGCATTCATGTAAGATTATTGTTCGCTGTAGCAAAACCAAGAGTATATGTCCACATGTACATGTGTGTGCTATACACACTGAAGGTGTATAGCACACGGCACACTTTGAAATATGTTCCTCCTTAATCATTTGACCTGTCTGTATGCCTTTGGTTATGTTTTGTCCCCATATATGCAAAACGTCATCAGCATTACTTGTGTCATTGTGTAGGATATGTGCTCATGTTGTTCGGCCGGTCATATGTGAATTTGTCACATGTATTTTCCACAGCTGTGAGTATGTTGATAGTGGATTTGATGTGTGTGGTGTGTTACGTTGGTACTCACCAAGGACAGGTGCATTGACCTTGTCCACATGAAGATTGTTGGCTTGGTGAGGGACTGTAGCCAAATGTGGTGCTGGTGCTCACTGACTGGTAAGTTTGACATGGCATCTGTGACCAGTAGAAGGTGACCCACAATTGGCCTGGACAGTTCAGTATTGCGTGTGCTTTCATGTGCAGTAAGTGTGTGCAGTTTTGGCAGGGTGCACAATTAGGACACGTGTGCAGTGATATTAAACTAACACGTGTGGATAAGCCTGCTATGGTGTGGTAGCCTTTCGGGGGCACAAGCTGGTCCTGCGCTGTGTGGGTGAACTGATGGTGCTGAAGACTCAAGCTAATGATGGCATCCAAGACAGGTGAGATATACCCTGATAGGGCTGGCTGTGGCACCCATCTAACTCTGACTTTTGTTGTTCTAATGGTACCAGAGGCCAACAAGTGATGCACAGCCAGCATCTTTGTCTGCAGAGGAATGTTGAGAGTCCGCTTTGTTGTTCCTGACAGGCTGTGTGGTATGTGGCTCAGGATGCCTTTGATAGTAGTCCTTTGGTACCTGTGTTGTGCGATGACATCCCCTGTTGTTATGTGCATGAGGCTGTTGTGTCTTCGGTATTTACTCTGTATGTTCATGCGCTGACTTTTAGGTGTAGTGGTGTGGCTTTGTCCGGGTGGTGGTGTAGGTTGTTTCTGTGTCACTGTTGTGTGTCCAAGCAGCTGGAGTATTAGCTCCATAGCAACTGTTGTACTTTAGTTGTGTGTCTGGGCAGTGCTACCTTCATACTGCATGTCATAGTGCAACTTTAGTGCAGATTGACGTTTGTCTACAGTCCTCTTGGATCACGTACCTTATCCACTTTTTGTGTGCCACATTGACGATCTGTGTGCTTGCTGATGATATTGTGCAGTTGTGTTGTTGTGTCTTGATTCACGTCAAGACTGCATATGCATATGCTGTTCATTATTAGTCATTGACTGACTTTGAATTGTGTGTAACAGCATGTATGGCATGTCTACTGATGACAGTGGATATTGGCACAGGCTTGTGAATATGTCTGTGAGTGTCTCTAGACTTGTGTGGATTAGCATTGGCTCACATTCAATGATGAGTACTTCAGAACTGGACAAATTGTGTAGTTCATGTGTCCCCTGTCATGGTTGCACAAGAATGTGTGGCACGTACAGCAGACATTTGGAAGCCAGCAGTGTTTCTGTTTCACACATGTCCTGTATCATTTACTGTCCGGGCTGTTTGCACCAGATTCTGAAATGTGACTATTACCATTCACAGACACAGTTTCCATGTTTGTTGTTCTCACAGTGGTAATACTGAAGAAGTGTAGTACAATGTATTCTCTATTTGTCACGACTATTGACTTGCACTCTATGGTGCATTGTGATGCCAGTCAATGTTTGCGCTGTGTGAATCAGAAGCTACGGAGTTGTGCACATCTCATCGTCTGTTGCAATGACGTGTCCCCTTTCATCTCACCTAGGAGGCGACCTAATGTGTATCGTCCTGTCACCCTGCTGGCTAACATTGAGGATGATGACGTGATACGCAGATTCCGTCTGGACCGCACGAACATCCAAGACCTGTGTGCCATGTTGGATCCTCACCTGCGGGCTGGCAGGACATACCCAACAGCATTGACAACCGAAACAAAGGTGATGGCGGCATTGCATTTCCTGGCTAGTGGGTCATTCCAGGAGACAGTGGGCATTGCAGGGGGGATGTCTCAGCCCACCTTCAGCATGGTGCTAAGGGATTTCCTGTTGGCCATGATGCGATACAAGGACCAATACATCAGTTTTCCAAGGAGGGCGGCTTTGGCGGATGTAAAGGCGGATTTTTATGCCCTTGGCCACAGCCCGAATGTTGTAGGTGCTATTGACTGCACACATGTTGGCCTGGTTCCACCACAGGCACGGGAACACATCTATCGGAATCGGAAACATTCCCATTCCATCAATGTGCAGGTGGTGTGCCAGGCCGATATGATCATATCGCATGTATGTGCCAGGTTTCCGGGCTCTGCACATGATTCATACATCCTGCACAACAGCATTGTGCCCCAGCTGATGGCCAATCTACTTCCGGAGCGGGCATGGATTGTGGGTGACTAGGCAGAGTCAAGTTGTGTGCTGTGTGTGCCATGCTGTCCTCTGCCACAGTTGTATTACTAAATCGTTATGTTTATTTCACACATAGGTGACTCTGCATATCCCAACAGACCGTGGTTGCTGAGCCCACTACGCAATCCTAGGACACCATCTGACGTCCACTACAACAATGCCCATGGTAGAACACGTCGGGTGGTGGAGCGAACCTTTGGTCTCCTAAAATCGAGATTTAGCTGCCTGGACTGGACCGGACTGGAGGGGCACTCATGTACTCACCCAAAAAGGTGTGTCAGATAGTGGTAGCATGCTGCATGCTGCACAACTTGGCCTTACGGAAATGGATACCCATGATCCTGGACGATGATGGCCAGCCAGGGCCCCCCCCCTGCGATCCCACAAATGTCCAGTGACGAGGATAGTGGTGAGGAGGAAGGTGTCGACCAGCATCAGCAGCTCATCAACCGCTACTTTACTTGAAGGTGGGTGACGATGTACAACTGGTCCATTGTCTGTTGATGTAGTTGTTTGGGTGGAGGTCTATGTGATCTTTGTGAGTGCATCCTGTTGTTGACTCAGTGCTGGCTGCCTATGTGTTGGATCCAGGGTATATAGGAACTGCTACAGGATGTCTCTGTTGGTACTGTTGCACATTGTTATGTGTGCATATTGTTGTACAGTGAGGACATGTGTTGTGTGATGGCTGTGATGCCACCACCTGACTAGTGACTTTTGTTCTGTTGTCTTTTGCTAGGTCCCTTCTGCCTCCCCTTGCCTACAGAGGATCCATGCTCCTGTGACATTGTAACCATGGTAAACATTGCACATACTGTGATAAACATGGAGCAGACTCAACCACCTTTTTGCGTTTTTGTAGTTTATTTGCAATGGGTATCTGTGAGAGGGAAGTGGATATTTACATAAGTGTGAATGGTGAATCAATGAGTTGGCAGTCATGGTAGATGAGACAATCGGGTAGGCACCACATTGCTGTGGTGACACAGTCCAACAGACGGATGCCATTACCATGGCAGTGTGGGTGAGGACAGTGTACAGAGTCAATGGTTGGGTGAAGAGTGTTGACATCATGGCTGGCTCTTTGACTGGCGTTTGGCCGGTGCTTTGCCACGGATGAGTCCCAAGTTCTTCTTTGGATGGCCCCTTCTTCTTTTGGCAGGGGGGGCATCGTCTACTGGGCCAGTGGGGTCTGAGGAGTCACCCCTCTCCGTGCCTGCAGGGGTGGATGATGAACTGTCATCCTGCGTGGCAATGGTGGGAGGTGGAGGTGTGGTCTGTGGCACTGGCCTGTCCCTCTGTACCGCCACTAACTGGCCCATGAGGTCCACGATTTGTCCCATACGGTTGTCCATGGACCTCAGCAGACGTTGGAGCTCCAGGGCATCTTCGTGGGCCTGGCCCAATTGTGCCTGTGTGCGTTCATAGGCACCCACAACTCTGGTGATGTTAGCCAGGGCTTCGGTCACAGTGTCCGGTGTTGTTGGAGTCCCACTTGTCCTCCCACCTGCCCTGCTATCACTGACCTGTTGCCTCACCACTCTAGCCACACGCCTGCCCTCCACAGTTCTTGGTGTGGGCTGGGCATCCTCTGTGGCTGGGTGAATGTTGCAGGCAAAGGTGGTGGTGGTGGTGGTGGTGGCGGCACAGGTCGTTCCAGCAGGGGTCAGCGTTGTTGTTGTTGCTGATGGTGGGGGGTCAGTGGGGTCATGTGACTGGTTGCGCCCTGGCACACCAGATGGTCCAGCTTGGAGCTCCTCATCCAAAGAATCCAGGGACTCCGCATCCGAGTGTCCATGTTCCGGGGGAGGAGACTGGCTCTGCAAGTTGAGGTTGTTGTCCTCTGCAGTCAGTTGTTCGTCACCTGTGGAACAGAGGGTACATGGTCATTGACTTACAGCCACATGGCTTGCTGTGTTTGATGTCTCTTATTTACATGTTATGCAACACACAGTTACGTATTTCATGAGTTGAATGTCTGCACAGTGTTGTTCGTCATGACATGATGTGGAGGTACATACATCTTGTTCCATGATGTGACAAGTCATTGGATGCCATGCCCAACGTGACACTCGTTGTATGGAATAACCCTGGGCGAAGTGCTACGCTACGCTCGCGTAGTTTGCGAAGTTTGCGCTACTTCGCACAACGCGAATTGCACGTAGCACAGTGCGAACACGCGTAGCGTAGCGTAGTGCCGCGGTCATTTTTGCTTGCTCGCGGTCCTCAACGTCAAGTTGGCGACCGCGAGCAAGCAAAATGACATCCCGGCGAGACTTTTTCCTCGTTCGCGATCAGCAACATCAAGTTGCCGATCGCGAGCGTGGAAAATAAACCTCCCGGCGAGATTCTCAACGCGGGAGGTCAGGTTTCTCATTGCGAGTGGTCGCGTATGCTTGCGACCGCTCGCGATGAGAAACTACCAGTCCGCGTTGAGAAAGCTGCCGCTCGAGTAAAAATCTACTCGAGCGGCAGTAAGACAGCTCGCACTGTGCAAGTTGCCGTTTTCAATGATTGCACAGTGCGGACAAGCATCCGGCACTGTGCAATCATTGCGAACAGTGCGCTACGCAGCTCGCGTAGTGCTACGCGAAGCTTGCGTAGCGCGAACTGCACTTTGCGTAGCTTCGCGAAGCATTACTTCGCGAACTACGCCCACCCTTAGTATGGAACTGATGAGTTGTCATCTGACAACTGGCTGCCATGCAACTTGATGTGATGCATCGAGGATGATTACTCTTCCCGACAGATGTTACATATGCACATGTACTCGACATTGTCACATTGTTATCTCATGCATACCTTTGTAATGTTCTGTGCTTGTATTTATTTGCTCGACAGGCCATTTCCTTTCATTGTTACTATGGTCCTTCATGCTCAGCACCCATGGAATTTGCACATAGCATTCTGTGCAGTGCATATTTGGTCCTTGATTTGCTTACACATGGGTTTAGTTGAGTCACAGTTCTGTTTCTGTCACAGTTACATACGCATCGCTGTCTGCATTCTATCAAATGGTATGTAATTGGGGTGTATTTTGTTGTGATGTGTGGCATTGTGTTGGCATTAGCTCAATGCTTTCGTTGAGGAATGGTGGGGTGCATGCACTGGCTGCTTACCTGTACAGTTGGCATCTTTTGGGTGGACTTTCTACCACATGCTTTTGGGTGGGAGGGAGTGCTCCATCCTGCTGAGGGATGGGGCAGGGTGTGACTGGTGGGAGTTGTGGTGCAGGCCTCTCTATTCCAAAGACACCTCCCTGGAAAGGTGGCTACCTACCTGTTAGGTGAGGGTGCAGCACACAATGACTGCCACATGGTTGTGGGTGGGGGAGTAGTCCATCCTGCTCAGCTGTGGGACAAGGGGGCCTGGTGGGAGTTGTAGTGCAGGCCTCCTAATCCAAACACTCCTCCCTGGAAAGATGGCTACCTACCTGTTAGGTGAGGGTGTAGCACACAATGACTGCCACATGGTTGTGGGTGGGGGAGTAGTCCATCCTGCTCAGCTGTGGGACAGGGGGCCTGGTGGGAGTTGTAGTGCAGGCCTCCCTATTCCAAACACTCCTCCCTGGAAAGATGGCTACCTACCTGTTAGGTGAGGGTGTAGCACACAATGACTGCCACATGGTTGTGGGTGGGGGAGTAGTCCATCCTGTTCAGCTGTGGGACAAGGGGGCCTGGTGGGAGTTGTAGTGCAGGCCTCCCTATTCCCAACACTCCTCCCTGGAAAGATGGCTACCTACCTGTTAGGTGAGGGTGTAGCACACAATGACTGCCACATGGTTGTGGGTGGGGGGAGTAGTCAATACTGCTCAGCTGTGGGACAAGGGGGCCTGGTGGGAGTTGTAGTGCAGGCCTCCCTATTCCCAACACTCCTCCCTGGAAAGATGGCTACCTACCTGTTAGGGAAGGGGGTAGCACACAATGACTGCCACATGGTTGTGGGTGGGGGGAGTAGTCCATCCTGCTCAGCTGTGGGACAGGGGGCCTGGTGGGAGTTGTAGTGCAGGCCTCCCTATTCCAAACACTCCTCCCTGGAAAGATGGCTACCTACCTGTTAGGTTAGGGTGTAGCACACAATGACTGCCACATGGTTGTCGGTGGGGGGAGTAGTCCATCCTGATCAGCTGTGGGACAAGGGGGCCTGGTGGGAGTTGTAGTGCAGGCCTCCCTATTCCCAATACTCCTCCCTGGAAAGATGGCTACCTACCTGTTAGGTGAGGGGGTAGCACACAATGACTGCCACATGGTTGTGGGTGGGGGAGTAGTCCATCCTGCTCAGCTGTGGGACAAGGGGGCCTGGTGGGAGTTATAGTGCAGGCCTCCCTATTCCCAACACTCCTCCCTGGAAAGATGGCTACCTACCTGTTAGGTGAGGGTGTAGCACACAATGACTGCCACATGGTTGTGGGTGGGGGGAGTAGTCCATCCTCCTCAGCTGTGGTACAGGGGCCTGGTGGGAGTTGTAGTGCAGGCCTCCCTATTCCCAACACTCCTCCCTGGAAAGATGGCTACCTACCTGTTAGGTGAGGGTGTAGCACACAATGACTGCCACATGGTTGTGGGTGGGGGAGTAGTCCATCCTGCTCAGCTGTGGGACAAGGGGGCCTGGTGGGAGTTGTAGTGCAGGCCTCCCTATTCCCAACACTCCTCCCTGGAAAGATGGCTACCTACCTGTTAGGTGAGGGAGTAGCACACAATGACTGCTACATGGTTGTGGGTGGGGGAGTAGTCCATCCTGCTCAGCTGTGAGACAAGGGGGCCTGGTGGGAGTTGTAGTGCAGGCCTCCCTATTCCAAACACTCCTCCCTGGAAAGATGGCTACCTACCTGTTGGTGAGGGTGTAGCACACAATGACTGCCACATGGTTGTGGGTGGGGGAGTAGTCCATCCTGCTCAGCTGTGGGACAAGGGGGCCTGGTGGGAGTTGTAGTGCAGGCCTCCCTATTCCCAACACTCCTCCCTGGAAAGATGGCTACCTACCTGTTAGGTGAGGGTGTAGCACACAATTACTGCCACATGGTTGTGGGTGGGGGGAGTAGTCCATCCTGCTCAGCTGTGGGACAAGGGGGCCTGATGGGAGTTGTAGTGCAGGACTCCCTATTCCCAACACTCCTCCCTGGAAAGATGGCTACCTACCTGTTAGGTGAGGGTGAAGAACACAATGGCTGAGACATGCTTCTGGGTGGGAGGGAGTGCTCCATCCTGCAGAGGGATGGGGCAGGGTGTGCCTGGTGGGAGTTGTAGTGCTGTTTGCCTGGACACATACAACACAGTAGATGTTGTCTACCTTTGTGATGTTTGAGGTGGGGTGGATATAAAATCAGTGTGACCTGTGTGTGTTTTTGGGGTGCAGATGTGTGTACTTGTGCCTCAGGGATGTATCTTTGTAGTTGTGCAAGACAGTACATGGCAGTTTCATGGTATACATTAGTTGGTACTTACCAGCCTCCACTCCCCCAGGTATTCCTTCAAGAGTCTCTGGATGCAGTATGGCAAGCACCTTCTCCTCCCACGCAGTGAACGGTTTTGGTGGGATGGGAGGGCCTCCACCAGTCGCATCGGCCAGCTCACGGTTCTTGGCCCTCCTCTTCTTGACAACACTCTTCAGGTCATGCCACCGCCTCATGATTTCATTCTTGTTGCGGGGCACATTCCCTACTGCATTGACCCTGCACACTATCCTTGCCCACATGTTTGTTCTTGTGGCTAATGGTGTCTGTTGGACCATGTTGCCAAAGAGTTGGGGTTCTACTCTGATTATCTCATCTACCATTACTGTCAACTCAGTGTCAGTGAATTTTGGCATTTTCTGTGGTGCCATGGTGTGTGTTGTGCTGATGTTTTGGGGTGGAGTTGTGAGGGTGGTGTAGGTGGTGTGTTTGTTGTTGTGCTGGTGAGATGTGTGGTGTTTTGCCTATCCAATGTGCTGCAGGGTTTGGTTCCTTCAGGGCTGGAGTAGTGCAAAGGATTGTGGTCAGGGAAGGGGCTGTTTTTATGCTCAGCTATGTGGGTGTGTCAAGATGGTGTAATGCAGTCAGGTGTGCTGTGTGGGTTGTCCTGTGATTTGTATTATTGATTTTGGCATGGGGGTGTGTCATTGGGATGTTTCAGGTTATTTTGGGGGCAGGGCTAGTTGCCTGTGTGCATTAGGTGGCCTTATTGTGTATTTTTTTCACTTGGCCGCCATTTTTTGCCGGAGCATCCGCAGCGATGGCTGTGCTGCAGGCCTTCCGCCGTATCTCACATTCATTACTGTTAGCGACCGCGGCGGACGGAAACAGCGGAACGTACCGCTGTGACATCGGGGATATCATAATATCATTGGCGGTCACTCCGCGTGTCTTGCGGCGGGTTGATGTGTTTCCGCTATGTTACCGACCGTCACGGTTGAATTTTCACTTTCTCTGCCCTCTATGGGCGGTTTTCCGATGCCTCCTACCGCCGCAGTCGGAATATATTGGCGGTTGATCCTAATAGGGTCGGCGGTGTGTCCGCGGTACCTGTGGACGGTGATTTTCCGCTACCATGGCGGTCGGATTTTTTTCCGTCCGCCATCGTAATGAGCCCCTAAGTGTGGGGTCCATGTTGGAATAGTCAAAACGGAAACAGGACAGAGATAATAAACAAAAATACCCGGGAAAATAGATGAAAAAGATAAAAACAGTAAACGTGCTAACTTGAAACAGTGTACAGTAAAGGGAATAAAGTAATATGATCAAGATAAGAGGACGAAGAAGGACAAAGAGACAAGGTGTGGGGGCCATATTGGAATGGTCAATAGTTTGAGAGTGAAGACTGTAACAGGAACAGAAATAAAGGATGCTTACAGATGAATGAAAAGAATACAAAAGAAAATTTAGGAATGGAAAACTATGGAATAACGGGCATAGATGGAAAAATTAAATAAAAAATAGTGAAAAACTGGAAAAATTTAAAAAAAGTGAAAAGGAAATCAAGAGGTAACAATATGAGGATAATCTTAGGATGGTAAAATAATCAAGAAAATTGAAGTAAATGAGTGATAAAATAGTCAAGAGAATTAAAAGAAAATTAAAAATGAAGTAAATGAGTGAGTACAAGGAAGAAAGTACACAGATGACATTGATAAATCAAGATTATTAGAGAAAACAGCCAAATTCAACACGGTCATTGAGACCGTTAGGCATGATAGTGTCCAAGAGTTTGGTCCAAAACAGTTCACGTTGAAGTAAGTATTTGCGATTGTCCGGGCCACTCGTAAAGCCTACAGCCATCATTAGGCTTCTTTCTGGAAGTACACTGAGAAAACAAATATTCATTGAGAATGTGATCCAGTTTTTGGTATTTTAAAAGTCCTTCAAGGTGGCTTTTCATTGGGGTTGTCTCCTTCTACACTAAAGATTCAGTGGGTTGCCTTCGGGCTCTATCTGTAACCCTGGGGTGGGTCACAATTAGTACATTCCTTTTAATCTAGATTAGTAAAGGACTTGTCTTTGGTTTGACCTCTGGCAAAGAGGGGCTTCTTCTACCTTCCTTCTCTGGTTCTCTCCATTCTTCACTTTGTTCCCTTTGAGCCTCATTGAGAGGATTCATTAAGATTTTCGACATTTAAAAAGTCTACTTCATGGTGGGTATTATCTCAAATGGATCACTTGGCGAGTTGTGCTACCTGATGTAACAGGATCCTTCTCTTTGTCTCTTCAAGACAGGATGGTTCTTTATCTGGAACCTGAGTTTGGGCCCAGTGTTGCTTTTAAGTTTCACAAGGAGTCTGAGGTGGTGCTGCCTGTTTTTTATCCCAATCCTATCTCCTCTTAGCAGATTGTCATGTATTTTTAGATATATGCAAAACTATTTCAGTATATTCATATAAGATGTCTTTGATTCACCATACTGATGACCTGTTTGTTATATTGAGTCCATCTCATCGGGGTTTACAGCCTTCTTCTAGTACCTTGAGTCTCTGGATGAAAACTGCTATCTCTCTGGTTTATGAAATCTCAGGTGGGGCTCTACCTGGTCAGATTCATGGTTGCTCTGTCATGGACATAATGGCCTTATGGCCTCATGGGCAGGCTCCTGGGTGTCTTTCTTGTTGACATTTGTCAGGTGGCAACTTGGGTGACCTACTTTACTCATATGGATCTCTACATACTGGATGTTAGTTCTGAAAGGGATTTATTTTTTGGGGTGGGTGTTTTGTTTTCCTACCTCAGAGCCTTTAGTGGATGAACTTCTGTGCACCTAGTGTTGAATTTAGTTTTGATGTTGTACTTTTTTTTGGGTGAGGCGTTATGTATGTCCTCACTGTAAGGGTGGTGCCAAGGAAGGACGTTCAACAGGTAATATCTAGATTGTTTACCTGTAATCCCATTACCCGGATTCTTCCTTTCCCGTCACATGTCTTAGTCCCTCCTACCCTCCCTTCTTGGTCTAAAGCTTAATTTTGGAGCTTGTTCAATTTTGATCAGGAGGAATAATGAGTACACACCGTTATATGATTTCCTACCTCGGGACCGCACACAACAAACTGCACATTGTCCAGGGGGAGGAGCCTCCTTCAGGCCTTGGACAAGGAAAGAAGAATCAGAGTAATGGGATTACCAATAAATAAGCGAGACATCATCGGCCACAGGAAGACAGTTAGCCCTAGAGGAGCTGCTGCTCATTTGAACCAATCTTTTTGCTGGATATGGAAAGTAATCTTAGTAGATAAAATTCTTGAAAGCATGGATGTCTACAGAAATGGTATGTATAGCTAGAACAAAGGATGGGTAGGGAAGAGCGAAGGAGGAAACATCTGATATCTTTCTCGGAAGCTGTCGAAAAACAGACACCTATTGCCATGTTATCTAATGTTGAATTACATTGTGTTGTGTTATGTTATTTTATGGTATGTTATGTATGTTATGGTATGGTATGTTGTCATGTCATGTTATGTTATTTTATGTTCTGTAACTAACATTAGTAAGGCGTCATTGCAATATTTGTCGTCTGGATTACCTTTCATGCGTTTCTAAGGTTCCCACCACAAACCAGAATCTGAACCATTGGCTTAGGATTTGTTTGAGTATTCTAGTCTGTTGGCTGGGTGGCAGCAACTAATTCAATTGACTTTGACAACATAACTTTCGTGTTAGGTAGGTGTCCTCAGACAGCTTTGCCAGTTGCTAGAGAAAGTCGAAATGCGGTGTTGGTGGCTGAGACATATTTAAGTAATTTTGAATGCGTGTGATGTTGTTTGAAATGTTTCTTTAGTGTTTGTGAAAATCAGATTTGTGGGTTCTCATGTTTGTCATTTGGGTGATATATGTTGGTGTGTTTGAGTTGTGTGGTAAATAGATGTGTATCATGTGTTCAGACTTATGTGTTCTGTTGGATGTTTGTGTGTAGTGCATCACAGTGCCAACATGTTAAAACTTGCTGCCTGGTGTTGAGGTTACATAAAAACTAAAAATTGGTCTTTTCCTTTGGGTAAGCTAGCCTTGGAAAGGCATTTTAATGAGTCATGTAAATTCCTCCAGCAAGTGACCACCTTACCTATATGTTTTAAGCATGGTAACAAAACCTCATTTTCTGTCCATTAATGTTTGTGACTTTAGAGTCCTGAGAGCAAAAGAGGTACTCTAGTCAACTTTAACTTTGCTAGACTAGCAGGTCACGTTCACGCTGTCATTCTTTCAAAGTGTTATATGGTTTGTCACGGTACCGCATATCCTTTCTTTTCCAAAGTCTTTCTGATTCCTACATTCACCAGTTCACATCCTCCTAGGTATCATACCACCTACAATGAAGAAACGCGGAAAGCCAGGTTGGCAGGGGAAGATGGGTGCTGTGAGACATGTTTGAGCTCCCGTGTGCCACATCTAGCACTTGATTTGTGCGCTTCAATGAGTTATCAGTGTTAACAATTGCAAGACTGACCCCTTTGCCCTTTTATTTTCTTTCATTCAATGATACATTATTGGGTTTCGGAAGCCTTAACATCAAAAACATCTTTGCCCAATTCAAAGTCACGAAAACAAAGAAGTCCCCCTCCCTTCCGTGCCCCACCACCTAATTCCCCTCATAGATGGGTGAAGATAGTCATAATCCGGCACATGCAAAATAGGCAGATTTACCTTTAGCTTATTCCACGGTGTTTAAAAGTACAATAACATTACATCAGTCATTCGATACATTAGCTATATAATCTCTGATCTCAGCTTTGGCTAATGCAATGTCTGACCTCCTTCGGACAGGTATTTAATGAAGGGCCCCCATGTGTAATCATATGTACTCCCCAGGTCATGCAGTTTCCATGTTAGCTTCTCTATGGCTAGTAGGGACAAAAACTTGCCTTCCCATTCCTGCATAGTCGGGTTCACGGGGTTTCCAATTCCGGAGTAGTGACTGCTTTGCCTCCAAGAACATATTGGTGGGAATTCTCCATTTTGAATTTGCAAGTTGTTTCAGATCTTTGGTTTCAATATAATAACGGCAGAATCAGGTCCAATGGGGAAAGCCAACAATCCTCTCACATAGCATAAAATCACTTTCCAAAAAACCTTCAACATTTGGAAAAGCCACCATATATGCAGATCATCACCCTCTAAATTACACCCCCCGCCAACACAGTCCTGTCTCATGGATATACATTTGTTTCAATTTCATTAGTGTAAAGTACCAAAAGATGTTTTTACAACATCTCTCTGTTTTGTACAGTTTTATAGAAACTCAGGGCCTCATTAGGATTGGGGACCGCCCGCCTACAAGGCGGCGATCCCACGTGCCGAATTACGATGCGACCGCCACCACAGCAGTCGCAATGTCTATTCCTTGTATTGCGGCAGGTGCGGAGGTCTGCAGCACTTGCCGCAGTACAATGAAATGACATGTTACATATCCCTGCACTACATTGCAAGCACTATGAGGTGCCTGTCACATGGTGCTGGGATATGTAGGGGGGCACCATAGGTGCTGCCCAGGGCCCATGTCCGAGGCCCAGGGGGGAAAGTGGGCCCGCTACAGGGCCCCAAGTCCATTTCCGCCTGCCTGGTAACGGCGGGTTAACCTCCGCTGACAGACAGGCGAAAAGGAATATCATTATACCTACTGCAGTGCCTGGTAGGCACCGTCACCATTTTGTGGAATGCGGGAGGTCCGATGGGCAGTCGAAATCATTCCGACTGTCGAATCCGTGGCAGTCAGTCTTTCTGACCGCCACACATCCGCCCGCTATCCAAATGTGGTGGGTGGAAAACATGATTGCGATGGTGGGGGGGCCGCCACCGATGGGCTGTCAGTGGCGGTGCCACCGACATCGTAATCGGGCCCTCAGTATGTTCAACCAAACTCGCTGCCATTGTCGAAAAGATATGTCAATATTTAAAGTATGCTGCCCTCTTGACATATACGGCTATTGGATAGCTTTACTCGTATCTGTCAGCATCGAATACAGGCTCAAAATCAATCCTTTAGGAGATGTATATGTAGCAAATGCCTTTGCCCAGTGTATCAGGGCCCTATTTTCTGCCTCTTTAGTCCTTGTATGAATCGGTTCATTGGCAGAATATCAAGGAAAAAAATATAGAAGAAAAAAATATAGAGGAAAAAAATATAGAATACAAAACTATCGACTGCCTATACTTAAAAAGGTAAGTACCAAATTATCGAGAAAAAATATCGTTTACAATAATATAGTTGTATTAAATATCGATTTTTAAATATATATAATTTAAAATATTAAAATAAACATATATATCGGGCCTCATTACGATTTCAGTCAGAAAGCAATCCGCCCGACTCCTTGTCGGAATCGGTTCCGACCGACTCGGGTTCGGAGAGTCCGACCGACCGATTACGATGTTTCCCAACACCGTTCGGTCGGACTCCCATTGACTTCAATGGGAGCCTGTGTTCCGACCGACAACACAGGCTCCAATTGAAAAAAGGGATGGTTGCGGAAAACCCTGCACCCTGTCGCAGGCATCCCATGGTGTCTGCCACACTGTGCATGGTTGTAAAGAGGCGATCCATGGGTACCCCCCCCCCGGGCCCCAACCGGAGGCCTCCGGGTGAAGGAGGCCTGTTACCGGCCCCCAAAGTCAGTTTCCAACAGCCGTTCAGTGTTGGACAGACCGATTTGAAATGGCTGTCCGAATCTGACATCGTAATACCTCGGTCAGAAACTCGGTCCATAGACCTGTATGATTCGGCTCCAAACGACTTGGATTCTCCGAATGCTGGTCGGAACCGATTCATAATGACCGAACGGTTACCTTCCATCGTAATTGGTCGGTCGGAAATGTTTCCGAGTCGGTCGGAAACATGGGTTCCGACACGGGTTAGGAAAATCTGAATGCCATTTGGAGCCTTTCCGGCCGACATCGTAATGAGGCTCTAAATAGTAACATTAATTTATACAAATAAAATATATTTAAATGTGTATTTTAACAAATATAACAAATAAATATACTTTTAGAAATGTGAGCATATATATATATATATATATAAACATACATGTATAAATAAACTAATATTTTAAATAATAATATCATTTAAAAAATCGTAAATAATATTATCAAAATTACATGTATATATATTTAAATATACCAAAAACATAAAATATTGAAAAAGAAAAACAATTTAATTTAAAATACAAGTAAATACATATTTTTGTAATTTAATTATAAATAATTTACAAACAAAAATATTTGCATTTTTAAATATTGTTATAATAAATCAAAAACATAATTATCTAAATTACAACATAAAATAAATTCTTAAATATTAAAATAAATACATATACATTTCCCACTACATTAAAAAAAAACATTCTTATACTAAATAAATATAAAAATAATTACTCCCACCTAACACAACACAACAATAAAACAATTCTTTGCATCACACAAAAATAAGATTTACTAATCTATCTACAATAAATATAAAACCAATTAAAATATAGCATTGGAAAATACTACAATTTACTATTCCCAGTACAATTAACACAACAATAAATATTAGAATTATCAAAAAAAATGATAATATTCCCATTCCAGTCAGTGAAACAGTATGGAAAGTGTTGTGTTGCAGCAGGGTAAAATGTGCTATTCCCACTCCACTATACTCCCAAAAGGATAACTGGATGGTATCGCTGTTAGACTAACATACTGAGGTGAAAGTGTAAGAAAACGGACAATTCGTCTTGTTAAGACGAGAACCCTCACTCACCCAAAGGTGACATGCTTCATCATTGGGTTCCCTCTTGCACACTGCGACCGCAAAGTACACAGTGTGGGCTACAACTCTCCCTCAGGAGAGGAGCGTGAGGTGTTTTCAATCATCCAATGGAAGACGGAGTGAGGGGCAGAGTGCAAAAATAAAAAATTCAAAAAGTGAATTAAAACTAACTCCTGGATGGACAAAAATAATTTTAATGGTGTCCCCAGTGGTTAGGGCTAAAATAAGCTAAGTGAAAAAATAGGGATATGGATGTTCCCTATTGGGTTGCGGTCAACATGTTTCTGCCTACTTGACCAACTGGTTCATGGCATTCTTCAGGACCCACTTGTAGTCACTCTGCTATCATCGTGAAAAATTATATAGTTGGAAAATACCATACTCTAAATTAATGGCATCAATCAGTGGTACCAGCTGCAGTCCGGTCCACCGTCAAATCGGTACTATTAATGTACCTCCACCTTCAAGAAGTCATTTATTGACAGGTCTCAGGAGTCTCAATCTCGTTAGCCTGCCTCTTGGAATAAAGGCCAAAGGGGGATACATGATATGCTATTCCCACTCCAGTCAGTGCAACAGTAGGGAAAGTGTGTGGATTGCGGAGGGGAAACATTTCCTATTCCCACTCCAGTCAGTGCAACAGTAGGGAAAGTGTTGGATTGCAGAGGGCTAAAATTTACTATTCCCACTCCAGTTAGTGCAATAGTAGGGAAAGTGTTGGATTGCGGAGGGGTAAAATTTACTATTCCCACTCCAGTCAGTGCAACAGTAGGGGAAGTATTGGATTGCAGAGGGGTAAAATTTACTATTCCCACTGCAGTCAGAGCAACAGTAGGGAAAGTGTTGGATTGCGGAGGGGTAAAATGTACTACTCCCACTCCAGTCAGCGCAGCATTAAAAACAAGTCAAATATCTTAAATAAAATGAAAATAATTTAAAAACAGTAAATAAATGAAAAAAACTATTTTGAATACAAAGCAGAAGTATATTTAATATTAAAAATGTAAAATAATTTACTTCTCATCCCATACCCCTACAAAACCCACAACCCACATCTAAATTTAAAAAAATTACTTGCGCAATTAACATAATTATTTATCAATTAACCAAAAAATATTTATGAAAATCTAAATCTAAATTCATTAAAATTAATTAACTTCCCATCCTTTACCCATATAAACTCCACAACCCCAACCTAAAATTAAACTAATAAAACTAATAACACAATTAAATTAATTAATTTACATTTAAATAATTATTAGTATTTCACAAGTAATTAACAAATAAAATAGTTTATTCCCCACCATTTACCCCTATAAACTCCACAACCCAAACCTAAAAACATTTAATTAAACAATTACAAAAATGAATTATCAATTAATTAATATTAATTACCAATTAATTATTAAGTATTAAAAAATAAATTACTTCCCACCCGTTACCCCATAAACCCCACAAACCACACCTAAAAAAATAATTACACAATTAACATAATTAATTATCAATTAATTAATTAATATTAATTAACAACTAATTATTAATCAATTAAAAATAAATTACTTCCCACCCTTTACCCATAACCCCACAACACACACCTAAAAAAATTAATTACACAATTAACATAATTAATTTTCAATTAATTAATTATTATAAATTAACAACTAATTAACAATTAATTAAAAATAAGTTACTTTTCACCCTTTACCCCATAACACTACAACCCACACCTAAAAAAATAATTACACAATTAACATAATTAATTATCGTTAATTATTATTGACAACTAATTACTAATAAATTTAAAATAAATTACTTCCCACGCTTTACCCTTATAAATGCCACAACCCACAAAAAAGTTACATAAAAAATAACACAATTAACAAAACTAAATATCAAATAAATAAATAATATTTATTACAAAATCATCATTAATTTATTATAATTAAATTACTTCCCAGCCTATACCCCTATAAACCATCAACCCGCTACAGATCCAAAAAACACAAAATGTAATTAAATTTCATAACTACTAAAAATTTTACTAATATAGTAAGAAACATAAACAATAATTAAACAAAAAAATAATGTCAAATACAGTTAAAATATATACTAAAAATCATAACAACAGTTAAAAAACGATATTTTAAACAACTATGGGGCCCATTACGATGGCGGGCGGAAGCACTACCGCCGTGCTGGCGGATGCAAAAACCACCAGTTACCGCCGGCACGCAGCAGTCCACACGCCCGCCCAATTACGATGCGAAAAGTAGGCCAAACACCGCCGGAAAGCCAGCAACACCGTCCGCCATCAAAGTGCGCCCGCACACGTAGCGGCGCAGCACAACTGACACACACTGTCCGACGAAACACGTCCCGCCCGGCGCATAAATTACGATGCCGCAAACAAACGGCTCCCAAAGCAAAGAGACACCGCACGTGAAAGAGAGGCGGAAACACGGACGCAGAGCACGGACAACGAAGAAGCGGCACCCCGGGCATGAATCCAGCACTGCAGGCCCTTCCCATGCTTCTGCTGATGCACCACCAAGGACGCAACGTACCGCGGAGACGCAGGTAGGCACACACACAACAAGTGCACGCAAACAGCGCACACAGTGCAAGGGCGGATAAAGCGGACAACCCCCACCAGCGCGTGCACACTACACATCCACCATTGCATCCACATATGACACACAGGCCAAATCCTAACATCGCGGAACACATGTGTACACACCACCTGGGACTAGGAACCAACCACCCCGTCACGGCCCCAAAGCGCCGATGACGCCGCCACACATGCGCACAACGCAGAGGCCAACCGCAGCGCCATGCATGCGTCGCACACAGACACAGGGACACAACCAAGCAGCACACACACCAGCCCCACCCCGAACGCACATGACACGTGACAGGCCGGCCACAGACATGTCCCCAACGCCCAAATCACGGACAACACCCAACGCCACACAACCGACGCACACATGTCAGTTAAGTCACGCAACAGCAGGACACACCCCAGTGTAACAAACATGGCGAAGCACACAGCGGCGGCAACACCAACTAGGAGAAGCAGGGCCCCTTCGGGAAGAGGAACGCCAGTACCACACTGAAAAACCCATACCACCCTGCACATATGAACAAGACACATGAAACGGAACACCAAAGAGCCCGGGGACCGACAACAGGTGGCCCAAGAATTACATCCACACACAAGGCCCAACGCAGAGCGGAAAGGCAGCCTGCCGCCCACACAAGGGAGAGCAGACAGCACTGAATGACCTTCCATTCCAACACCGAAACCACAGCCCTACGACAGAAGCCGGTGAATACAGCCATTGTCCAAGAATAGACCAACACAGGCATGCCGAGGAGACCGACCACACGGCAGATAGCGCATATCACAGAAGCACACAACGGACGGGGAAGAAAGAAGAAAACACTCCCCCATGTCGGCCACATGCAAGTTAATTGGAAGGAGTCACACAGCACCGACCTTGAACTGTCTGAGAAGCATGTGGGAAGAGGGCCCGTGTCCTCCAAACAAGCCAACAGAACACAAGTCCTGTCTCCCCACGACTACACAGAGCTCACAGCAACCCCGGAGCGTGCACATTGCAGACTGCACACACAGCCGGAGCACGCCACCTCTACGAACCGCTGCGAAATGGCAACCGCAACACACCTACCCAACTACGCCGAAGAGCTCAAGCTGTACCAAACCAGCACGATACATACATTGGGATGCGATCTCCTGTCCCTGCTGAACGTAAGTTACCGACTGACTTACCGCATCACATTGTTCAGCTGCGTCATGCCCGTCTTCTACTGTCGGAGGTGTCCCTACCAGCATCCCGTCGAGATATGCCTCTCCAACCCGGCATGTCTGAAGGCGGACCTGCTACCACTACTCCTCCCTCTGGACGCACACGACAGGGCCTGCTCTGCCTATGGGGGCATGGCGTATGTGGCCAACATCGCACGCGCACTGAAATGGAACCACTGTGCCTCCACACGACGGATCATCGAGAACAGCTACATCGAATGTCACCCAGCATGCCCCATCATGGTCCTCCAAGGGACAACCTACGAACAACACCTTGACAGCCACCATCCGCTTCATTGGCTGGCAAACATGTACACCACCAATGACATGGAAGCCCTGCTGGACGGCATCGCATACCTGTCAACCTGTAAATACGTCGGACCACAACGCAGGTTCCCCGAGTGACCTATGAAGTCCAACCCCGCACCCATGCTCAGCTTCCGCACGGACTGGCCAGTCACCACCACAACAGCCATACCAAACGACCGGCAACTGTAACCACACCATCAACGACATCGCCATGACATCGGATATGACCGGGACATGCACACTGTTCCCCATCACATCCAGGAACACCGCATGCATCGTGGGAGGCAGTGGCATGGGCTCTGTGCATCGCACCCACATGGACGGAACTGCACGAACAACCAGGACACGACATGGATCCAGCGCACATGGACACACACACCGCTCAGTGGACATGAATAGGTCGCCTGGAGTCTGTGGGTGCTGCACCCTCCCACCCCCGCCCCGGGAATCCCATACCAGGACCTTTGCATGGACGACAAGTGCATACAACAACAACACGACCCCAGTGACTGTGACATGTCCAGTAACCACCACAGTGCAACAACAAGTGGCACGCCGCTGCATGCACGCAAGCACATGCCCTGATGTCATCTCACATGCACGCGTGCATGAGGAACAACCGCAGCAAACCTGTCACATGGAACTGAGATGGACTGTGCCCATGATGCCGAGCGGTCTGGTAGGCTACATGTATACCGTCTGTGTCAAAGTCCGCAGCTCCGCAGCTATACGTAAATGTACATTAGCACAGCCTTGGCCAAGCAGATGTAACCCCACACCCTATCCCATTTGTAATCATGCTCAGTATATCCTCAACATGTATCCCGCTGCCAGTAGTGTCCACTATACTGCATCACAGAGGACAGAAGACTCAATATAATGTTTGAAACCAAAACTGTCTCCGCTGACTCATTTCACAAGTACGAATGAGAGAGGATGAGAGTATGTGAAGTACACGGCAGTCGTGACATGACCATGTAGTCCACTGGTATTGGATGTCAACGCAAATGAGTAGCACTACTGTGGAAGACACACATGTGTCATGTGAAGTCGTATGGACGCAGTGCTCAGGTGGGTGGGTGCGACGGGTAGATGCGCACATGCCAAGTTGGAGCACGCCGTGTTGGGAGGGGTCATGAACAGTACACCACCGCTTCCCTGGGCATTGTGAGAGGACACCTGTCGGGGGGAGTGAACACGTGTGTGCACAGCAGCCGGGCACACGTACAAAGCGGTACCAGGCGCACCTCAGCCCACCCTCTGTGGACAAGCTGGATCCTGTTGTGCGCCCGCCATGCCCCTTGACAAGGCACACACAGCCCCAGTCGACCAGGTGTAACCCCAACATAGTCAATCCGCACAGGCGATACAGGGCACGGGATGGCAGTGGAGCATGGTGTGTGAGAGGTCTCCTCGCGCTCCTCCTGGTCATATCACGCAGGCAATAGAACCTCAACGTCCAGCATGGCAAAAAGTCAAATGGAAGTGTAGGGGGACGCACCACAGCACGAGCAGCACTGACGTCACGGGAGGTGGCTCGCACCATCCCATCCATTGCCCATCATACCAACCACGCCACATGCCATTGCGACTAAGTGCAGGCGCGTGCGCCACCACCCCTGAGCCCTCCCCAGAGAGGCCAAAGAGTGAATGTGTGGGCCATCAGCCACAGACGGACGCGGCATGGCCGCAAGGGCAGCCACAGCCACTGGGTGTCGCAGGTGGCGGATCCGGAAGGCGAAGACTGTGATGCATAGTCCATGCAGGCCGGGTCTCCATTTGGGGCACCACGCAGGTGGACGGCGTCCTGCCACACATCATACCCTGAGACAGCCCTCTCGTGCAACTGGACCCACACATACACTCCTTGCCCTCTCTGGTGCGAGCTTGGGGCTGACTGTGCAAGCGCTAGCCTCGCAGGTGAGCATGCATATTGGGGGGCGAGGGGAGGACATGAGGGCTGGGGCGAAGATGACTGTATCACTGTCAGTTAGTACAAGGGATGACCCAGATGTGGAAAGGAAGAGACGTGTCCCGTGTGTACTGCAACTAGTCGCCAATCCAACTACCCCCCATGTCCGGAATGTAAGCCCGCACCTAGGCCCGCCCATCCGCCACATCGAACATACCACCAGCACGACAACCTTCCCATTCGAAACACTGACTGGGGGTGGCGACCAGTGAACAATCATGTGTAGCCTACCCACGCGTACATGTGGGCCCTCCATGATCCATGTCACCTGCGGCAAAGACATGACATGCGCAATGAGGGAAGTGAGGAGAGCTGTCCGCCCCACGCGCAGAAGGTGCATCAGCTCCACAGACCCAGCAGCGAGTCCAGCAGGGGTCACATGTGCAGGGGCAGCTGTGCCTGGTGTGAAGGCACATGCATATGGACAGCACATCGACCAATGTGTAGTCTGCCCACATCCACAGTCCATCATCATGCGGACATAGGAATTGAACACAGGGCAACACATCTTAGCTGGTGCACCCACCGTGACCAACAATGCGCAATCATCGACGTACCCGCCCTGTGCATGGCCCCCCACCCAACGGAGGCACATCCAGTGCCACCATCCCACACACACAAGCCTTCCACGGAACATGCTGTGTCCAATGGTCAGTACAGAGTCAGCGCCCATCTGGTGGATCCTGAACAGGAGACACATGCACACACATGCCAGCTCCCACTATGTACGACTGCCACCTGGCACGTGCGATGTAACCTCTCACCTGTGACGTGTGACTGCAAGCACACAGCCGTCTTGGCATGGGGCTGTCAATGTGGACACCAGTCAATGTTTCGGGAGCTGTGATCCGTACAGTGCTGTACATAGGGTGCAGTGCTGACACCTACTACTGTCTCATATCCCCTCGTGCCACAGGTCCCACTTGTATTGGCCGCTCAGCCCGTGCCCACATCGTCGTCGTCGTGTGCCATACTCATCCAGCCTCGGAAGCAGTACCATGCTCAGCAGACACTCATGTTGCCGTGGCGTTGCCGCTTGACGAATATGCAGTCAGTCCCCATCAGCACGCCCCGCAAGTCATTGGGGCCTAGATCCCCATGTGCATGCACATGGCAGTGGTATGTCTCACTTGCCATTGCCATTGTTGGGAGACCTGTGTAAGTGTATTGTGGCCGTGCCGTCCCAGCTTGACAGCTGGGCTGTGACCCATGTGCTTGCTCAGTCATGTCAGTGATGTGTATGCAAAATTGCTATGTGCCGTGTTGCTTTGACATGTGTCCTCTGCCATTTAACCCAGGCGGAGACCGAACATTGACCGCCCATACCAATTGCTGGCGGACATGGACGATACTGAGGTAATCAGGAAGTTTCGGCTGGACAGGCCAACTCTGCATCGACTGTGTGCCATGTTAGAGCCCCATCTCCGTCCCCGCAGGGTGTATCCGACTGCTGTCACCCCCACGGCTAAGGTGATGGCCGCCATGCATTTCTTCGCCACTGGGTCATTCCAGCACACAGTGGGCAGTGGAGGAGGGATGTCCCAGCCCATGTTCAGCAAGGTGCTGAGGGATGTACTGGCAGCCATGATGCTGTACCGGAACAGGTACATCAGATTCCCCAGGGCTCGTGAATTGGCGGCAGTGAAGGGTGCATTCTATGCCCTTGGCAGAATCCCACACGTCGTGGGAGCCATTGACTGCACTCATGTTGGCCTTGTTCCACCACAGGCCACTGAGCACCTGTACCGCAACAGGAAGCACACGCACTCCCTGAATGTGCAAGTGGTGTGCCTTGCGGACATGGTGATCACCCACGTGTGTGCAAAGTTTCCAGGCTCGGCCCATGACGCACACATAATGCGCAACAGCATCTTGCCACGACTGATGGCCAATCTGCAACAGGATCGTGGCTGTATTGTCGGTGAGTATGTGGAGTGGTGTAGCGTGCTGGTTGTGCGATGCTGTCCCCTGTCCAGTTGGAATAGCAACGGTTCTCTGTGTCCCTCACACCCAGGTGACTCTGCGTATCCGAATGGGGCATGGCTGCTCAGTCCATTGAGGAATCCTCGCACCCCAGCAGACGATCGATACAATGAGGCACATGGGAGGACCAGACGTGTGGTCGAGCGTACCTTTGGCCTCCTCAAGTCCAGGTTCAGGTGCCTGGACCGCACCGAGGGTGCACTGGCGTACTCCCCACAGAAGGTGTGCCAGATAGTGGTGGCGTGCTGCATGCTGCACAATCTGGCCATTCGGAAGCAGATCCCCCTCATTGTGGATGACGGAGATCAACCAGGGCCCCAGCCCGCAGACCAGGACAGCTCGAGTGAGGTGGACAGCGGAGAGGAGGAAGCTGGGAATGTGCGCCAGCAGCTCATCGCCCGCTACTTCACTTGACGGTGAGTGTCCATGTACGACGGATGATGTGTCTGTATCTATGCAGGTGTGTGTGTGCTGTGTCAGGGTGGCCGTATGTTCACTGCGTGCAGTGTGTCAACGCTCCATGGCCAGGGTAGTATGCCACTGTTGGTGACTGTGGCATTGTGCCCTATTGCTCTGTGCGATGTGTGTACATTGCTTGTAGTTGTTGACATGTACTGTGTGATGGGTGTGTGACACACTCATTGAATGTGCTCCTGTTCTGTCTCCCACCCCTAGGTCCCTACAGGCCCTCCGGATTCCATTTCCATGCCACGCATCAGGTGCCCTCCGCCCAAGGTGGCCGATGTATTCCGTACGAATAAAACACAGGGCACAAACAGCAGTTAGTGAAAAAGGTGCATTTATTACAAACTGTGACATGTGATTGTGTGTAAGGTGATGACAAAAGTGGTGCGTGCAGTGACAATGAGCTGTCGGTCATGGCTGCGTGATGATCAGGGTGTACCCACTGGTTCTATGTCCATAGTCCAACACACACATGCCATCCAGATGGCTGTGTGGAGTGGGATCGTAGAGCAAGTCAATGCAGTGGCTGGTCAAGGAAGGCTGGCGGAAGGCTGGCTGGCTGCCTCACTTGCGACTGGAGCGTGCGAAGTCCTCCCGGGAGATCTGTTTCCTCTTCGGACGGCCCCTTCCACGTTTGGGAGGGGGGTGTGTGGTGGCGACCTGCTGGTGGTGGGTGTGGTGTGCTCACTGGCTGTGGACGCAGGGGAAGTGGACACTGCTGCCCGAGCCTGCGCCCTAGCAGGTGGTGGCGGAGGTGGTGTTGCTGGCCTTGCCTGTGACCCCACCGCCACCACCAGCTGGCCCATGAGGTCCACGAGTTGGTCCATACGGGACACGAATTGGCCCATATGGGCGTCCATGGACCTCAGCACCCCCAGCACCTCCCGCGTGTCAGTAGCAGACCTGGCCCATTGTCCTTGGGCCTCTTCATAGGCCCCAAGGACTCTGGCCATTTGAGGCAGGGCATGGCTCCCAGGGGAGGCTGGCGTTTCCCTGACCCTGCTCCTCCTACCAGTCCTGCTGCCACCGGCCTGCCCACTAGCCACATTGCTCACCACGGTCCTCGCTGTGGCTCCCAGGGTGGATCCAGTCGGCCGGGCCACCACCTGCGCTGGGGCTGGTGCCAGCGAAGACGTGGTGGTGGTGGAGGCGGTGGTGGTCGGTGCGGCGATGGTGGCGGTTGCGGCAGTGGTAGTGGCCGCAATGACCGTGGGTGTGGCCGCAACGACAGTGGCAGCAGGGGACTGGGACTGTTCAGCATCCCTGGATGATGGGTTGGTGGGTAGGAGGGGTCCTGGGGAGCGGCTGGGCCCTGCCACGCCAGATGGGCCAGCTTGGTGGTCCGTGTCCGAAGAGGTGGACAGATCCTCCAGATCCGTGTGTCCTCGTTGGGGGCTTGTAGGCTGGCTGTGCTGGCTGCTGTCTCCATCCCCAGCGTCCAGCAGTTCGTCACCTGTGGAGAAAATGAGATTTGTTATTGTGTTGCACCTGGCGAAGTATGTATTAGTCGTCTGACATTGGCAGTTCGTGCAATCTCGTACATGGGTTTCCCGGAGGCGAGTGTGTGGCTGTGGCATCTGTAGGTGTGTGTGCTAGGCAATGGGACTGTGTGCTGTGCACATGTGGCATGGGACGGATTGGCCATGCCGATGGGTGTGTTGCTTTGCCCCTACTCATTGTGACTCTGGTGTATGCGGGCTCCTGGCCCATCCTGGGTCTGGTTTGTACTTTGCTTTTGGAGTTCAAATGGAACGCTTAGGAACGCATATGGCAACATGGGGGCCATGCCCCAGATTCGCATTTGGGATGGAATATGCTTTTGGGGTTCAAATGGAACGCTTAGGAACGCATATGGCAACATGGGGGCCATGCCCCAGATTCGCATTTGGGATGGAATATGCTTTTGGGGTTCAAATGGAACGCTTAGGAACGCATATGGCAACATGGGGGCCATGCCCCAGATTCGCATTTGGGAGGGAATATGCTTTTGGGGTTCAAATGGAACGCTTAGGAACGCATATGGCAACATGGGGGCCATGCCCCAGATTCGCATTTGGGAGGGAATATGCTTTTGGGGTTCAAATGGAACGCTTAGGAACGCATATGGCAACATGGGGGCCATGCCCCAGATTCGCATTTGGGATGGAATATGCTTTTGGGGTTCAAATGGAACGCTTAGGAACGCATATGGCAACATGGGGGCCATGCCCCAGATTCGCATTTGGGATGGAATATGCTTTTGGGGTTCAAATGGAACGCTTAGGAACGCATATGGCAACATGGGGGCCATGCCCCAGATTCGCATTTGGGAGGGAATATGCTTTTGGGGTTCAAATGGAACGCTTAGGAACGCATATGGCAACATGGGGGCCATGCCCCAGATTCGCATTTGGGAGGGAATATGCTTTTGGGGTTCAAATGGAACGCTTAGGAACGCATATGGCAACATGGGGGCCATGCCCCAGATTCGCATTTGGGAGGGAATATGCTTTTGGGGTTCAAATGGAACGCTTAGGAACGCATATGGCAACATGGGGGCCATGCCCCAGATTCGCATTTGGGAGGGTATATGCTTTTGGGGTACATGCTGTGAGCCATGGGTGCCGAACGTGACATGTGTTGTGGCAGCATGACAGTGCATGGTCTGAGGTGTGTGCATGCCTGACATGCCCTGCATATTTGCTGTCTGTTGTGGTTACTGGACATGGCATTGGACGCATCGTTATGAGTGAGTGATAGTTGTGTGCCAGCCAACGTATTGCAGTTGTCCCATCTCCTTGGTGTGCGTGCTGCCCTGTGCCATGTGCATCACTGCAGTGCTCGGGGGGGTGTGGCCCATGTTGTGTGTTGTTGCTCACAGTGTGTCGTGCGCTTAATTGACTTCTGGCACATGGTTGGTCATGGGCATGTGTCTTAGCGTGACTGCTGTATGTGTGGCAGCTGTGCGGATGACATGCCTTTCATGAGACTGGGGCTGACGGATGGGATGGATGGTATGTTGTATGTGCATGGTGTGTCTGTGTGTTTGATGGGTTCAGTGGTGTTCGTGTGCATTTCTGTTGTTCCGCTCTGTTGCGTCTAGTGTTGTTTGTCTTACATAGGCGTAGTTGTGGGGTGTGTGGTTGACAGGCAGTAGGGGCTACATGGACAGGACTTCAATGGTGTTTCGGTTGTGTGTGATGAGTTGCACAGTGGCTGCCGTGTGGGACTATATTCAGTGTGGCTTGTGCATGCAGACGTGGCTCCTTGGGTGTTGCTATGTCTGTGATGGGTCATGTGGGGTGTGAGTCTGCTGTTCATGTCCGTGTGCACATTGTTCACTTGTTCGTGACGGTGGGCGGTGCTGCGTGTTCGTGTGCTACGTGACATGTCCCATGTGTTGGTGGTGTTATGGTCCTCATGCCTCCAGTAATCCAGCCCTGTCCAGTTTCCCACCTGCAAGTTGTTCGTGCGTGCACTGTACTGGATGCCACATGGCTCTTAGCGGGGGGTGCTCCATGTTGCAGGTCTGTGGGGGTGGGGGGGTGTAGTGGGTCGTGGGGGTGGCTGTACACCCACTGACACCGATTGCTGTGGACCGTGATGTCTGCCTTTCGGCTGTCGTTGTGCACTGCGGTGGCTGACACGTGGGTGTGGGGTGTGGGGGATGCTCCTCCTTGCTGTGCTGTGGGACTGGGGCCTGGTGTGTGTTGTACTTGGGCTGTCCACCGTCCCACCCACTGCACTTTGTGTTCCTGCCACTTACCTGTTACTTGTCGGTTGGTGCAGCTGTGCCTGACACATGGGTGTGGGGAGTGCTCCACCTTGCTGGTCTGTGGGAGTGGGGGCCTGGTGGGTGTTGTACTTCAGCTGTCCCCCTCCGACCCACTGCACTTTGTGTTCCTGCCACTTACCTGTTACTTGTCAGTTGGTGCAGCTGTGGCGGACACATGGGTGTGGTGGGTGCTCGTTGTGGCGCTTCTGGCATATTTGGGGACCTGTTGGTGGTTACGTGGCTGGCTTAGTGTACACATGTCCCCACGCATCTTACAGTTGTTCGGTTTGGCCTGTGTGTGGTAGTGTCTGTTGCATGTGTGTGTGATGTGTTGTGTATTGTGTGCTGGACATGGGGGTGTTTGTCCCTGGGAGCTGTGGCATGGTGGTTGCGCATGTGTGTACATAGCGGTGTGCTGGTATACATTAGTTTGTACTTACCAGCCTCCACTCCCCCTGCTAATCCGGCGAGGATCTCCGGATGGATTACGACTCGCACCTTCTCCTCCCACGCTTTGAAGGTCTTAAAGAGCGCGGGATTCCCTCCGCCAGTGACGGCAGCCAGCTCTCTGTTTTTGCCCTCCTTCTTCTTGACCAGGCTCTTTACGTCATTCCAACGTTTGTTTATCTCGGTTCTGTTCCTGGGCAGGGTCCCGACTGCATTGACCTGGTCTACGATCCGGGTCCACATTCTGTTTCTGGTGGCTAGTGGTGTGTGCTGGACCATGTTCCCATAGATTTGTGGGTACACCTTGATGATCTCGTCGACCATGACCGTCAGCTCCATGGGCGTGAACTTGGGCATCCTTTGTGGTGCCATGGTGTTTGTGGTGCTGGTGCGGTGTGTGTTGTGTAATGTGCAGGGGGTTTGTGGTGCCGGTGTTTGGTGGTGGTGGTGGTGGTGGTAGTGATGTGTGCGTTTCTGTGGTGTGCTGCTGTCCTTGCTGTGTCACTGTGTCCTCTCCTCTCCTCTCTGGTTTGCAATGTAGCAAGGGGTTGTGGTCTGTGGGAGTGCTGCTTTTGTACTCACCTATGTGGGTGTGTCCTCATGGTCTGTTGTTTTCAGGTGTGTTGTGTCTGGGGTTCTGGCCTTTGTATTTTTTGTTTGTCCGGGGGTGTTTTCGGGATGTGTACTGTGCTTGTGTATTTGTGCGTGCCTTGCTGTGTGGACTTGTTGGCCATGTTGTGTGCTATTGGTTTTGTGTGCGGATGGTTTCTGTGCAGGTACGTGGGCGCCATGGCTTCTGCCGTGTCGATTCTCATCGGCGTTGTTTGCGCTGGCGGGCGGTATATTTGTTGTTTTTCCGCGCTCATGGCGGTGCGATCGTAATTTCACGTGCGGTGTGTCGGCCGTGTGGGCGGGCGGTTTTGTGTTGTTGTGCGTGTTTCCGTCCGTGGCGGGCGGTTTGACTCCGACTCGGACGATGGCGGGCGGTATTTTGTATGATTTTTCTGCCGATGGCGGTTTTCAGTTTGTGTACTCATAATGGCGTGGTCGGTGTTCAGGCGGTGTGTGCGGGCGGGTTTTTGCCGCTTCCATGCCTGGCGGATTTTTTTACGCCGGGTATCGTAATGTGCCCCTATATTTTTACAAACGATATTTATGACTTCTATTTTTTTTATAGATATTACTTATCTTCAAATCAATATTCTTGACAACGATATTTTTGCACTCAATATTACCATTCCACAATATTTTTCACCAATATTATGGTAGTTCAAATTGTTTTTCTCGATATTCTGTTTCATTACCGGGTGAACCACCCAGTTCCTCAACTGGAAATGCATAATTCGATTGTTTTATCTAACTTCCTTTCCACTTCTCTCCGGGGTGAAGTCTGGATTTTACCAAAGAAGAGTATAGAGGAACAGGAAAGAGGTTAGATCTTGGTTCTTTGTAATCAAATCTCATATTTTGAATGTAGGATTTAATATCTCAGAGAGATAGCAGATCAGGGGTCTGGAAGTTTTGGACATAGTATTGCCCCTGAAGCCTGGCCTATCACTTCTGCGTCCACGTGTATCAAGTGTTTTTCCATCTCATATATAGACCATTCAAATGGTACTCTGAGTTAAGAAGTTTCATACAAAAATTTCAGATCGGGTAGCCCTAGGTCTCCTCTTGATCTTCTATTTGCCTTCGCCCTCCATCGCGAGATCCATGCCCTCTTCCCTCCCCATATGAAACTATCTATGACTCCTTGCAGAGTCTTCATATTCATCTCAGGAATCTGAACCGCCAGAGCTTGAAAAGCATACCATAATCTTGTCAGTACATTGAGCTTCACTGTGGCCGCTTTACTTTGCCTCGATATATACAGATTCTGCCAATGACGGAGATCTATAGCAATGGCTTGAAACAACTTGGAATATTTGGCATTGTAAAATTGATATAAATTTCCCAAAATATAATCTTCCCTTTAACCCAGAGGAACAGGGTATAGCAGGTAAGATAGTCTATATCTACTTGCAAAAGTCTCATGTTCAGTAACTTCGACTACTCCAGATAACCCTTAAACCCCAAAACTCTGGCAAACCACTCTACCACTTTTAGGGCCTGGGGAAAGTAGGTCTGTGGCTTTAGGACTGTAAAGAGGATGTCCTCATCAATGAGATACATTTTGTGGTACTCCTCTCCAAATGGCATTCCTTTGATGCCTGGGTGTTGTTGTATGAGAATCTCCATCACCCGCTACGGGCCCCCAAGTCCATTTCCGCCTGCCTGGTAACGGCGGGTTAACCGCCGCTGACAGACAGGCGGAAAGGAATATCATTATACCTACTGCAGTGCCTGGCAGGCACCGTCACCATTTTGTGGAATGCGGGAGGTCCGATGGGCAGTCGAAATCATTCCGACTGTCAAATCTGTGGCAGTCAGTCTTTCTGACCGCCACACATCCGCCTGCTATCCAAATGTGGTGGGTGGAAAACATGATTGCGATGGTGGGGGGGCCGCCACCGATGGGCTGTCAGTGGCGGTCCCACCGACATCGTAATCGGGCCCTCAGTATGTTCAACCAAACTCGCTGCCATTGTCGAAAAGATATGTCAATATTTAATGTATGCTGCTATCTTGACATATACGGCTATTGGATAGCTTTACTCGTATCTGTCAGCATCGAATACAGGCTCAAAATCAATCCTTTAGGAGATGTATATGTAGCAAATGCCTTTGCCCAGTGTATCAGGGGCCTATTTTCTGCCTCTTTAGTCCTTGTATGAATCGGTTCATTAGCAGAATATCAAGGAAAAAAATATAGAAGAAAAAAATATAGAGGAAAAAAATATAGAATACAAAACTATCGACTGCCTATACTTAAAAAGGTAAGTACCAAATTATCGGGAAAAAAATATTGTTTACAATAATATAGTTGTATTAAATATCAATTTTTAAATATATATAATTTAAAATATTAAAATAAACATATATATAGGGCCTCATTACGATTTCGGTCAGAAAGCAATCCGCCCGACTCCTTGTCGGAATCGGTTCCGACCGACTCGGGTTCGGAGAGTCCGACCGACCGATTACGATGTTTCCCAACACCGTTCGGTCGGACTCCCATTGACTTCAATGGGAGCCTGTGTTCCGACCGACAACACAGGCTCCAATTGAAAAAGGGATGGTTGCGGAAAACCCTGCACCCTGTCGCAGGCATCCCATGGTGTCTGCCACACTGTGCATGGTTGTAAAGAGGCGACCCATGGGTACCCCCCGGGCCCCAACCGGAGGCCTCCGGGTGAAGGAGGCCTGTTACCGGCCCCCAAAGTCAGTTTCCAACAGCCGTTCAGTGTTGGACAGACCGATTCGAAAAGGCTGTCCGAATCTGACATCGTAATACCTCGGTCAGAAACTCGGTCCATAGAGCTGTATGATTCGGCTCCAAACGACTCGGATTCTCCGAATGCTGGTCGGAACCGATTCATAATGACCGAACGGTTACCTTCCATCGTCATTGGTCGGTCGGAAATGTTTTCTAGTCGGTCGGAAACATGGGTTCCGACACGGGTTAGGAATCTGAACCGTCAGAGCTTGAAAAGCATACCATAATCTTGTCAGTACATTGAGCTTCACTGTGGCCGCTTTACTTTGCCTCGATATATACAGATTCTGCCAATGACGGAGATCTATAGCAATGGCTTGAAACAACTTGGAATATTTGGCATTGTAAAATTTATATAAATTTCCCAAAATATAATCTTCCCTTTAACCCAGAGGAACAGGGTATAGCAGGTAAGATAGTCTATATCTACTTGCAAAAGTCTCATGTTCAGTAATTTCGACTACTCCAGATAACCCTTAAACCCCAAAACTCTGGCAAACCACTCTACTACTTTTAGGGCCTGGGGAAAGAAGGTCTGTGGCTTTAGGACTGTAAAGAGGATGTCCTCATCAATGAGATACATTTTGTGGTACTCCTCTCCAAATGGCATTCCTTTGATGCCTGGGTGTTGTTGTATGAGAAGCTCCATCACCCGCTACGGGCCCCCAAGTCCATTTCCGCCTGCCTGGTAACGGCGGGTTAACCGCCGCTGACAGACAGGCGGAAAGGAATATCATTATACCTACTGCAGTGCCTGGCAGGCACTGTCACCATTTTGTGGAATGCGGGAGGTCCGATGGGCAGTCGAAATCATTCCGACTGTCAAATCTGTGGCAGTCAGTCTTTCTGACCGCCACACATCCGCCTGCTATCCAAATGTGGTGGGTGGAAAACATGATTGCGATGGTGGGGGCCGCCACCGATGGGCTGTCAGTGGCGGTCCCACCGACATCGTAATCGGGCCCTCAGTATGTTCAACCAAACTCGCTGCCATTGTCGAAAAGATATGTCAATATTTAATGTATGCTGCTATCTTGACATATACGGCTATTGGATAGCTTTACTCGTATCTGTCAGCATCGAATACAGGCTCAAAATCAATCCTTTAGGAGATGTATATGTAGCAAATGCCTTTGCCCAGTGTATCAGGGGCCTATTTTCTGCCTCTTTAGTCCTTGTATGAATCGGTTCATTAGCAGAATATCAAGGAAAAAAATATAGAAGAAAAAAATATAGAGGAAAAAAATATAGAATACAAAACTATCGACTGCCTATACTTAAAAAGGTAAGTACCAAATTATCGGGAAAAAAATATTGTTTACAATAATATAGTTGTATTAAATATCGATTTTTAAATATATATAATTTAAAATATTAAAATAAACACATATTTAGTGCCTCATTACGATTTCGGTCAGAAAGCAATCCGCCCGACTCCTTGTCGGAATCGGTTCCGACCGACTCGGGTTCGGAGAGTCCGACCGACCGATTACGATGTTTCCCAACACCGTTCGGTCGGACTCCCATTGACTTCAATGGGAGCCTGTGTTCCGACCGACAACACAGGCTCCAATTGAAAAAAGGGATGGTTGCGGAAAACCCTGCACCCTGTCGCAGGCATCCCATGGTGTCTGCCACACTGTGCATGGTTGTAAAGAGGCGACCCATGGGTACCCCCCCCGGGCCCCAACCGGAGGCCTCCGGGTGAAGGAGGCCTGTTACCGGCCCCCAAAGTCAGTTTCCAACAGCCGTTCAGTGTTGGACAGACCGATTCGAAAAGGCTGTCCGAATCTGACATCGTAATACCTCGGTCAGAAACTCGGTCCATAGAGCTGTATGATTCGGCTCCAAACGACTCGGATTCTCCGAATGCTGGTCGGAACCGATTCATAATGACCGAACGGTTACCTTCCATCGTAATTGGTCGGTCGGAAATGTTTTCTAGTCGGTCGGAAACATGGGTTCCGACACGGGTTAGGAATCTGAACCGTCAGAGCTTGAAAAGCATACCATAATCTTGTCAGTACATTGAGCTTCACTGTGGCCGCTTTACTTTGCCTCGATATATACAGATTCTGCCAATGACGGAGATCTATAGCAATGGCTTGAAACAACTTGGAATATTTGGCATTGTAAAATTTATATAAATTTCCCAAAATATAATCTTCCCTTTAACCCAGAGGAACAGGGTATAGCAGGTAAGATAGTCTATATCTACTTGCAAAAGTCTCATGTTCAGTAATTTCGACTACTCCAGATAACCCTTAAACCCCAAAACTCTGGCAAACCACTCTACTACTTTTAGGGCCTGGGGAAAGAAGGTCTGTGGCTTTAGGACTGTAAAGAGGATGTCCTCATCAATGAGATACATTTTGTGGTACTCCTCTCCAAATGGCATTCCTTTGATGCCTGGGTGTTGTTGTATGAGAAGCTCCATCACCCGCTACGGGCCCCCAAGTCCATTTCCGCCTGCCTGGTAACGGCGGGTTAACCGCCGCTGACAGACAGGCGGAAAGGAATATCATTATACCTACTGCAGTGCCTGGCAGGCACTGTCACCATTTTGTGGAATGCGGGAGGTCCGATGGGCAGTCGAAATCATTCCGACTGTCAAATCTGTGGCAGTCAGTCTTTCTGACCGCCACACATCCGCCTGCTATCCAAATGTGGTGGGTGGAAAACATGATTGCGATGGTGGGGGGGCCGCCACCGATGGGCTGTCAGTGGCGGTCCCACCGACATCGTAATCGGGCCCTCAGTATGTTCAACCAAACTCGCTGCCATTGTCGAGAAGATATGTCAATATTTAATGTATGCTGCTATCTTGACATATACGGCTATTGGATAGCTTTACTCGTATCTGTCAGCATCGAATACAGGCTCAAAATCAATCCTTTAGGAGATGTATATGTAGCAAATGCCTTTGCCCAGTGTATCAGGGGCCTATTTTCTGCCTCTTTAGTCCTTGTATGAATCGGTTCATTAGCAGAATATCAAGGAAAAAAATATAGAAGAAAAAAATATAGAGGAAAAAAATATAGAATACAAAACTATCGACTGCCTATACTTAAAAAGGTAAGTACCAAATTATCGGGAAAAAAATATTGTTTACAATAATATAGTTGTATTAAATATCGATTTTTAAATATATATAATTTAAAATATTAAAATAAACATATATATAGGGCCTCATTACGATTTCGGTCAGAAAGCAATCCGCCCGACTCCTTGTCGGAATCGGTTCCGACCGACTCGGGTTCGGAGAGTCCGACCGACCGATTACGATGTTTCCCAACACCGTTCGGTCGGACTCCCATTGACTTCAATGGGAGCCTGTGTTCCGACCGACAACACAGGCTCCAATTGAAAAAAGGGATGGTTGCGGAAAACCCTGCACCCTGTCGCAGGCATCCCATGGTGTCTGCCACACTGTGCATGGTTGTAAAGAGGCGACCCATGGGTACCCCCCCCAGGCCCCAACCGGAGGCCTCTGGGTGAAGGAGGCCTGTTACCGGCCCCCAAAGTCAGTTTCCAACAGCCGTTCAGTGTTGGACAGACCGATTCGAAAAGGCTGTCCGAATCTGGCATCGTAATACCTCGGTCAGAAACTCGGTCCATAGAGCTGTATGATTCGGCTCCAAACGACTCGGATTCTCCAAATGCTGGTCGGAACCGATTCATAATGACCGAACGGTTACCTTCCATCGTAATTGGTCGGTCGGAAATGTTTTCTAGTCGGTCGGAAACATGGGTTCCGACACGGGTTAGGAATCTGAACCGTCAGAGCTTGAAAAGCATACCATAATCTTGTCAGTACATTGAGCTTCACTGTGGCCGCTTTACTTTGCCTCGATATATACAGATTCTGCCAATGACGGAGATCTATAGCAATGGCTTGAAACAACTTGGAATATTTGGCATTGTAAAATTTATATAAATTTCCCAAAATATAATCTTCCCTTTAACCCAGAGGAACAGGGTATAGCAGGTAAGATAGTCTATATCTACTTGCAAAAGTCTCATGTTCAGTAATTTCGACTACTCCAGATAACCCTTAAACCCCAAAACTCTGGCAAACCACTCTACTACTTTTAGGGCCTGGGGAAAGAAGGTCTGTGGCTTTAGGACTGTAAAGAGGATGTCCTCATCAATGAGATACATTTTGTGGTACTCCTCTCCAAATGGCATTCCTTTGATGCCTGGGTGTTGTTGTATGAGAAGCTCCATCACCAATATACTAAGTATGGGAGACAGAGGGCAGCCTTGACTGGTGCCACAGCCTAATGATATAGTCTCTGTTTTCACACCATTAACTAAGATTTTAGTCACTGATCATGTGTGGACCTAGTCCCATACCCTCAAGCACCCAATGCAAAAACGACCAACTTACTCTGTCAAATGCTTTTTCAGCATCCACAGACAGGATGGCCATAGGGATTTTCCTATAATTACCTTTCTCAATAAGATGTAACACTCACCTGATATTATCTGAAGCTTGTCTACTAGGTGTAAGTCCAGATTGGTCTGGATGAATTAAGAAGGGCCGGTGATCCATGAGTTTGTTTGCCAATATTTTAGTAAATATTTTCATATCCGAATTCAGAAGCACTATGGGTCTGTACACCTCCCACCTGTCTGACGGTTTATCTACTTGATTAATTATATTGGCTCTGTCAAAGTGGGTGTTATTTCTCACATCTGTAGAAAGAATTAAAAGTTCTAACAAGATGCAGACCTAGTTTTCTGTTAAAGTATTTATAAAAGCTATTAGTCAACCATTGTGGGCCTCGTGCTTTATTCGGACAGACGCCCAAGATTGTTTTCAAGAACTTCTTAGATGAGATCATTTCCTCTAATGCTTCGAGGTTAACTGCAATTAGGAAGGGGAGATTGGCTTCTGTAATAAAGGTATCCACCTCAGTCCATCTAGGTCATCCCTTGAGTAAAGTGTTGAATAGTGTTGGCCTTGATGCTGGACTTGCCCCTTTCTGCAGGATCATCCCCAAATGTTTTGCCTTCACCCTCCTATCTTCAGAGCCCATTTTTGGTAGCTTTTAGGACATTGAGCACTTTACACTGCTAACCTGTGCTAAAGTGCTTGTGCTCTCTCCTCTAAATTTGGTAAAATTGGCTTACACCTAATTGACACTTTAAACCTGCTGCTTGTGTGCGCAGTTTTAAACTTCCCTTTCGACCTGAGAAATTAAACCTTTTGCCAAGCCTAAACCTTCCTATGTATACATATAATTCACCCCTAGGATAGGCAATAAATAGCCCAGAGGGCTATGTTTTAAATAAGTTAGACATGTACATTTAACTTTTACATGTTCTGGTAGTGAAAAAACTCTTAAATGCGTTTTTCTCTACTGCAAGGCATACTTCTCCTATAGGATAACGTTGGGTTACCTTATCACCTTCAATAACTGATAACTTTCAATTGGGGGCAGAGGGGAATGTCAATTTTGGTGTCTAAGGGGGGGCGCTAGAGAGCCCGGAGCAAGATGGCCGCACTTTAGTGCTGCTCTGCTGGTTGAGACCACAATCCGTCTAATATCCTGTATGTCTGGCACCATCCACGGCTGTAATTAGAGTATCCTGACTTCTGAGGCACAGAGGAACACTTTGAGGTTACTGATTTGGCTGTTCAGTGCCCTAAACCGTACTTCTGCAACGTTTCATCGATTGGGTGCAAAATGGCGGCCCCGGAGTGCACTGGCTGTTGAGCTCCCCTGCCGGGATTCTCTCTCGCCCTGGTGTTGTGTCCCGCATCCGAGACGTCTGCCTTGAACACCGAGCTTGCCTGACAGCGATTCGATTGGCGGCGTGCTGAGGAGCGCTTGAATGCTTGTCTCGCTCGTATGCCCGGCGGGACGGACGGCCGCCATTTTCGGGAGCTGCCATATTGAGGTGAGGTGCCTGCGTTGCGGCCCCCTGCCCGCTCTAGCTGCTGCCGCGACGAGAAGTGATTTGGGACACTTGTACGATGCGGACTAACAGGCCCCATATCCACGTATAGCGATAGTCACCCATAACTTGCTCGTATGCCTGTCCCATGCGCAGCCCTGATCTCTCCCGCATTTAAGACATACCCTGCATCACTGCCTGTGCTGCGGTGACACAGCGCACTTGCTATTTTCGGCGCCATTTACCCGGCTGGAGGCGGATCGCTACGGGGCCAGACGCCGCTGAGTCTTCGGATCGTCACCGGAGCACCGCAACTGCTAAGGAGATTGGAGAACTGTTCGTGGAGGTACCGATTACTGAACTTTGCATTTAGCTGACAGTCTGCGCGCATTTGTCCCCGCTTTCTGCATTGAGGCCTTCCTAAATCTGCAAACTCTTTCTCTGCGGCCTGGCATGGGGACTGGGGAGTGTGCGGCAACCTGATATCATGCTGGTAGTTCTCCTGCCTGGTCATAACCCTAATAACCCTGGGACTAACTTACAGTCTGTCGCAATTGCTGGAATGTGATGGGTCATTGCACCTCATAGTTCTGCCTAATATTGTACTCGTTGCGGCATGAGATCCACGCCATTGGGACCCCGTGCGTGTTGATGTGCGGAGTTGATAGCTGTGCCCTCTGAGGTCTGTTGTATATTTCCTGGTTCTGCTGCGCTGTGTGCTGCTGGTCTAATTATCGTGGAGGTGCTGTATCTGGATTTGCTGCAAGGCTAATACATACCTTGACCTGCCCAGCTGAACAGTGGTCACGCCTCTGTGCTTATCTGCTGCGCCTTCGCTGCTGTAAAACTCACGACTGTATGTTAAACTACACTGCTCGAAAGGATCTGCAGGTCTTGGCGGCTTGAGTCTAATCATTACCCCGTTTGGTGTAGAGAATAACATTGACAAAGGCCTTCATCTGTCTTCATAGAATATCTCTTTGTTGTGCTGCACGTGGTGGGTTCAAAATAACGATCAATCCTCTGCTGGGCCCTGGTTTTCTGGCCTTTTGTTTCTGCTCAGGCATCTCGCCATCTGACTGTCAATATCTGCTCTGGACCACAGTCAAAATGGGGAGGACAGAGAAGCAGCAGAGCAAGTTGCAATTTGAGACCAAAAAGCACACAAAAGCCCAAACCCCTAACGCTTCAGACACGGACCCGGATCCTGAAGCGGGATCGAACACAAAGCTAGAGCGCCTGATGTTGAGCATGCAACAAAGCCTACAGTCCATCGACGCAAAGATTGATCACCTCAACCTGCGTATGGATACCATGGCGGCAAAAATAGATAAGCATGGTACGCAGATAGCGGAGGCTGAGCAGCGCATCTCGACTACGGAAGATCGCATGGAGGCTGTCAGCTCATCCTGTACCAGCATGGAGAAGCTGCTGGAGGTGATAAGGGCGAAGAATGAAGACATCGAGGCTCGTTCCCGCAGGAACAATCTTCGCATAACAGGCATTTCAGAATCCACCAACACTGGGCCCATGGAATCCTTTGTCGAGACGCTGCTTGTGTCTCTCCTGGGAGCGGACCATTTCTCCAAAGTGCTCATAGTGGAAAGGGCCCACCGTTCCTTGGCTGCCCGCCCTGTACCTGGGGCTCCCCCCCGACCCATCATAGCCAGGCTTTTGAATTATCGTGATCGGGACACAGCGCTTCGTTTGGCTAGAGAAAAGGGCAGTCTGGACTATCAGGGGATGAAAGTGGAACTATTTCCCGATTTCACCGTAGCTGTGCAAAAGGCGCTTCGAGAATTTCAAACTGTCAAAAAGAAACTGCAATCTCTACATATCCAATATGCAATGCTATACCCTGCCCGCCTGCGGATCCAACATGCGGGGAAAGCGCGCATTTTCACGACACCCAAAGAAGCACTTCAATATATACGGCGGATTGAGCGGCAGGAGTCGATGCGTGAGAGAGGCGCAGATTCTGACTCTGAGGGCTGAACACGTGAGACTCATAATGTTTGCTGTATTTAGTCGCATTGTCCCAAATGGCTGACTGTGATATCTCAAGTACTAGGGCCAGTTATTGTTAGTACATTATGTGGTTACTAGTTTGCATCTGATCTTTATTGCACCACCTACTATGTTCCGCTTGTTCTATGTCAGATGTAAAATGCTCAGACTCCTGATATTGCACGTTGCTCACTCTATAATGTTGGCTTTCTGATGGCATCATGTGCTAGGACCTGTCAAATGTTCATGTGCTAATGACTGGTTAGCCTGCCTCTTTTTGTCTTGACCCACCCTGTTAATTCGGGGGGCTGATGGCTACTAGCGACCCACAGTATGGGTATTCCCCGCAAGGTTCTTTCTTTTGTTCAGGTGCTCTCGTGTGCCTTTGTAATGTTGTTTTATGTTTTTTCTTATTGTATTTTCAAGGACTTACAGATGCAACTGTATACTTGCTGTCTTGTTTTGAAACGGGGTAATCACAGCATGGTTCTAATGCTGAAGTGGGTGGGGGGGCTTGTTGGGGAACTCTATTACATTGTAAGAGCGTTGGTTACTTCACATTGGCAGAGCAGGGTTTACACTAAACTCATTTTTTAGGCAATGGCACGGATACACTCAACAACACCAATAGACATGGCTGAACCCAAAACCGCTACAATATCGTTGTTAAGTTGGAATGTAAGAGGGCTTAACAACCCTAAAAAAGTGCGGCAGGTGCTCTCATACCTGGATCGTCACCACATCCAGATCGCTCTATTGCATGAGACTCACCTTAACAAACGGGCGGTCTCAACCATAGCTACCAGGTGGGCGGGTGTGCGACTGGCTGCGTCCTACTCCTCCTATGCGCGGGGAGTTTTGATTCTTATAAAGAAGGGCATCCCTTTTGTGCCAATACATGTAGAGGAGGACGAGGGGGGGGCGGTACATAATAGTGCAGGGAACACTATACGGTACAAAGTTGGTTATCGTGAACTTATATGGTCCCAATGGTGATGACCCTGCATTTTATGACACGCTTTGGGGCAAGCTTTATAAACTACCTTCCTCTGCCATTATCTGTGGGGGCGATTTTAATGTTGTTCTAGATCCTATACTGGACAGAGTGTCGACAGTTGACCCATCCCCCAAGAAAGCCACTGTGTCCGTGCATGACGGTCTGGTGACTCTGGGGCTTACAGACATTTGGCGATTGAGACATCCAGGCTCCCGGGAAGGTACATGCCACTCATATGCGCGCCAGGCGTGGTCACGCATAGACTACTGGCTGGTTACGCAGGATGTCAGTGCATGGACGGTACAGATTAAACATCTACCTCGGACATTATCAGACCACTCCCCGGTATTCCTCAGCATGACGCTACCATCTCACAGCCCCTCCCCATTCCAATGGCGACTGCAACCGTCTTCCCTATTAGACCAGGTTTTTTGTGAAGGTGTCCGTGAAGCTATCACTGACTATTTCTTACATAACACTGGGTCGGTTCAAACTGTGGAGACGCTCTGGGAAGCTTTTAAAGTGACCATTCGGGGGGCCTGTATAGGTTTACAAGCCGGAGTACTGAAATCGTTGCGTCGCACTATGGCTACACTCGAGCGAGAATTATGTGATCTTGAGCGCGGATACGAGCAAACAGTAGATCCTGCTACGTTGGCACTTATCAAAGCTAAAATCACAGAGTATAATGATGTGGCGGATCAGGAAATCAGACATATGTCGCGCCGGAGCACAGCTCGATATTATGGCGAAGCTGGCAGGCTGGGGAGAGCACTGGCTAGCCGCATTATTGAACCCCATCATAAAACTTGTCTAATCAAAGCAGTCATTGCAGATGATATCACGCATTATGATACACCCAATATACTCAAAACCTTTGCAAATTATTACGCGGGGATGTATGCGCATCGCCAAGTCGCGGATGAGGCAGAACTTGCGCAATGTTTGGACGATGTCGCGCTGGTGTGGCTCTCGCGGGGACAGCAGGAGTTCCTAATGCATCCTATTACCCTAGATGAAATACGGGATGCTATTGTTGCGCTACCTAACGGAAAATCGACTGGTACCGATGGGTTGCCAGCAGAATTTTATAAAGAGTATATTGATCTGCTCGCCCCTTGTCTTCTCCAGTTATATGAAGAAGCATACGAGACTCAATGTTTGCCGCCGACCTTACGTGAGGCGCTCGTGGTTACGCTATTAAAACCTGATAAACCACCGGATAGGTGTGATTCTTATCGACCTTTATCATTAATAAATACGGATGTTAAAATTTTAGCAAAGGTATTAGCAACCAGCTTGAAGTTACTTCTTCCCGTTATGGTCCTCCCTGATCAATCCGGGTTCGTCCCAACCCGTTCTACAGCTCATAATTTGAGAACACTCTTTGCTGTAATGCATGTGCTTGATCCGATTGCTGACTGTAGGGGCGACGGTACGGAGGATACCTCTTACGAACTCCAAGGCTTATTTGCCGCTATTCCAGATCCTGGTCTGTGGTTGTTTTTCCTTATACTGGAGGATCAAGTATTATTACGAGCACATCAAAAGGTGGAATACTTTTACGGGAGTGAGATACCCCTATAAAACCACATGTGGCATCTTTTCCATTAACAAGAGCAAGGATATCATTCTAATTGCAAATTATCTATACTGAGGTGCTCCTTAGAGTTCAGGATTAACGGATTTTCAGTAAGATACCAGTGGAAGTGTTTGGGACTCCTTTTGGTCTTATGTGATTGTAAAGTGACCTTGGATAGTCATAGAACACATTCCGCATGGAGTAGGTTTTAAATCATGTTTATATATTGAATGAGAGACAAAGATTAATTGTGTCCTGAGGAAGGTGGCTTTTATCAAATTAATACCACCGAAACGCGTCGACGCCTTTGTTCAAGCTAACGGTTATATCCAAGGAACTCACTCGTGTCTAATATAGGGTTTGATTAATGGACACTGAATGGATTTATGGATTGGATTCTATTTGGAATAACCTGACCATGATGTTGTGATTTTGTTCACATTTTTACTTTTTGTCTCTTGTGGAATTTATATGTGATATATTGTTGAATTTATGTGATTGTGATTTTATTTAATTTGTAAAGATTTTTTAAATCATAGGAAAATAAGGAAAAAGGAAAAAATATTTTTAATAAAAATATCCTATGTTATAAATTCTGGTTTTTTATCATTGTGTATATCATAATTGTTTGATAGGGTCCATCATTATTTGGTGTGTTTGATTTGCTTTATTATTATATGATTGGGTGGTTGTGATGTATATATGACTGTAGGTAATCTGAGATAACCTTCTGGTAATCCCAAGAGAGTTTTTACTTTTATTCATGCATGTGCTTGAGCCCACCTTGCCGGCAGTTGCAGTGCTCTTAGATGCTGCAAAGGCCTTTGATTCTATCTCCTGGTCATATATGTTTGCAATTCTGCACCGCATGGGTGTGCCATTTATTTTTACTAACTGGATCAAGCTACTTTATACTAACCCACTAGCACGTGTGAGGGTTAATGGTCAACTATCGGAGACTTTCACTATTCAGCGCGGCACACGGCAGGGGTGTCCGTTATCGCCCTTGCTATTTGCACTCATACTCGAACCATTGGCTTGTATTTTGAGGCAACGCTATGCACAGGCAGCACTACGTTTTTATCAACGCCCCTTGGCCATTTCCATGTATGCTGACGACATGGTGTTGTATGTTCGGGACCCCACTACGCACCTTGCACAACTCATTAGGGAATATATACGGTTCGAATGGTTCTCTGGACTGGGAATCAATTGGTCCAAATCGATCATACTACCCCTCACGGATAACACACACCACATCGACCTAGATTATCCCTTAACATGGTGTACTGACACTGTGAAATACTTAGGAATATGGCTCCACAGGGACCCGCAAGCGGTCGTACAATCCAATTATGGCACGGCTATCACGCGTCTTGAGGGGCAAGTAAACCGCTGGATTAAGTTACCCTTGTCCTTTGCAGATCGTATAGCACTCATGAAGATGATAATCCATCCACGCTTTCTATATTTATTTTTAAATATCCCGGTACATTTAACACGACATTTTTTCGATAAGCTCCGTTCCCTCTTGATCACGTTAGTATGGGGAGGTAAAAAACCTCGTCTCAAATGGGAAACACTTACGCTTCCTTACAAGCAAGGGGGGTTCACAGCGATAGACTTTCATCTCTACTACCTATGTGCGCAGGCCCATTACGCTTACTATTGGCAACAGGACCCAGCTTATATTCCCCATGTGGCGGTGGAGGCGGGTGCGGTACACCCTATACCACTTAAAGCCATGATAGTCAACAAGCACACGGTATTTGAGACTGTACAAACTACATCCAGGGCCTGGCAAGAGTTAGGGAAACGGGCGCAGAAACTGCCATTGTATGCTCCCGGCATGCCATTATTACACCATTCAGAACTTTCTGTTACGGAAGAAACTGGTACGTTAAGGACCCTTCATGACATGGCTCTGATAACAATGGAGGATGCGTTTCCTGGGGGTCAATTTATAGCGTCTGAAACTACAACTGCCGGGGGCAATGCCACTGCCATGCAGCTGTTCGTCTACACTAGGCTGCGCTCCGCCATGCGTGCGCTTTATCCACAGTTCCCTGTAGAGCTGCAGACACTTGAGGCATTGCAACTTATATACACTGCCACATCCAGAGCCCGTCTGGTTACGAGACTATATCATGCATCACAGAGGGATGCGGCCGCACTTGATATGACTGCTTTGGCTAAATGGAATGACATGCTCCCTGAACCGCTTTCTGAAGATGAATGGTTTGACTGTTGCCGTCTGACTGGACAGTTAACAGCAAATGGGAACCTGCGATTGGTGCATTTTAAATATTTACATCAACTGTATTATACTCCGGCACAGCTCTATAAGTATGGGTTGCGAGATACTGACAATTGCAAGCGCTGCAGTGCCTCGGACGCCAATTTCTATCACTTAGCTTGGGAGTGCCCAAAGGTGCATGCATATTGGAGGTCAGTCACACATATTCTGCACCAGATGGTAGAGCTGCCCATAGCATGTACTCCACAGCTGTGCCTATTGGGCGCTGTAGCTAATATCAAGACGTCTCATAGGAAATTTGTAGCTATAACATTGCTATTCGCTAAACGCAGAGTCTCCATGGGCTGGGGGGGAAGGTCTGCGCCTTCCACTAAACTATGGTTACAGGACCTGGCATACTGTCGGGATCAGCTCACGTGCTATGCTGAGGAATTGCCCACGACATCGAAGCCTCGTGATATCTGGGGTCCACTCACTGCTTATCTGCTAACGGTAACTAATGTCTGATGTCCGATCTTTTTGCAATAATGTTTTGCCTATCCTATCGTACAATGCACTTTCACTTACTGTCATGTCTATGTATATCTGTCATGCCGAATTGTGAAATGTTATGTTCTGCCAAATGACTTCTACAATATGCAAATGCCTTACCAATGCTCTGATTTAAATAACTGTACTTTGTTCTTTTTCCTTTTTGAAAATGTACAAATACAATTTTAAAAAAATGTAAAAAAAAGTTTGGTGTCTAAAGAATTGTAAATTAAAACCATCTTTAATGGTAAAGTCAGATTTGAAGTCACAATTCTGAAAATGCCACTTTTAAAGAGTTGTCAATTTCTTCTCCCAACCATTTGGTGCCTGCAGCCTGCATCCCAGCTCACATGGCTAGGTGTAGCTTGCATTTGGACTCTGTATATTGCTCCCAGACCATGAGACAAAGGGGGAATAGAGGTTGACAAGGTGGGCCATCTCTGACTTGATAGGGGGACAGAGTTGTTGCCTGCCATACTTGCACATCACAAAGCCTCTGCCTGAGAACACTCACAAAGGGTTTGATACTAGTCTTTTGTGCCCCCAGACAAGCTGGGGCCAGGGCAGGGAGCCAAGAAATTCAAAGCAAACTCCTCTGGGGATGGAAACCTCCAGAACCTTCTCCTACTTCAAAGCTAGTACCAGAGATAAATATTGGACCCTCAGACCCAACTCTTCAGTACACCTCTGGACCTATACAAGACTCAGAAGCACTATTGTGCTGCTCTCCAAGAAGGACTGCTACTCTGCTGCCCTGCTGTATGAGTGAGAAGGACTGGACCTGCACCCTGCACCCTGAACCCAGGACCACCAGGGTGACTCCAAGGGCTAGTGGCTGGCCTCCTGATCAGAGCCTGAAGGACAGAAAAGGCTCCAACCACCATGAACTCAACACTTGGACTCGGCCTTCTGTGAATCTTTCCCCGGAGTGGTGCCACCCCAGACCTGGACCCTTGGAAGTGGGCCTCAAGCTGCTCTGCCAGCCCAGATGTGGTCTTTGGGCAGAACTGACACAGCACAATGCATCTCCTCGCACCTCCGCATCTGAACCAATGCTGCTTGATGTTCACCTGACGCAGGACCTCGCATAATAGCCCACAGCTTCTCGCAACCGCTGTTACACAACGCATCTTTGATGCGGGATCTCATATCGCCACTCACAACCCTTTGGAACCACCGCTGCACGACGCATCCTTGATGCTGGGTCTGCAACCAGGATTTAAGTTACTTCTTCAGCAGGCCTAACCTGGTCCCTGTATCTGGCCCAAGCGCCATCGCAGTCAGCCTGAACTTGTCACTTTGCCTAGATCCAGCATGACCAGATAGCCACAGTTGGCTCTTTGTGCTTCCAAGCACTGTTTTCACTTAAATCTTTGAAAGTGCATATCTCCGGTTCTACTTATTGGATCTTTTTCGTTTTGGTCTCAAAAAATGTATTACATTTACCTCTATTCTTTGAAATTGGTATGGGATTTTTCTTGTGTTTTGTTTTCACTTTATTATTGTTTGAAGGGCTGCATAAATACTTTAAACATTACCTCAAAGTTATGCCTGGCTGCTTCTGTGCCAAGCTACCAGAGGGTAAACTACAGGTTAATTTGGGGTTTGCAATTTATTCACCCTTTGAGACACTGTGGTTGCTGCTTGTGTAGGGTTTCACTCCCCTCAACCAGTGACCCAATTTCCAGTAATGAGTAACTAATGAAAGCCCTTCTCTTATGCTCTTCCTCAATATTAGGGGAGTCCTCCACGTCTCGCAATGTCAGGATTGTTTTAGGCTCTGACGTTTACTGTAATCTCTTGACCAGGAGCACATCCGATTTATTCACCTTCTCATAGAATCTTTGTTTTAGGTACAACAGTGCCTTCTCTCAGATTTTTCCATAGCCAGGAGATTAATCTGCCTCTTATGGGTCATAATTTTCCACAGAGATCGCGTGGATTCTGTTGTTCCGTGCTCATTATCTACCAACTGGAGAGCTGCCTCTAAGGTTTCCTGGCATAGTCTATGGGTTTTCCTTTAAGCTCTCAGATATGCACTGGCCTCTTACTATTGTCTTAAATACATCCCAAATAAAGCTGGAGAGACCTCTACAGTATCATTCCCCTCAAAGTAACAGGTAATGGTATCTGACTGGGTTGAGTAATAAGTTTGCCTTTCAATAAGACTTTATCAAATTTTCTGCTTCTCTATCCCTGAATAGGCAGCTTTCTTTTTCCCTTTTGCATGGCATGGTCTGTAAGCACTGTAGGGCTATGCATGATTGGGCACGTAATATTCTCCACCCCCCATGTGCCCCAGTCTAGATCAATCCTAGAATACACCTACTGTGAAAAGAATGTAAACTTACCAAGTCGGGGTGTTTTTCTCTCCATATATCAAAGAGATCCACCTCTTGCATTTCACACTTTGGCACATGAGACATCATCCCTTGGGTGCACCTATCATGATGGTGCCTGTACACATGTGACTCCAGTGCTAAGTTGAAATCCACAACAATCCAGCAGGATCCCAGTCCCTAGGTTTTGCTAGTAACTCCTGCAGAAAAGCTTCCTGAACAGTGTTTGGAGCATAGACATTTATAATGTTAACAATATACCATGTGCTTCCCCCCCAAATAGATATACCAGCCTGCTTTCATGTCTTTTAGCACTTTAATTTCCTCTCATCTAGATCCTTATACAGTCCTATCATGACCCTTACATTGCTGCTAAATATTTCACATCCATCCATATGCCATGCCACTGTAGTCACTCCATTATATGCTATTCCACTTGTATGCCACTCCACTATATGCCTCTCCACTGTACGAGACTCCATTCTATGCCACTCCCCTCTACACTATTACGCTGTAAGCAACACCACTGTATGCCACTCCAGTCTATGTCAGTCCGCTGTACATCACTCCAATGTACGCTAGTCCACTATACGCTATTCCACTCTATACCATTGTACTGAACGCCACTCCACTCCATTCTATTCCACTATATACCGCTTCAGCCTAGAACACTCCTCTCCACTTTATTCCACTGTATGCCACTCCACTGTACCCTACTCCACTCTACGCCACTCCAGTGTATGGCACTCCACTCTATGCCACTTCATTCTACACTATTATATTGGACCCCCACTCAATGTGTGGCACCCCACTGTATGCTATTACACTCTGCCCCATGCCACTGTACGCCACTTCAGTCTACAGCACTCCATTATACACCACTCACCACTCCACTGTACGCTACTCCACTATGCACTATTACACTCTACACCACTCCACTGTACACCACTCCACTCTATGCCACTCAACTCTACGCTATTGCACTGTACATAACTCCTCTCTACACCAGTTCACTCTGTACAATTACACTGTATGCAACTCCACTCTTGGTCTCTTCAGTGTATGCCACTTCCCTGTATGCCACTTCACTATTCGCTACTCCAGTATATGCTATTACACTGTACGCCATTCCACTGTATGCCACTCCAGTCTATACTATTTCACTGTATGACACTCCACTGAATGCTTCTCCACTCTATGCCAGTCCAGTTATGCCACTCCACTCCACTCTACCCCACTTCATTCTATGTTATTACATTGGACACCACTCTACTGTACACCACTCCACTGTATGCTATTACACTCTACACCATTCTAGTGTACGCCACTTCACTGTACGCCACTGCACTGTATACTGCTGCATTATATGCTCTTCCAGTCTAGGCCACTCTACTGTACATCACTCCACTCTATTCTACTTTATGCCGCTCCACTATACGCTACTCCTCTCTATGTCACTTCAGTATTCACCACTCTACTCTAGGACACTCCATTCTACCCTAATTCATTGGGCACCACTGCACTCTGCGCCACTCCACTATATGCTATTTCACTCTACCCCACTCCACTGTACACTACTCCAGTCTGCAGCACTCCGCTGTACACCACTCCACTCTACGCTATTACACTGTACGCAACTTCAATCATTGTCCCTCTACTATATGGTATTCCACTCTACCCCACTCCACTTGGTGCAACTCCACTGTATGCTATTACAGTCTACCCCACCCCACAAAACACCACTCCAGTCTGCACCACTTCATTGTACGCCACTCCACTGTACGCTACTACACTATACGCTATTACACTCTACTCCACTCCACTGTATACCACTCCAGTCTACGCTACTTCACTGTATGCTATTCCACTTCATGCCACTCCACTGTACGCTACTCCACTCTACACCACTCCAGTGTTCCTTCCTCCACGTAATATAACTCCACTCTGCAAAACTCTACTCCACTCTATGCCATTCTATTAGATTCTACTCCACTCTATCCCTGTGCACTCCACTGTCCAAATTTGGACTCAACTATGTGCTTCTACACTCTATTGCACAACACTCTACTCCACTCTACAACAATTTGCAACACTGTACGCCACACCACACCACTCTACTGTATGAGACGCCACTCCAATTTATAACAGTTCCCTCTACTCTACGCTACGCCGCCTCAATGAATGTCACCCCAATCTACGCTGATCCACTGTACCCTACTCCACTCTATGCCTTTCCACAGTATTACACTATAAGCCCAACCACTGTATGTTACTTCGCTTTACGGTAATTCACTCTTCGCCACTACTGTGTGCGCCACTCTACTCTACACCGCTGAATTGTATGGCACTCTCCTCCACTCTTTATAACTTTACTCTATAAAAGTCTACCATACCTCATGGCTCTCTATGACATTCTACTCCACTCTATCCCAGTACACTCCACTGTCCAACTCTATACTCCACTCTATGCCCATATACTCCAATGTACAAAACTCTATTCCACTATACAACTTTTCTATACAACACAGCACTCCACTCTACTGTACGAGACCCCACTCCAATTTATAACAGTTTGCTACCTAAGCTGTGCCAGTACACTCCACTCCATGCCATTCTACTCCACAACACACCAATACACTCTATTGCACTTTACTCCTCACTAAGTTACGCTACTCCACTCAACTCTCCTCCATTGTACGAGACTTTACCTCACTCTACGCCACTATACAACAATCCACTTCAAGAAGCTCCATTGTTTCACACACTATTGTACTCCTTGCAACTCCACTCTACAACACTCTACTACACTGTATGACACTCTCTGACACTTTACTCCTGTCAATACCCCTTTGCTCCACTGTACAACACTGTACGCCACTGCACAACACTCTACTCCACTCTATTCTATGATACTCTAGCCGACTATTTGACACAGTACACAACTCTTGGTATACCACTACACCCCACTTTACTCCACTTTACTCTGACACAGTACTCCACTCTATTCCACTGATCCACTGTACACCAGTCCACTCTATGCCACTCAATGCCATTGAACTCTATAACACTGTATGTCAATCCACTCTACTACACTCTACAACACTGTACTGTACTGTACACCACTCCACTCTACAGAAATCAACTAGACATTATGCCACTCTATTCTACTGTAGTCTACATCACTTTCTAATACTGTACAAAACCCCACTACACTCTACTGTACAACACGGTACTCCAGTGTATGACACGTTACTAAACTATATGCTACGCCACTCTGCTCTATTGCATTTCCATGTCACAACAGTCTACAACACGTCACTCCACTCAATGGCACTTTAATCCAGTCTACACTACCCCACCCCAGTGTATCCCACTCTACTGCACTCTATCCCACTCTACACCACTGTACTATACGCTGCTCTACGCCGTTACACTGTCCAACACCCTACTCCAACGTATGCAAGTCCACTCTACAACACTCTACTCCACTCTATGCCCATCCACTCTACGCCACTGTATTACACTGTTTGACACTCGATGACACTGTACTCTACTTCTCTCTACGATACACCACTCCACTATATAATATGACATGGCACTCCACTCTTTGACATTCTCCTCCACTGTACTCTATGACACACTGGGCTCGATTACGATGTCGGTCGGAGTTGTCTCCGACAGACACCGCAATTACAGCATGACCGCACATGGTGCGGTCGCATTCTCACATTTCTCTATGGGAGCTTGTGCTGCAGCCGTAAACCGTCCGTAGCACAAGGTCCCATAGAGAAATGGGAGATTGTGTTAATCCCTGCACCGCGTGGCAGGCACCTCAAGGTGCCTGCCACGCGGTGCAGGGATTAACAGGGAAGCACCATAGGTGTCTCCTCGGCCCTCAACCAGAGGCTGTAAGGAGAAGGGGGCCCTGCTGGGGCCCCCAAACGCGCTTTCCGACAGGCTTTCTATGTCGGAAAGCCCGGAATGGAAAGCCTGTCAGAAACCGAGCATCTTAATCCCTACGGCAGAAACGCCGTCCATAGGGATCACAGGCCGGTCTCTTACTGGCCGATGGGCTCCTTGAGCCCGTCGGAATCCAGTCAGAATGACCAGCCGATTTCAGTCCTGACCGCCTAGATTCAAATTAGGGGGTTTGAATTGAAACTGCGATGAGGCTCAGAAAGCCTCTGACCTGCGGTTGGAGGCTTTCCGGGCCTCATCGTAATAAGGCCCTCTGTATCTGATAAGCGAGCTGAAAAGAGTGTGTTATAAGGTCCGCTACTTATAATAATTTTAAGGTGGTGGACAAATTGTAAATGAAAGTTATAAGTATAACTTTTGAATTTTTATAGTTTGTGTAGTTTAAACTTGGTTTGCATAGGGAAAATATGTTTACCTATCTATAACTAAGCTTTAACCTTTATTACATAGTTACTATTCATTAAAATATTTAATTATTATTTAATAAATAATTGTCATTCAATTATTCATTAATTACCTTTCCACCTTATACCCTTACAATCCCAGCAACCCGCACCTAAAATATAACTTTAAAAATAAGTGTTCGGGGCGTGGCCAAGATGGCGTCTCGTTAGGACGCACTTTTGGAGCTCTCCGCTCCCACCGGGCCTTCTGCAGCGATCCCGGCGGCGTGTGCATGCCAACCCTAGCGGAGAACCCCATCAGAGCTGCACCATCACAGAGCGAGGGGGCGGCGGCGACACCGATGCTCCGGTGCGACCCCAACTGACAGCCGCGTGATCGCTCAGTGCCGCAGCCGGGCACCGGAGAGACCTGCGATGCTCTCAGCGGGGAGGACAGGTGCCTGCGCCCACACGGCGGTCCCCCGTGTGCCTTCGGGGGCTGCCGCAGCACATCTCCGTGAGCGGTGCTCACACGATCCTGCCTGACGCTGTCGAGGGCGGACTCAGGTCGCATCGGCCACGCGAGGCCCCGGCGCCATTGAAGGGAGGAGGCCTCAGTCCCGAGGCCTTGCCGGAGGATGAGCCATCGCGCTGGCACCATGCAGGGTGCTCTGTGACCCCTGCCCATCGAGCTGTGCTCATCCCGGACAAAAGCTGATGTAGCCCCAGAGGCCTGGGGCTGGAGGGAGTGCACCCGAGGACCTGGCAGATCCAGGAGGCCTAGAGCTCCGGCTTGATCACCCATAAGACCCCGGAGGTGAGAGCGAGCGGCGGAGACACTTGGCTGGGCCACTAGACACATTGGCTTGGCGGGGGAGACTGCCTGGGCCCCATCCCATCGAGGCCGGCCCCTCCTGCATTGACGGAAGCTCCTAGTCTGACCTGGGGCACTCCCTGGTGACCCGGCCGGGCGGTGCTCGGCTCTTCCCCATGGGTGGCTGACTGGGGGGCCCTGGGGGATGCGGGGCCCACCTGGCGGTCTCGGGATGCCACCCCCTGGGAGCATTCGGTCGGGGGGCGCTGTGGGGCTACCCCTGTTTGCTGCCTAGACCGCATGAATATTTGAGGCCTCAGCTGCCGCTGCTGGTGGCCCCTGCCGACGACAGGATCCCCGGTGCGGAGGAGCGCAACCTCAGCCGTGACAACGTCAAGAAGGAAGGGCCCCAACGGGGAGCTACAGCCCTCCACCGAGCCATTGCGGTGTTGATCGCCGCGGGGTGACCAGGGGGATCTCGAGAGGGAGGCTGAGCGACTGAGGCCCTCCTCCTTGCAGATCACCTCCACTGCTGTTGTGGGGCCCCCCCCAGCGGCAGACCTCTATACACCCTGCTTCTATCCCAGCAGTGGGCCCAACAATCGCAGAAGTCATGGCGGCCCCCAAAGGCAGGAAAGACAGATCCGTAAAAGAGCTCCTGCACAAGTCCACTCACCAGCCGGAGCGCCAGACCAGCCTAGGGCGCGCAGACGACACTGAGGGGAGCGAGGGCCCGGAGGCCCCGGTTAGCCGTGCTTTCCTGGAGTCCCTTTTTTCATCTCTTCGTGACGACCTGGCTACCATGAAGCGGGACCTTCAGGCGGACCTGCGAGAGGTGCGTCGTGATGTGGATTCCTTGGGCGAGCGTGTCCACACACTTGAGGAGCATGAAGCTGGAAGGGATGAAGAAATCGAGGCCCTCCAACAAGAAGTCCTCCAGCTACGGGAGCAGAATCTGGACTTACAGGCCCACAACGAAGACTTGGAGAACAGGTCTCGACGGAATAACATCTGCATCCGAGGTATGGCGCACGAAGACGGCGACATTGAGGCCCTCGTGGCAGACCTGTTTTGCTCCATCTTGGGGGAACCCCCGGAGTTCCCAGTCAGGTTGGACCGCATGCACAAGGTGGGCCCACGCAGGAAGGCCCCTGCGCCCCCAGCAGACATCCTAACTTGTGTCCACGATTATCAACTGAAGGACAGGATTCTCCGCGAGTCGCGGAGGAACCCTGACTTCATGTATCAGGGGCAGAAACCCACTTTATTCCAAGATCTGGCCGCCTCCATGCTGCTCAAGCGTAAGTCCTTCCGCACGATCACACTTCACCTCCGAGACTCTGGCATAAAATACTCCTGGGGGCACCCGTTCCGGCTGATTTTCTCCTACAAGGGGGAGTTGCAGCAGATCCATTCGCTCTCAGCGGCCTATACACTTTTGGGCATTGAAGCACCTGCACCAGATCAATCTAGCCGAGACTCACGTCCCCGCAGACACCGGAGCGGACACGGCTGGACCACCATCAAGCCACCGAGCTCTGCGGCACGCCCTGACCCGGACACTATGGCTAAGGAGCGGCAGGCAGTGCTGTCAACCCTCGCGGGGTCGTCTACGGAATGAGGCGGAACCTCCACTGCCTGTATTCTGGTACTTGGAAAGGCACCCTCGCTTTTAGCCGATGGAGTTGGAACACTCTTGCGGGCCTACCAGGTGGGGGCGGGGAGCTGCGGGCCACGAGTACCCATTTCCCTTCTTACTAAGAGCAGGACGCTCTGGACATTGACTCTGAACTTTCACGTTTTCCTATGTTTCTACTCTCTATGGGGTTTTGTTTTTTCAATGTTGGGGTCCCCCCCCCCACTGAGTCTCTTCCATGTGTATGTAGTATAGCACTCCATACAGGCTGCCAGCGACTCCTCTGGACTACACCGGTCACGGGCTACTGTTGGCCTGGCCGGCCGATAGACATTTGCAGTGCATGGCATTCCCACTTCCGATTCATGTTCTCCATTTGCGGAAATGCTTTGTTTGTTCATTCAGGGAATTTCTTGTTTCGGGTGGGGGCCCCTTGTCCACTGTTTTTAGCTACACAGTTGCCGAGCTGCACCACATTTAGGCCACTCGACGACTGGGGCCAGGTATTTCTCGGTAGCTTAGGCTCCAGCACCCAGCGGCGCTTTCGGTCTCTTAGTCCCTAGATGCCTCCTACTACTCTTAAAATCCTTACCCTGAACGTGCGGGGACTGAACAACCCGGTTAAGCAAAGAGCGATCCTTTCGTACCTAGAGAACTCCAAAGCTGATATTTGCCTCCTACAGGAGACGCATTTACTATCGCGTGAGTGTCACCGATAAAAGTCCCGAATGTTCCCAACACAGTTATTTTCCTCTGGCCCCTCCAAAACTGCCGGGGTCGCCATTCTTGTCGCCCAGTCTTTCCAGGGCAGGGTGATTCGGAAGGAGGCCAAAATCCGGGGGAGGTTGCTCACCTACCAGTTCATGATTGGGGGCCAGCCCTTTGTAATCGGGTCCGTCTACGCGCCAAACGAGGGCCAAGAGAGGTTCTTCCACGAAGCGCTGACTGAGGCCACAGCGACGGCAGATCTCCGGATTCTCTTAGAGGGCGACCTGAATCTTGTGCTTGATAACTTTTTGGACAGGTCGGCTCTGCGCTCTGGCCAGGCAGGGGCGCTCTCCCAGGCGGGACTGGACAGATTGAGGGGGCTGAGCTTAGTAGACCTTTGGCGAAGTCACCACCCTCACTTATGGGAATACTCTTTTTTCTCTAGCGTACACAAAACCTACGCCAGACTTGACTATTTGATAGGTTCGGAGGCTCTCCTAGATATCACTTCCGATGTGGAGATACTGGTGGCCTCCTTGTCGGATCACTCCCCAGTCATAGCTACTCTAACACTCCCGCCACTCCTGCGACCCTCTAGGCACTGGCGTCTACGGGATACTCTCTTGCACAGATCGGACGTAGTCGAACAGGTACAGCGTGCCATAGATGGCTATTTATTGCACAACGATAACCCAGATACCTTATTGTCAACACGGTGGGCGGCACTTAAAGTGGTTATTAGAGGGGTCCTCATAGCGATTTCAGCAGCTGATAATGCCGAGCGCAGGAAGAAAAGGGAAGACCTCACTCAGAGGATTAAAGAGCTGGAGCAAATGCACCAGCGGACCGGGGCACCCAGGATTTGGCGTCAACTGCGCGCAGTAAGAACGCAGCTAGTAGCCATTGACCAGGATAGAGCAGAGTATGCAGCTTTGCGATTACGTCACTCATTCTACATTGGGGGTGACAGATGCGGTTGTTTGCTCACCCACAAGCTGCGCGAGGCTAGACAGGTGCAGGGAGTCCATGAGATCCGCGATTCAGCGGGTGGGTTGGTGACTGATGACGCTGCCATCGCGGAATCCTTCCGGGACTTTTATGCTGGGCTATACACTGGGCAGGCCCTAGATAATGCAGACGGGGACGCCTATATAGCTGAGGCGCAACTCCCTACCTTAACTCAGGACCAAGCCGACCATCTCGAGAGAGAGATTCGGGTGGAGGAGGTCATAACAGCCATCTCACGACTCAAACTTGCCAAGTCACCCGGGCCGGACGGCTATACGGCGGCCTTCTACAAGACGTTTTGTCCTGTGCTAGTGCCTCTATTAACTAGACTTTTTAACTCCTTCTCGGTCGCCGGGGCGATCCCGGAGGACATGCTCGTGGCGGCCATAGTGGTTATTCCCAAGCCAGGGAAAGACAGAACTAATTGCGGGGCGTACCGCCCTATATCCCTCCTCAATATTGACCTTAAATTGTACACAGGGATTTTAGCCTCTAGACTGAATGAATGAATGAATGAATGAATAGACACTTGTAGAGCGCATGGCTACCAAAGGCTTCCCAGCGCTAAAGACAGAGCCTAAACCGCAAAAATCGAGAAAATCAGGAGAACAGCAGAGTCTTCAAACGTTTGCGAAATAAAAGATGGTTGGCCTCGAGCCGAATATGATCTGGTAACTGATTCCAGCATTTTGCAGCGATGACAGAGAATAGACGGCCACCGCTCCGAGCTCGGTTGACTCTGGGAACAGTAGCAAGGTGTTTTTTCTCAGAGCGAAGGGATCTTTTAGGAAGATACGGGGAGATAATGGATCGGAGAATTGGCGGAGCACTATCCGACATTGATTTATGGGCGATACACAAGGCCTTAAATTGGATTCTTTCGGCTACTGGCAACCAATGCAAAGAGTTAATATATGGTTTGGCAGATTCCCTATTGTGGGCCTGCATAAGGAGTCGAGCCGCACAGTTTTGAACCGTTTGAAGTTTCTTTATGGTCGAGCAGGGGGAGCCAAGATAGAGCACATTGGCGTAATCAAGCCTCGAGAGAATCAGGGCTTGTACCAGCAGTTTCCTGGCGTTAAAAGGCAGAAGGGGCAAAATCCTCCTAATCATTTTCAGGATGCCATAGCAGGTACCTGCCACCCAACCCGCCTGTACCTTAAAGTTCAGGTTATGGTCCAACCATACTCCGAGACTTTTTATTTGGTCTTTAGGGGGTGGCATGGCCCCAAGACATTTAGGCCATAGTGCGCTGCTCTCCAAGTTGGTGGTCTTGCCTAAAAACATCAGTTCGGTTTTAGCAGCATTCAGCTTCAGGAAAGAAGAGTCCATCCATGCTGAGACCTTTTCCAGACAATTGGCCAGAATAGACTTATTGTTGTCTAAAAGCTTGAGGGACACAATAAGCTGAGTGTCATCAGCGTACGTGACGATCTTAACCCCGAAAGGCTCAACCACCTCAGCCAAAGGGCGCATGTAAACATTAAAAAGTGTGGGGCTCAGGGAGGAGCCTTGAGGTACCCCACACTGCAGCGGCATCCATTCAGAGGCGGCATTGTCCTCAAAAACTTGAAACAACCGATCTGCTAGGAAAGACTCAAGCCATTTTAGTAAAGTTCCAGTCACCCCATTCTCTCTGAGTCTTGCTATCAACAATTGGTGATTGACCGTGTCGAAGGCCGCGCTAAGATCGAGTAAAATAATGGCCGCGGACCCTCCGACATCCAGTATCTTCCTCGATTCTTCAATCACCGCTAGCAGGGCTGTCTCAGTGCCTTGCTGGGGTCTAAAGCCCGTTTGGGAGAGATGAAGGCATTCATTCTTCTCCAGAAAGGCGGAGAGAACGCAATTAACGTATTTTTCGCTTATTTTAGCAATCCCAGGCAAGAGCGAAATCGGGCGATAATTAGCAAGGACCTCGGGATCCAGGGTAGGCTTCTTCAAAAGGGCTCTGACCATGGCCTGTTTCCATAGGGAGGGGACAATCCCAGAGGAGAAAGAGCTGTTAACCAGATCCAGAATAACAGGGGCGACAGAGTCAAATACCTGGTTGAGAATGCTAGGGGGGGCAGCGTCACAAGGGGAACCAGATTTCAAACAATCCAAGTGCATTTTTAAAACTTTCATATCCATAGATGGAATGGATTCAATAGAGGGGTTTAGAAATTGGGGTTGGTCCTCAGTCAAGGGGGGGGCTTGCCAAGGCTGATAGGGGAGGAAAGGCAGTATAAATATCTTCAATTTTCTTATAGAAAAAGTGGGCCAAATTACTGCACCGTCCTAGGGAATCCGCTGGGGGCAAAGGGGGCTCAGGAGGTTGCAAGAGTGATTTTGTTATTTTAAAAATTTCACGAGGGGTGTTAGAGGCTAAGATAATTTTCTTTTCATAATAACCAGATTGTGCAGTTCTGATTTCTGCCTTATAAGCCTTAACGGCGTCTCTATATTTAATTTTCTCAGAGGTGGAGAAATCCTTTCTCCAACTTCTCTCAAGGCGCTTACATAACTGTTTCAGCTCTCTAAGTTTGGGAGAGTACCATGCTGCGCCGTGCCCAACTTTTTTGCTGGAAATCCAGTTTTTAGGGATTAAAGTATCTAATGACAACTTGAGCCATTGTTTAACTTTAATGTTGTTAGATTCAGGGTCAATACCAAGCACAGATCTCATATTATCAAGAGTAGACGCCCAGGCATCCATAGAGAGTTTAGACCAGTTCCGGTTCCAGGATTTGACCCTTTCCGGTGGCTGTCCACCCTCCTGTGGGTTCCAAACAAAGGGAGCAAAACCAAAGGGGATGATGGACGGAGTGTTGAACATTGCAAGCACTCACCCCCAGTCAACTGATCTGGGTTTAATCCATCATCATTCTTTAGCTCACTCCGCCACCCCAGTTCATACATGGCCATATGCAAATCAGTCTGACCCTGTGCCTCATGGGAACAGTCCAGCCCGAACTGCCAAGCCATGTCTTCCCTGGACCAGAAACAAGCATCCCAGGACCGGTTTCTGGCTTACAGCCGTTATCAGCTAGGCTATCTTGAATCCAGTGGCAAAGTGAGCAAGGGACCCACATCTGGGCATACCCTGCCAACTTAGGGCGAACATAGCAAAACCAAAGGGGATGATGGACGGAGTGTTGAAGATTGCAAGCACTCACCCCCAGTCAACTGATCTGGGTTTAATCCATCATCATTCTTTAGCTCACTCCGCCACCCCAGTTCAGACATGGCCATATGCAAATCAGTCTGACCCTGTGCCTCATGGGAACAGTCCAGCCCGAACTGCCAAGCCATGTCTTCCCTGGACCGGAAACAAGCATCCCAGGACCGGTTTCTGGCTTACAGCCGTCATGAGCTAGGCAATCTTGAATCCAGTGGCAAAGTGAGCAAGGGACCCACGTCTGGGCATACCCTGCCAACTTAGGGCGAACATAGCAAAACCAAAGGGGATGATGGACGGAGTGTTGAAGATTGCAAGCACTCACCCCCAGTCAACTGATCTGGGTTTAATCCATCATCATTCTTTAGCTCACTCCGCCACCCCAGTTCAGACATGGCCATATGCAAATCAGTCTGAGCCTGTGCCTCATGGGGGTGAATGTTTGCCAATGTGCAACATTCCGTCCATCATCTTGTGTGTTTTGCATTTCACCCTAAGTGGAAAGGGTATGCCCAGACGTGGGTCCCGTGCTCACTACGCCACTGGAGTCAAGCTATCCTGGCTGATGAGGGCTGAAAGCCCGAAACCGGTCCTAGGATGCTTGATTCCGGTCCAGAGAAGACATGGCTTGGCAGTTCGGTCTGGACTGTTCCCATGAGGCACAGGGTCAAGACTGATTTGCATATGGCTATGTCTGAACTGGGGTGGCGTGGTGAAGCAAAATAACGATGGATTAAACCCAGATCTGTGACTGGGGGTGAATGTTTGCCAATGTGCAACATTCCGTCCATCATCTTGTGTGTTTTGCATTTCGCCCTAAGTGGGAAGGGTATGCCCAGACGTGGGTCCCGTGCTCACTACGCCACTGGAGTCAAGCTATCCTGGCTGATGAGGGCTGAAAGCCCGAAACCGGTCCTAGGATGCTTGATTCCGGTCCAGGGAAGACATGGCTTGGCAGTTCGGTCTGGACTGTTCCCATGAGGCACAGGGTCAAGACTGATTTGCATATGGCTATGTCTGAACTGGGGTGGCATGGTGAAGCAAAATAACGATGGATTAAACCCAGATCTGTGACTGGGGGTGAATGTTTGCCAATGTGCAACATTCCGTCCATCATCTTGTGTGTTTTGCATTTCGCCCTAAGTGGGAAGGGTATGCCCATACGTGGGTCCCGTGCTCACTACGCCACTGGAGTCAAGCTATCCTGGCTGATGAGGGCTGAAAGCCCGAAACCGGTCCTAGGATGCTTGATTCCGGTCCAGGGAAGACATGGCTTGGCAGTTCGGTCTGGACTGTTCCATGAGGCACAGGGTCAAGACTGATTTGCATATGGCTATGTCTGAACTGGGGTGGCGTGGTGAAGCAAAATAACGATGGATTAAACCCAGATCTGTGACTGGGGGTGAATGTTTGCCAATGTGCAACATTCCGTCCATCATCTTGTGTGTTTTGCATTCCAAACAAAGGGAACCACATAATGGTCTGACCAAGGAAGGGGAATGGGTTTTTCCACTGCGAGGCTGTCAATATTAGAGAAGAGCGGGTCAAGGAGGTGTCCTTTATGGTGAGTAGAACCGGACACTTTTTGCTTCAGGGCTAAAGCATCCAAATTGTCAGTTACAGCCTCAGCGTCAGGGGAAGATGCCAAGTCAAAATGGATGTTAAGATCACCTAATAATGAGAAATTAAAGGAGGAGCTCACTGATTTGGCTATAATTTCTGGAAGCTCCCTACTAAAGTGGCCAATTGATCCTGGCGGCCGATAAATAAGAACGCCAGAGAAGGTACAAGTAGGGGAAAAGCCGAGAGCAAAAAAACAGCTCTCACAATCAGGGATCAAGCTAGCTGTAATTTGGCAACTAAAATTATCTTTATAGATAATAGCTAGACCCCCGCCTCTGCCTAGTTCACGATCTAGTCTCTGAATTAAATATCCCGGGGGCAGGGTTTGAGCTACCGCTGGGTCTGCAGTGCTGGAGAGCCAGGTTTCAGTAAGAAACAGGGCATCAAGCTCGTAATCCTCCAGCAGTAGACGAAGTTCAGTGGAATGTTTAGGTAGTGAGCGGCAGTTCAGAAGGGACATTCTAAGAGACCTTTTCACATTTGGGGTGTCTTCGACGATGGGCTTGAATAGGGTTCTAAGTTTAAAAGGGCAATGTGAACATTTGTTATAACTGTTATCTGGAATCATAGAGTGCCTACATTTAGGCTTAATCGATCCCGACTAGGCAGGTTTTATTCCCCAGTGGCAGACGAGTGACAATACCAAGAGGGTCCTCCATCTCATAGGGAAGGCCTCACGGACGCAGGGAGAATATATGCTCCTTACCATCGATGTCGAGAAGGCCTTTGACAGGGTCTATTGGCCATATCTTGAGCAGGTACTGATTCGGATTGGGCTCGGGGAGAAGCTGCGGACTCATATCTTAAATTGCTACCATTTACCGACGGCGAGAGTCCGGGTTAACGGGCACACGTCGTTCCGTTTCCCCATAGGTAGAGGCACAAGACAGGGATGCCCGCTTTCGCCCCTGCTCTTTTCGCTGTACATGGAGCCCATGGCCCAAAGAGTTAGGAAACATCCCCAGATTACCGGGATTAGATTCGGTGGTGACATCCACACTATCAGTTTATACGCAGATGACATCCTGGTAACGCTTTCGGAGCCGACTTCGGCCTTGAGGGCCTTCCTGTTGGAGTTACGCTCCTTTGCAGATGCCTCGGGGTTGAAAGTGAATGTCGAGAAGTCGATTGCCCTCAATCTGTCTCTGTCTCCTCAAACGCTGAAGAGCCTACAGTCCCAGCATCCCATTCAATGGTCACATGATACAGTCCCGTATTTAGGTATCCTCCTGGCACATACGTTGCAGGCAATAACCTCCACTAACTATGTTAGGCTACACGCACAGGTTCGTACGGATCTGAGACGATGGAAACATTACCCGATATCCTGGCTCGGCAGAGTGGCTGCCATTAAGATGACTATATTGCCCAAAATACTATATCTCTTCCAGACACTCCCACTGAAGCCCCCGCCCGGGTGGATCCAGCGGGTTCAGACAGAACTTTCATCCTTCATCTGGCATGGCAGCAAACCCCGACTGAAGAGGTCCATCAGTACATTACCACCTGAGGAGGGTGGACTAGGTATCACCGATCTCCAGCTGTACTACCACGCAGCACAGCTACGTTACTTGGTTGAGTGGAGCCGCACCAAGTCGGAGAAACATTGGTTGTTTTAAGACCGGGCGGTAGCGGGCACATCCTTGCAGAAGATCCCCTTCCTTCGGAAGCCCCATAGGCCCCCTAACCTTTATGCCTCTCATATAACTCGCGCAACTCTGGAAGCTTGGGACCAGACCAACACCAAACACAAACTGACTACCTTTCCCTCCCCCCTCACCCCACTCTTTGATAACCCTGACTTTACTCCGGGGATGGGGGAGACTGCTTTCGTACATTGGCGCTCCACGGCATGCCGTTCCCTAGGGCACCTTTTTGACATGGAGGGTGTCCTTTCTTTTACGCGAGTTAGAGAGGAGTATGGAGTCCCCGAGTCAGAGAGACTTCGGTACTTACAGCTCCATCACTGGGCACTTCACCCGCACTTCAGACCGCAAGCACAACGCTACCTCACTTCCTAGGAAAAGTGGCTAATAACACGCACCTCGGACAAGAAGTTAACTTCCGACCTCTACAAATCACTACTCTACCGACACACACACACATATAATACAGGTCGCGCAAGTTGGGAACGAGAGCTGGGTCGAGCACTTAGCCGCAAAGAGTGGGAGGGAGTGTATTACAGGGCGCGACACTCGGCAAGCAACATGGGACTGACCGAAACACTGACGAAGGAGGCCACCCACTGGTACTATACGCCAGAACGCATTCACAAGATGGATTCCCGGCACAGTGCCGAATGTTGGGGGATGCGGGGAGATGGGAACTTTGGTACACCTTCTATGGGATTGCGCACACATACAACCATACTGGTCCCAGATCCTGGATGAGGTGGACAAGCATTTAGACACCAAAATGCCGAGATTCCCAGCCTACGTTCTTTTGGGCCTCCCGAACCCTTTAACGTATCCGCTCAAATCCAAACGGGGCCGTCAGATAGCGATAGCTTTAGGGTCGGCGACCCAGAACATACTGATCCATTGGAAAACCTCTCGAATCCCCACCTTCTCGGGATGGCTGCAGCGCTTGTGGCATGTTTTGGGAATGGAAAAGCTGACTAGCAGGGAAAGGCTCGGCTTTCGGGGACCTTTGGCAACCCTTTTTGTCTCTTCTTGCCTCAGAGTTCCGTGAAATAACTTGCCCAAGATATTTACGCCTTCTGCGTCTCTCTGCAACACACACAACAGCTGTTCAGGGCTCACAGTCATGAGATACGGTGTAGGCATGCCTTAGGATGATAGATATCTCAGTAGACGGGGGTCGGGGAGGGTGGTGGCTTGGGAGGGTAGTATAAGTTTCCTTTCTTTGTTTCTTCATTTGTAATTCATTCCATCAGTACAATTGCTACCCTGGGCTTGTATCGCCCATGATATTGCATATATCTCGCAGTGATGGCTTTTGCATGTTGGAAATTTCAATAAAAAGATTTAAACCTAAAAATAAGTGTTCCATAGTTTACTTATTTAAAAACTTTTCAAATAATTAATTAACAATGAATAATTAATTATTAATATATTACTACTTAATAGCCTTAACAGCCTAGACCCCCTACAAACTTAGCAGTCCCCAACCTAAATAATTAAATTACAAATAATAATTAATTATAAATTGATTATTTATTAAATAACTTCCCACCCCATACTCCTACAAATCCAGCATCCTGCAACTAAAATATTAGTACTATAACTAAGCATTCCATATTTTACATAATTATTACATTATGTAAGAATTAATACCTAACTTTCCACCCTAGACCCCTACAAACCTAGCAGCCTGCAACTAAAATAGAAGTAAAATAAATAAGTATTCCTTAAATTACATAACTGAAATCAATTAAATAGTTAACAATTATTAATTAATTGTTAATCAATTATTACTTTATTACGCCTCCCACCCTATCCCTTACAAACCCAACAACCCATTACGACACTATAATTTACTATGGAAAATGAAATAAAAAAATTTAAGTCACTTAAAATTACAAGCTTTATTAAAAAAAAATATCCTTTATATAAATATAAACAATAGTAAAATATATAATTATTAAATCAACTAAAACACATTCAAATAAATAGAAAACAATATTTTTACCACTATATCATCGAAAACAATATTAATAGTTTTGATATTATTAAAAACTACATTACTTAACTGCAAAAATTATATTTTAGTCAATGATATTTGTACATCACAATATTTGTTCATTACAATATTTATTTTCTGATATTTTTGCCTCCCGATATTTTTATTCCAATATTTTGTTCAAATACCATATCAACAATGTGCTCAAACCTCAAATGGCAAAAAGAATTCGGACGGAGCAAGAACAAGGCAAGTTTGAAGGGTGAACAACACTACTCAAATTCAAAACGTATCTCTTGCGATTGTAGCCAATGCTTATTAATCAATTGAGTCCTGCATCCAGGATGCACGCTAGCCATAGGTGATCATAAAGCCCAGTGACGAAGGCATGAGGCTGTACCCTCTCTCCTTCATTTGTGAGTTGATCATTTGGGTCCTTTCACCTTTTTCCATTTGTCCTTGGGTTTTCTTGGTTTCAATTCTTCTGTTCTAGGCGAGATCTGAGGGCTGCCACTGCCAGGTCAAAAATGTCCTTGGTTTCTTCCATGGTGCGGCCGACATGCGTCTTCAAGTTAATTTGAAACCACAAAGCAAATGGAAAGACCCATCTATGCTGGATCTGACTCATTCACAGTTCCTCCGTGATAGGCATAAGCAGGAGCCACTTATTCAGAGTGCTTTGTGAAATGTCTTGGAAGAGATCAATATTCTAATCTTGATAGGTAAGAGTATCATATTTGTGAGCTTTTCTCATTATGCAATCTTTAAGTGGTGATGAGCTTCAGTTTCCCAATAATGTCTCTAAGGCAAGCCCCAATGCTCCTCGGGGACCACCCACCCACACTCATTGGGCTCGTATGATGGGGACCTCAAAGGTCTGGTCTTCATTTCAGTCGAAGAGGACTAGGCTTTGGCAATATTGGATTACATTATGTTGCTCCTCATTTTCGTGAAAATTGTGAATTCGGATATTGTATCTAATGGAGTGGTCTTCTAAATTTGAACATTGATCTTCTCCTCCAGTCAAGTTTGCACCGCTTGCCATTTCTTTTATTTTCTTTCAGCGGATAAGGAGAAACCCTGCCCTGCAAAAAACTCATAACAAGCTGCCACCCCTGTGCCGCCCAAGGTGGTGGAAAAAGCAGCTTTAGCAGGGAAAGGCAGAACTGGAGTTTTGAGACATGACTGGAGGAGAGGCATTACTCCGGAGCTTGGAACCAAGATCAGAAACATTGCTTGCATCACCTGAAAAGCTGCCTCGAGTAGCCTTCAGGTCCAAATTGACATGCAGCTGAAATGTAATATTAAGAGAGGTGCACATTATCTCACTCCAACCAGTGTCATCTTAATGATTTTTGTAGTCCTAGGCAAAACATATTTTGGGGCCCCCTGTTCAGAGTAATTTAAGATTTTCTTACCTAACCTGCCCAACAATATTATACTTAAACTTTCACACAAAAACAGCTGAAATATGTCTTGCTCTGGGCGAAAAATCCTTAAAATGACACTGGGTAGAGAGAGGCAGAGGGGTGAAAATTCGAAACCGGTCGTAGGATGCTTGTTTCCGATCCAGGGAGGACCTGTCTTGGCAGTTCGGGCTGGACTGTTCCCATGAGGCACAGGGTCAAGACTGATTTGCATATGGCCAGGTCTAAACTGGGGTGGCATGGTGAGCAAAAGATTGATGGATTTAACCCAGATCTCTTCACTGGGGGTGAATGTTTTGATTTGTTCTTCATTCCGTCCATCAATTGTGTGTCTTTTGCTTCCTCGCTCTAAGTGCGCAGGGTATGCCCAGACATGGGTCCCGGGCTCACTGTGCCACTGGATTCAAGCTATCCTGGCTGATGAGGGGTGAAAGCGGTCCTAGGATGCTTGTTTCTGGTCCAGGGAGGACCTGGCTTAGCAGTTCGGGCTGGACTGTTCCCATGAGGCACAGGGTCAAGGCTGATTTGCATATGGCCAGGTCTAAACTGGGGTGGCATGGTAAGCAAAAGAATGATGGATTTAACCCAGATTTCTTGACTGGGGGTGAATGTTTTGATTTGTTTTGCATTCCGTCCATCAATTGTGTGTCCTTTGCTGAAATGATCTTAGCCAGGGGGAGCACATATAAATTAAATAATGTTAAACTCAGGGAAGAGACCTGAGGTACTCCCTGCTGCAGATTGAACACTTTCGAATGGTGAGGGTTTTGACACACCTCGACTTGCATCCCTGAAGAAAGGAAGCAACCCACCGTAATGGATATGATTGCTGCAATCTGCAACAGATAAGGCATATTAAAATGATTTAAGGGGAAAATGGGAACAAGCATGTTAAATCTGGTGGGACAAATAGAGAGATTAAGAAAATTTATTTGGAGAAAGGCATTCTCAATAAACACACATTCAGCTGTCAGGTGTATGAGGAAGGCGAGAGGATAGGATTTTTTTAGCCTGGGTATCTAAGGAAATACAAAACCAGAATGTGGTAACCGGGCTGAGATATCCAATACTGGTAGTCTAACCAGAGAATTCACAGAGATCAAGAATACCTTTATTGACTATTATTCTTTACTTAATGAAGAGGAGAATGTATTTCAGGATCACTTAATGGTAGATCAATTCCCAAAAGAAGTGCAACTGCCCACTTTAGATCCAGAAACTGTGAATTCTTTGGCTAACTCTATATCTGAAGCTGAGATAATTGAAGCAATAAATCAACTACTTAGGTCCAAAGCCCCTGGGGAAGATGGTTTTGGAGCCACATTTTATAACATGTTCTCCATTACATTAATAAATCAATTCAATAATTTGTTTAATTTGATTTTACAAGGTGAAATGAGCCCACATTCCTTTAAAAGCTGTATATTAATTAATTTCCTAAAAAGGGGGAACCAGAAACAGAACCTGCTTCATACAGCTAATAACATACCTTAACCATGATTATAAAATGTATACTAAAATATTAACTAACCATATTAATACAATTATTAATATTATAATTTATCAAGATCAATGTGGTTTTGTAAGGGAACGAAGCTTGAGTGCCAACACATCAGGGCTTATTACGGTGGCGGTTGAAAAGCCTCCGACCTTTTGTTGGAGGTTTTCCGACCGCCATCGTCTGTTTCAATTCCGACCGGCTGATTTGGAACTGGCCAGTCATTCCAACTGGCTTCTGACGGGCTCAAGGAACCCGTCGGCCAGTCAGAGGCTGGCCCGTAATCCCAAAGGGTGGCCTTTCCGCCCTTGGGATTATGATACTCTGTCTCTGGCAGGCTTTCCATGCCAGGCTTTCCGACATGGAAAGCCTGTCAGAGAGGGAGTATGGAGGCCCCTAGCAGGGCCCCCTTTCGTTGGCGGCCTCTAGGTTGGTGGTCGAGGGGGCACCTGTGGTGCCCCCCTGTTAATCCCTGCACCCTGTGGCAGGCACCTTAAGGTAACTGCCACGGGGTGCAGGGATTAACACCACCTCCCATTTCCCTGTGGGAGCATCTGCTACGGCCAGTTTACGGCCGTAACACATACCCCCATAGGGGAATGTCAGAATGCGACCCAACAGTGTTCGGTTGAATCCTAATCAGGCGGTCGGATCTACAAGCCGGAGGTCGGTTGGTCCCACTTCTGAGACGTGTCGGTCAGATGCAAGTCCGCCCGACATCGTAATAGGCCCCATTATCTTTTTAAGTTAATAGATAAGGGGCCAGATTTTTTTTTTAATTCCCGCAACGCAGCAAGACAACTTACTGCATTGCGTTACGTGAAAGGGAGAGGGCAGGAATGCACCATATCTATCAGGATATAGCACACTCCTGTCCTTTGCCTGTGCTGTTGCACAATCTGCAGCCTAGCGCCAACGCAGGCACCCTTGTGCCGTGGTGCAAGGGTGCCTGGGTTTCAGGCAGGATGGTTTTTGTGCAGGAAAGAACACCTTACTGCAGCACAACAATCTTTAGAGGTATTTTTTCTTTCTATGTGTGCTGCAAAATGCAGCACACCTAGAAAGAGGAAACAACAAGGAGCAATAAAGATATTTCTCCTCGTTGCGCCTCCCCTGGGAAGGCGTACAATTCCGATGCATTCCCAGGTTTATCAGTGTTGGTAAATCTGATAATTTTTCAGAATAGATGGGTGGATGTGTGAGAACACCCACGCTCCACCCATGGAACACCTCCCGGGCCCAGTGGTGGCTGGTGACATTTGAGAGTAGTGGGGCGTAAACGTTGCGTCATGAATGCACTGTGGCGAGTGAGTGTAGAGAGCGAGCCAGACCGGGATAAGGGGGGTTCAGGGGTGTTCTCCCCCTAGAAAATATGAAAAAAGAGCGGGCAAATGGTGCATTTTCAAGCAAATTTGAGAAAGCAAGAAGGGTAATAAAGCAATTGTGAAAGTGTAGCTATGACATCTCCCTAAACCTTTGTAGATTTACTACATCGTTACATATTTTTATCTATAATACATGTGTTTAGTTTAAGTATTTTTGAGTTTGATCACTATATTTTCCGCACGTTTAATTTCACTCATTAACACACAGATAGTCTGTTTTCCATATCATTTGTAGTTCACAAACGCGGTAATCTTTACGCAACGTGAGTCCGTTTTTTACCCATATGGCTAACTCACCAACGAAGCCGGTAACTGAAACTACGCGCCCGAGAGACGGCTCGTTTGAATTTCTTATACGAGTAAGTTCAACTATGAAAGAGCACCGCTCACTAAGAGGTTCATTTAATCGCACTATAACTGTAGCACACCCGCGCGTAACTTATAGATATCGCGTTCCATTCAACATCAGTATTAGATATCGCAATGGTTGTAACCGAAGTAAATGTCGGCATCCCGTGCACTTTTCAACACCGAGTCAGTTCACCTAGTTTTCTTTTAGCACATTAGATTCCATTGTAGAATTTCACAACTATCACACTATTGATTTATTCATCACATATTAAAAAAATCACTGAATACCATCACACACTGTAAACAGATATAGAGTCACCAGCATGAACACTGGAGCACAACTAAAGCGATGTATTACTTTCAGTGTTTCTTTTCTTCATGTGAAGTGAACAATTGCTTTAAATCATTTTTCAGAGTGTCCCCAGATGAAGGCCAAGAAGGCCGAAATGCATTGGGACCAACTAAGAATTTGTAAAATGCAGTGAATGAACTGTAACAACTTGACAATATATGAAGTACAAAATATGAATCTTTGAGTAATTGTTTATTCATAAACACAACGTTGAAAAATAATTCGGCAAGAATCTAATTAACCTCTTTGATGAGGCTTCCACACTAGTGCCCGGGGGACACATCCCACACACGTGGGAGTGCTACCAGACGTTACATATAGATTCACCCCAGTTCAGAGAGTGAAACCCTGGAGGCACGTGATACCATATCTACAACAAATGGATGAATATTAGGTTGTGCACATACTTATAACTCGCTACGTTTGATTTCAGTCTGAACCCAGCACGGAGCACACCTAAACATAGGAATGTCGTATGACGATATCTCTAACCTGACAGAACAAAGAGCGGAAATCTTCGCTTTCGTCAATGAAGACGTCTCACGAATATATTCACTTATACATGAAGAAACCACAGAATTCACATCTAAACGCACGAAAGAGCAAAATATTCGTCAATTACTTTATTTATCAAAGAAGGAGATCAATCAGAGACTTCACGCCAGCACAATGATAAGATACCATAAGGTGCAACGCATCCCGCGAGGATTAAGAATCCCTTTGAAACCATCATTATGTAAGAATGTACAAAGATTCAAGGACCGATGGTTCGCTATCCTGAACAAATGTTCATTAGACTTAATTTTACTGATAATAGAAGAGCTTTCGAACATCCTAGAGGAACTATCCAAAGAAATCATGATTATAACAACAGAACTTAGTGAATCAATGGCCACCGAGGAATGGACAAAGGTGTTACAAGAGATAAATGAACAATTGTCTAAGCATACCCAAGAGATTAATGAGAGAAAAATACGTAAATTTCGAAGGGACACCATAGACTACAAACTTGGAGAAGTCTACTCATGGGCAGAAATCTACGCAAGACGAAGGCAAACCAAACCACAGACCCAAAATACCGACACCTCATCAACAGACAGCGACACTTCTAATCGATTAAGACCAACACGTGAACCATCAACACAAGAACTATCAACGTCAGGAGCCACCATGCCTCAACCAAGAGTAACAGTAGGCAATTCTTCTTTTTTAGAATCAGGCCCCGCCGACAAAGACGACCCAGGCGGAGCAATAGAAAAAGAAAAACAGAAAGAACACCCTCAGACACGAACAGTAACAGCCAAGAAGGACAAGACCAAGAAAGGGGGCCAATAAATAACTTAGTGATTAACATATCTGATTATCATTTTTCTGCAATTGAGCTAAATACCCTACAAAAAGGGACATCATTTGTACCAACAAGCCACACAAATCTCCTAGAATTGGAAATCAGTTTTTACAAATTCATGAGAAAACTGAGACTTAGGCATTTTTTCGAAAACATCGTAACAGACAAAACCACTAGAACTGAAGATCAATTGAAAGGACTAAAAGTTACGAGCACTTTTATGGCTCCGGTTAGCCACAAAAGTCTGGACATGTTTGAATTATTAGTGCACCAGGATTTGTTGAAACTAGATTTCAAAAAAACACACAGAAGTAACAATTTGACCAAAAAGGAACAAGGGATATTAAGATCCATTGCTCAAAATTCGAACATAATTTGCCAGAAAGCAGATAAAGGAGGAGCCCTGGTGGTATTAAATACCACACACTATAACAACCAAGTTGAGTGCCATCTAGCTGATGAAGACACATACATGAAGCTACATACTAACCCAACAGAAGAATTCTTAGACGTGTTAAAAACCATAGTACAAAAAGCATTTGAACAAGGCACAATCAATGAAAGAACAAAAAGATATTTGACACCAAACAATCCTAAAAGCCCCACCATATATATGGTGCCAAAAATCCACAAGGATCCTATCAACCCACCCTTTCGACCCATCGTATCCACAAAGGGAAGTATACATGAACCATTAGGAAAACTATTGGATCGATATTTACAACCATCTGTATCAAAGATGAAAACATTCATCAAAGACACTACAGACTTTCTGAACAAAATTAATCAAATAGTGATGACAGAGGATGAAAACATCACAATGTGTATAATAGATGTTAAGTCATTATACACCTCGATCCCACATCAACTAGGATTAGAAGCCATCGAACAAGCCCTGATGAACACAGAATATGAAGAAGATTTAAAGATATTTTTGATGGAGCTACTACAATTTACTCTCATGCACAGTTATTTTAAATGGCAAAATGAATGGTTTCTACAGAAGACCGGAACTTCGATGGGCAATTGCGCAGCCCCGACGTATGCTAATTTATTCATGAATAGATTTGAAGAGGAACATATTCTGGCAACACCAGCATGGAGAACACACGCCAAACTATTTCTCAGATTTATAGATGATATATTTGTTCTTTGGAATGGTTCAACCTCGGAACTCAATACAGAACTCAACAAATTAAATCTGATAGACGACCGAATACAATTTACTTATGAAATTCAGGAACGAACCATCACATACTTGGATGTGAGGATATCCAAGAACGAAAAAGGATTTGAAACTGATCTGTTTCGAAAGAAAACCGATAGGAACAACACCTTACATTATGGGAGTTTCCATCAACCAGCATTGAAAGAACATCTACCATTCTCCCAATTACTAAGAGTAAAGAGAATTGTATCCGACCCAACCAAACACGCTGAACGCACAAATGAAATGCTACAACGATTTAAAGATAGAAAATATCCAGAGCAAATATTAGAACGAGCAGAAGATAGAAGCAAAAATACATCCAGGGAAGAATTACTAACTTCTAAAGTGAAATCTACACAGAATAGCACGACAGTAGTGTCTAAATTTTCTACCAAAAGCATGAAGTACAAACAAATAATGAAAAAGCATTGGCCAATTTTGATACTGGAACCAGATTTCAACCATATTTATGATGAGGAACCCATTTACGCATATACTAGGGGAAAAAACCTAGGTGAAATCATCAAACAAAGTACAAAAGAAACAAAACCAACAACATTTAAAGGCACTAATCCATGTTGGAATTGCAACAATTGCCATAATGTAATTAAGGGTCCGTATATATCACACCCCATGAAAGGTTACAACATCAAACTCAGAGTGAATGCTACGTGTGATTCAAGTAACATAATATATCTTTTAAAATGCCCATGTGGAAAGGTTTACGTTGGCCAGACTGAACGAAAAATGAAAATACGAATCAACGAACATAAAAGTAACATTCGGACTAGGTCATTGAAATCATCAGTAGCAAGCCATTTTGTGGAAGAACATCATAATGTGAGCCAATTGAAGTTTTGCGTCCTTGAGACTGTGGTGAAACAAGAGGGAAGAAATAATCATAACTATCTGTTACAACGCGAGAACTATTGGATACGTCTTTTGAATTCTCTTAAACCATATGGATTAAATGATCGGATGGAGTTTCAATGTTATCTTTAATGCTGAACAACTAATCCTTTCTATGTCTTGTATCTCTGATTTATCTCCTTAAACCTTTGTAGATTTACTACATCGTTACATATTTTTATCTATAATACATGTGTTTAGTTTAAGTATTTTTGAGTTTGATCACTATATTTTCCGCACGTTTAATTTCACTCATTAACACACAGATAGTCTGTTTTCCATATCATTTGTAGTTCACAAACGCGGTAATCTTTACGCAACGTGAGTCCGTTTTTTACCCATATGGCTAACTCACCAACGAAGCCGGTAACTGAAACTACGCGCCCGAGAGACGGCTCGGTTGAATTTCTTATACGAGTAAGTACAACTATGAAAGAGCACCGCTCACTAAGAGGTTCATTTAATCGCACTATAACTGTAGCACACCCGCGCGTAACTTATAGATATTGCGTTCCATTCAACATCAGTATTAGATATCGCAATGGTTGTAACCGAAGTAAATGTCGGCATCCCGTGCACTTTTCAACACCGAGTCAGTTCACCTAGTTTTCTTTTAGCACATTAGATTCCATTGTAGAATTTCACAACTATCACACTATTGATTTATTCAATAGAGTCACCAGCATGAACACTGGAGCACAACTAAAGCGATGTATTACTTTCAGTGTTTCTTTTCTTCATGTGAAGGGAACAATTGCTTTAAATCATAATTCGGCAAGAATCTAATTAACCTCTTTGATGAGGCTTCCACACTAGTGCCCGGGGGACACATCCCACACACGTGGGAGTGCTAACAGACGTTACATATAGATTCACCCCAGTTCAGAGAGTGAAACCCTGGAGGCACGTGATACCATATCTACAACAAATGGATGAATATTAGGTTGTGCACGTACTTATAACTCGCTATCAATAAAGAGATTTCATATGATAACGTAGGTAGCTGCTTATCTAGTATAACCACAGAACTTCATAACAGACTTCGAGATAACAATGCTAAGTACCTCACAGATTTATTTATTTATTGATATACCTTTCGAAATTAAATATACTGAGGAAATACAAGCTATTGGGATTTGTCAGACTGGACACAGTGAGACAGCAAGGGCCTGTAAACTGTAAAATTACACTCAACTTCTCCTGTTCCTCGTTCCTCTCTGCGCCAGCCCAGCACTTACGTTCATGTGAATCCTTTCCTTTCATTATACTTTTAGGTAAATATCTATAATTAATACTCCGTTACAAGAGACATTAAGCCTACGAAATTCTGTCCCTTAAACGGATGTTTTTAAGAGAAGATGTATGTGTTTTTCTTTTGTAAAATAGCGAACCACAACGCCATCATCACACTGCAGTGCAAAAGAGTGAGAGCAGCTCCAGCTCTCAGCTGCATTGTGATGGTTGCTTTAACCTGAATATTACATAAAAATATACCGCTGTCCGCTTGGCTGCACAATGGATACAAAAAGGATTTGGCTTTGCGTGAGGCTCTGTGAGAGAACGCCATTGTCACACTGCACAACCCTTGGAACAGACAGCCACGTTTATTTTTAATAAAATTTGTATCGAGTTAAGGGGCATATGTACAAGCCCCTATCGCCACCACAACGTCACCTATAGTGACGTTGTGGTGGCGATAGGGGCTGCGCCTTATGTACAAGGCATCGCTAACGTGGCTTAACGCTGCCTTGTACATATGGGCAGTGGGTGTTGCGGTGGGCGTTCCACAGCAACACCCATTCGTTTTGATGCTGCCCCCTATGTACAAGGGTGGCGTACATAGGGGGCAGCGCCAAAATTAAGACCAGGTAAAAATTGGTCTTAAGATGGCGAAACGAGGAGAAATGCATTATTTCTCCTCGTTTTTTCTTTTTCCATGTGTGCTGCCTCCAAAGCACAACTGCAACAAGCCACCGGAACCAATATCCCGGGTCAAAAATCACAGAACCGTCACTCAGTTTGGTATCAGCGTATGTTTAATTCACACACGGCAACAATCGACAACCCAACGCGTTTCAGAGTTCAAGCACTCCTTGGTCATATATATATATATATATATATATTATCTACTGGCGGTCGCCAGTAGATAGTTATAGTTACAACCTATTATCCATAGGAAATCCGCGACATTCTATTTGAAATAACTCTCTTGCCGGTTGACGTATCTTCGCAAAATTTTCAAACTTTGTGGGGCGCTCCGGTCCGATCCTACCCTGAAAGTCTCGGGGGGATTCGTCAAGCGGGGGCCGAGAAAAAAGGGGGGTCCCAAAACGCGTTTTCCCCATTCATTTTTCCATAGGAAACTTTAGACACGGCTACAGCCCGAACTGCTGAACGGAATTACACCAAATTTGGCAAAGAGGTAGTTCTTGGTTCAGAAAGAACCCTTTTTGTTAAATGGTGTAAATCCGTTCAGTAGTTGCTGAGAAAATCAAAAGTAAAAGTACATATATATCTATGGGCACGGAGGATTCGCGCACCCTGAGCGCACCCTGCGCGCACCGTCCCGATCACGAGCTGCATGTTAATTGGCTGTCAGCTGGCTGTCAACATTCCGATTCAGGAAATGTTGGCAGCCATTTTGTCCCTCGGTAGAACCGAGGGACAGAAACAAGTGCGCAAAGCGCACAAAGGGGGCAGGGTAGAAACACCCTGACCCCCTAGGTCTGCTCAGGGGGTCCCACAAGGACCCCCTGGGCAAAAAAAAATTTTTTTTTTTTTTTTAAATCGGCAGGATGCGCTCAGGGTGCGCGAATCCTGCCGAAAAAAAAAAAAATCGAAGCGCGGTCTCCCGCGCTTCGATTGCATTTTGCCCCGGGTGGCCCAAGTCCCGGGGGCATGGTGGGGGTTTAATTTTATGTGTGGGGGCCTCAAAGGGCCCCCAAGCCCCGGGGACCACCACCTCCCCGGGGCTTTTTTAAAAAAATTAAACAACCTGTGTGGGGGGCTCCAGCCCCCACACGCCCAGGGGACCGCCACCTCCCCGGGGCACTAACAAATTAAAATGGGGGTCCGTTTTGGACCCCGAAGCCCTGGGGACCACCACCTCCCCGGGGCTGTGCTGATGTAGGGAGGGAGGCCGCGCGGCCCCCTCCTGGAGCCCTTGATGGCCCTGGGGACTGCCACCCCCAGGGCCGGCTCCTGTAGTGTCCCGGGGTGCCTACCCCGGGACACTGTAGTTTGCTATGGCAGGACGGGAGCCTCGCGGCTCCCGTCCTGCCATAGCAAACTGCTTTGGATATTGGAAGAGAGAGCAGGGAAACCTGCTCTCTCTTCCAATATCCAAAGCCGATTGCTTTTCCACATGGGGAGCAGCATGTCAGCTGCTCCCCATGTGGAACTAGCAATGCCGGCTCCCAAGGGACGTGGGGAGCCGGCGGGACTGTGGGGGATTGGGGACCCCCCACAGTCCCCAACGGAGAGGGCCAGCCCCGGGGGATGGGGTCCCCGGGGCAAGTAGTGGCCCAGGAGGGGGCCACGCGGCCCCCCTCCCCAAAAAAAAAAAAAAAAAAATGGAAAGGCCGGCCCCGGGGGATGGGGTCCCCGGGGCCTTAAATGGCCTGAGGAGGGGGCCACGCAGCCCCCTCCCAAGAAAATAAAAAAAGGCCATGCCCCGGGGGATGGGGTCCCCGGGGCCAATACAGGCCCAGGGAAGGGGGGCCACGCGGCCCCCTTCCCGTTTTTAAAAAAAAAAAAAAAATTAAAAAAAGGGGTAAGGCCCTGGGGGATGGGGTCCCCAGGGCCCAAAAACAGGAAAAAGGAAGGGGGCCACACAGCCCCCTTCAGAGGACAAAAAAAAATGATCGGGCCCGCAGGCCCCGCCCCTTCCTTCACCACTCTGCAAACGCGCCCCTGGCGCGTTTGCAGAGGGGGAACGAATTCCCCTTGAATACTGGGGGTCCGTGGGGGCCAACTAGCCCACCAGGAACCTCCAATATGCGCCAGGGGGCTGCGTTGCAGAGACGTGTAGAGAGGCCACACCCTTTTACACCTCTCTGCAACGCAGCTCTGTGGAGCTTTTGGAGGTATATGGTGGGCTAGTTGGACTCCGGGGACCCTCAGGATTCAAGGGGACTTAATCCCCCAACTTAAAACGCGCCACGGGGCGCGTTTGCACAGTGGTGAAGGGAGGGCGGGGCTTCAGGTGACATGTGTGCAAACAGGCCCCGTGGCGCGTTTTAAGATGGGGAATTAAATCCCCTTCAATCCTGAGGGTCCCTGGGGGCCAACTAGCCCAACAGGTACATCCAGAAAGCGCCACAGAGCTGCGTTGCAGAGAGGTGTAAAAGGGGTGTGGCCTCTCTACACGTCTCTGCAACGCAGCCCCTAGCGAATATTGGAGGTTCCTGGTGGGCTAGTTGGCCCCTAGGGACCCTCAGGATTCAAGGGGACTTAATCCCCCAACTTAAAACGCGCCACGGGGCGCGTTTGCACAGATGTCACCTCAGGCCCCGCCCCCTCCCTTCACCATTGTGCAAATATTCTTCTAAAATCATCCGAAATACGAATTCCGATTTACTCACCTGTTATCAGGAGAGACCTCAGTGCTGTATCTTTCAGCCCAGTACTGGTCCTGAAAAGTAATTTTAACCGTACTTACCAGTAACTTGAATTTCCTTCCATAGGCTAACATTGACTGGTTTCACTTGGAAATTCTTCTAAGTGTGGAGTTTTGGAACTTTAAAATATTCCTCTAAAATCAGCCGAAATACGAATTCCGATTTACTCACCTGTTATCAGGAGAGACCTCAGTGCTGCATCTTTCAGCCCAGTACTGGTCCTGAAAAGTAATTTTAACCGTACTTACCGGTAACTTGAATTTCCTTCATAGGCTAACATTGACTGGTTTCACTTGGAAATTCTCCTAAGTGTGGAGTTTTGGAACTTTAAAATATTCCTCTAAAATCAGCCGAAATACGAATTCCGATTTACTCACCTGTTATCAGGAGAGACCTCAGTGCTGCATCTTTCAGCCCAGTACTGATCCTCAAAAGTAATTTTAACCGTACTTACCAGTAACTTGAATTTCCTTCCATAGGATATCATTGCCTGCTTTTTGCTGAAAAAGTTTCTAAGTGTTGATTTTTGAAACATACAAATATTCCTCTAAAATCAGCCGAAATACGAATTCTGATTTACTCACCTGTTATCAGGAGAGACCTCAGTGCTGCATCTTTCAGCCCAGTACTGGTCCTGAAAAGTAATTTTAACCGTACTTACCGGTAACTTGAATTACCTTCATAGGCTAACATTGACTGGTTTCACTTGGAAATTCTTCTAAGTGTGGAGTTTTGGAACTTTAAAATATTCCTCTAAAATCAGCCGAAATACGAATTCCGATTTACTCACCTGTTATCAGGAGAGACCTCAGTGCTGCATCTTTCAGCCCAGTACTAATCCTGAAAAGTAATTTTAACCGTACTTACCAGTAACTTGAATTTCCTTCCATAGGCTAACATTGACTGGTTTCACTTGGAAATTCTTCTAAGTGTGGAGTTTTGGAACTTTAAAATATTCCTCTAAAATCAGCCGAAATACGAATTCCGATTTACTCACCTGTTATCAGGAGAGACCTCAGTGCTGCATCTTTCAGCCCAGTACTAATCCTGAAAAGTAATTTTAACCGTACTTACCAGTAACTTGAATTTCCTTCATAGGCTAACATTGACTGGTTTCACTTGGAAATTCTTCTTAGTGTTGATTTTTGAAACATACAAATATTCCTCTAAAATCAGCCGAAATACGAATTCCGATTTACTCACCTGTTATAAGGAGAGACCTCAGTGCTGTATCTTTCAGCCCAGTACTGGTCCTGAAAAGTAATTTTAACCGTACTTACCAGTAACTTGAATTTCCTTCCATAGGCTAACATTGACTGGTTTCACTTGGAAATTCTTCTAAGTGTGGAGTTTTGGAACTTTAAAATATTCCTCTAAAATCAGCCGAAATACGAATTCCGATTTACTCACCTGTTATCAGGAGAGACCTCAGTGCTGCATCTTTCAGCCCAGTACTGGTCCTGAAAAGTAATTTTAACCGTACTTACCGGTAACTTGAATTACCTTCATAGGCTAACATTGACTGGTTTCACTTGGAAATTCTTCTAAGTGTGGAGTTTTGGAACTTTAAAATATTCCTCTAAAATCAGCCGAAATACGAATTCCGATTTACTCACCTGTTATCAGGAGAGACCTCAGTGCTGCATCTTTCAGCCCAGTACTGGTCCTGAAAAGTAATTTTAACCGTACTTACCGGTAACTTGAATTTCCTTCATAGGCTAACATTGACTGGTTTCACTTGGAAATTCTCCTAAGTGTGGAGTTTTGGAACTTTAAAATATTCCTCTAAAATCAGCCGAAATACGAATTCCGATTTACTCACCTGTTATCAGGAGAGACCTCAGTGCTGCATCTTTCAGCCCAGTACTGATCCTCAAAAGTAATTTTAACCGTACTTACCAGTAACTTGAATTTCCTTCCATAGGATATCATTGCCTGCTTTTTGCTGAAAAAGTTTCTAAGTGTTGATTTTTGAAACATACAAATATTCCTCTAAAATCAGCCGAAATACGAATTCTGATTTACTCACCTGTTATCAGGAGAGACCTCAGTGCTGCATCTTTCAGCCCAGTACTGGTCCTGAAAAGTAATTTTAACCGTACTTACCGGTAACTTGAATTACCTTCATAGGCTAACATTGACTGGTTTCACTTGGAAATTCTTCTAAGTGTGGAGTTTTGGAACTTTAAAATATTCCTCTAAAATCAGCCGAAATACGAATTCCGATTTACTCACCTGTTATCAGGAGAGACCTCAGTGCTGCATCTTTCAGCCCAGTACTAATCCTGAAAAGTAATTTTAACCGTACTTACCAGTAACTTGAATTTCCTTCCATAGGCTAACATTGACTGGTTTCACTTGGAAATTCTTCTAAGTGTGGAGTTTTGGAACTTTAAAATATTCCTCTAAAATCAGCCGAAATACGAATTCCGATTTACTCACCTGTTATCAGGAGAGACCTCAGTGCTGCATCTTTCAGCCCAGTACTAATCCTGAAAAGTAATTTTAACCGTACTTACCAGTAACTTGAATTTCCTTCATAGGCTAACATTGACTGGTTTCACTTGGAAATTCTTCTAAGTGTTGATTTTTGAAACATACAAATATTCCTCTAAAATCAGCCGAAATACGAATTCCGATTTACTCACCTGTTATAAGGAGAGACCTCAGTGCTGTATCTTTCAGCCCAGTACTGGTCCTGAAAAGTAATTTTAACCGTACTTACCAGTAACTTGAATTTCCTTCCATAGGCTAACATTGACTGGTTTCACTTGGAAATTCTTCTAAGTGTGGAGTTTTTGAACTTTATAATATTCCTCTAAAATCAACCAAAGTACGAATTCCGATTTACTCACCTGTTATCAGGAGAGACCTCAGTGCTGCATCTTTCAGCCCAGTACTGGTCCTGAAAAGTAATTTTAACCGTACTTACCGGTAACTTGAATTACCTTCATAGGCTAACATTGACTGGTTTCACTTGGAAATTCTTCTAAGTGTGGAGTTTTTGAACTTTATAATATTCCTCTAAAATCAACCAAAGTACGAATACCAATTTACTCACCTGTTATCAGGAGAGAACCCAGTGCTGCATCTTTTAGCCCAGCACTGACCCTGAAAAGTAATTTTAACCGTACTTACCAGTAACTTATATTTTCTTCCATAGGAATCCATTGTCTGGTTTTCAGCAAAAAAGTTTCAAAGTGTTGATTTTTACAAACTACAAATATTCCTTAAAAATCACCTGTATGACTTAAACGCATTCTTTCAACTGTTTACAGGAGATGCACCAGTGCTGGATCCAGGATCCAACACTGAGTAAGAAAAAGTAACGATAACAGTTTTTACCTGCTAAGTGAATTTCCTTCCATAGGATAACATTGGTGATTCTATGAGAAAAAGTTTCTAAGTGTCAACTTTTAAAATACAATAATATTCCTTAAAAATCACGACTGTAACCAAAACGCTTTTACTCAACTGTTTACAGGAGATGTACCAGGACTGAATCTAGGATCCAGTCCTGTGGTTAGAAAAGTAATCCATAAAGTAACTAATTGCATTTAACTAGAAATTCACATTGAGCTGAATGTTGCATTGTGTTTGAAAATGTGTTGCCCATTGCAACAACTGTAACTACTGTACTTAAAAGTCTATTGCCTATGTGCAAAGTATTTAAACTAAAGTAATTCATTCTGAGAAAGTATTTTTTGTAATGTAATGTATAATGTAATTACAATGTAATTTAAAAAATAAAATATGTAAAAAAAAATTGTTTCTAAAAATGTAGTAAATCAGTATGAAAAAAATTAATATATTAATTAATACATTTAAAAATTGTCATTTACAAAACCTTTGAAATTCACTGAAAAAACCGTAGGTATCAGGCACGTTATAGTTAGAAATTAGCATTTAAAAAACCTTTGAAATTCACTGAAAAAACCATAGGTTTCAGACACGTTATAGTTACAAATTAGCATTTAAAAAACCTTTGAAATTCACTGAAAAAACCATAGGTTTCAGACACGTTATAGTTACAAATTAGCATTTAAAAACCTTTGAAATTCACTGAAAAAACCATAGGTTTTAGGGACAGTTATAGTTACTTGGACATTGCACTCGTACAAAACCCGTGAAATTCCCCCGTTATAGTTAGTTCAGCTAACTATAACTCGCGCCTCGCAATGCACTGCTGATGACGTCACATATTACATCACTCATGACATGGTCAGTGACATCACTGATGACATCACTGATGACATCTCAAATGACATCACTGATGACATCATCCACGTGATAATCTGATGCACCTCCTCACACCCTAATATAACCTTTGATACACCCAATCTAAATTACAGACTGCCATTCGCAAAACTATAGACACTCCAACACCAATAACTACATACCCACTCACTGATTCTTAGGTCTACACACACACATCCACTCACTCACCCGTACAGTCACTCATACTTATGGTCACTCAGTACAGGACTATCATATGCACTCTTACTCCTATATAGACACTCAAACACCGCCACTCATCCATAGAGGTACTCACACACCTAGTCAGTCATGCAAATAATTAAACACACTGCCATTTACTCACCTATACAGTTATACACACACCAGCTCACTTAATCATACAAATACTAGCACATTGTTACGCTCTTATACAATCACTGATACAAGCACACACTCATCCATACAGCCACTATCACAATCACTCACTCTCGCTTATAGCTATTTATATACTCCAACACACATATATACTGGCTTTCACATATGTAGTTACTCACACATGTACCACTGGGACATACATTCACTCACTAACACACTCTTACACACACTTACCCACCCATACAGTCTATCACAGATGCACTCTTGAAACCATCCACCCAGTGAATCACCCACTCACACATCTATGCACAGAGTCGCACACACCCCACCCACACAAACACTCAGGCACCCATACAGATACTCAGACAACCAATCAATAACTCATATAGACACTCATGTAGCTATTCACAAACCCATGCAGCCACTTACACAGCAACAGACAGACGGATACAGACATTCACCCAGTTTAGTCACTAACCCATGCATTCAGTAAGATACGTTAAATCACTCACTTATAGAGTCAGTCACGCACCTACTAAATCATCCATACAGACACTTACACACCCACTCATTCTTCAATACGTCTTTTCCTATATATATTAAAAATATTTAAACTTTACAGAAACACACAGTCACTGGATGATGTCATCAGTGATGTCATTTGAGATGTCATCAGTGATGTCATCAGTGATGTCACTGACCATGTCATGAGTGATGTAATATGTGACGTCATCAGCAGTGCATTGCGGGCGCGAGTTATAGTTAGCTGAACTAACTATAACGGGGGAATTTCACGGGTTTTGTACGAGTGCAATGTCCAAGTAACTATAACTGTCCCTAAAACCTATGGTTTTTTCAGTGAATATATATATATATATATATATATATATATATATATATATATATATATATATATATATATATATATATATATATATATATATATATATACATAGAGGGAGAGAGAGAGGGAGCGAGAGAGAGAGAGAGCGAGAGCTAACTATATAGTAATTATGCATATTTAGATATATATAAAATATATAGAATGCACATTTATTTGTATATATAATATACATTTATTAATATATAAAATACATACGTATGTACTGCACATTTATTTATACATTTAAAGCATATATCATATAAACTTACTTGCGATGTAAGTAAGGCAGCCTGAAAAGTAATAAATATAACATTTTTAAAAATGTTAATATCACTTACCTAGCACCGCCACATTTATGCCAAGCAGATTGACCAGGCCTGCTGGGTGCAGGAGACCCAGATGTGGTGGCATATGCTGCACCACACTCTCCCCATCCGCAGCTTGTGCTTCGCCAGACTGCCGCCTGCTGTCAACATGACAGGGAGGTGGCACTGCACCTAAATAATTAGCGCTGCCATCTCTGCTTAATTAAAATTGTGGTGGAGCGTTACCTCCTTGTCCTGCCGTCGTTCACAGGGGTCCAGGAGGGCACAGCGGCCCTTCCTGCCTGTGCAATAGCTAGGGATACGGCTAAATAAAGAAAAAGGGAAGATATGCAAAAACAGAACAGGGACAAAAAATTAACACAGAGGGACCGTCAAAAAGTAACAAACAGCGAAAATAAAGTTGAAGGAAGTGGAGAGGTGGACAAGATTGGGGTGGATGGTGATGGATGGGGCTGGGAAATATGAGTTATAGCTAGGTAGGAGAAGGCTAAAGTAAACGACTTGGCTGCGCTCTTGTGTAATGTGTCTCATTGTTCTGCGCTATTTTTTTAATGCAAAATGCGTTGCCAGGGTCATTTTTTAATGTGAGGCACTGAATATGCATTTTGCATAATTACTTGTAGTTTCGCATAATTTTCTTTCAATCTCACGAAGTTCCGTAAAAGTAAATTGTACGAATTTTGCACAGCCTTATATAAAGGTACATACTTTATTGCAATAAAGTGTGCCTCAAATATGTATTGCTAAGTGGAGGATAGAATAGGAATAACCTAATATTGAATAAAGATAGGCCTCTTTCTGGAAAGTTTATGATTTTGAGAAGGCTATATACAAAACCAATAGGAAAAAGGATGTTGATTATTTAAAAGTATATGGGCTATTGAGAGTGTTGGCATTGCTGATTCATGGTATTTTGATGCAGTTTTTCACAAATAAAAATTGAACTTTAAACAATTAGGGGCTTATTTACAAGGCCCTTGCGCCACTTTTGCGTCATTTTTAACATGGGAAAAGTGACGCAAAAGTGGCGCAAGGGGCTTGTAAACCTGCCCCTTAGGATGTAAGAAAAATCCGAATTTGAGAGGGCTGAAGACTTTAGCCTGCTTCTCAGGCTTTCCAACACCAGTGATGGGAATCGACCGGTAGCGCAACCTTTCTTTGCTATTCTGGATCATGTTTATGTTCGGTTAAGCTTATATTTATTTACTATATGTAACGTTTTAGCAATTGATTTCTTTGCTTTCCAATTAGACTACCACTGAGTTTACAAATGTCACTTCTCTTTATTGAGAGCCCAACAGTAGTCTATCTTCATTGCTTCTGTTGCTCAAACATCAGACATACCATGTACATTTTGAACAGCAGTGATTGTATTCCTTTTTTGAGGCTTTTTTCTATGCCTCTTTCTCAAACCTCCACCAGTTCCCATTTTTTAGCAGATTATTTTCAACTAGTGTTTGTGGATTAACCTACTTATTATTCAGGCATTTTTACAATGTCAAACGTTGGGAGTCACCAATTATTATCCTGTACGTTCCAATAATGCTCACCAGACTTAAAGACCTCTAGCACCAACACTTGAAATGCATCTTTCATTTCATTAACCTCTTTAAATTCGCTTTTGAGGCGAGTGTTTTTGCCCTCCTGATTCATTTCATACATACATATGTTTAAACATTTTCATTGATTGGGAAGTTGCCCATTTTGTACCAAGAGAAGCATTCTCAATGACTTCTCCTAGCAAGTTTTTCCAAGTGCTGATTTTTTTACAAAATTCTAACTCTTTTTTGTGACTAGATTTTCTTCACTGTAGAAATAAGTTGGAGCTGTCTGCATTGGTAAGAATCCATATAATGACTTTCACTATATGCACAATTGATTTATTTGTGTATTTATGTTTTAATGAATGTATGTTAGTAGATATTTTGTGTATGTATATATAAATATATCACAAAAAACAAAGGTTAAAGATAAGTTATAGTTAGGAAAACTTTATTTATGTTTGATATACAAACCCAACTTAAACTACACAAACAGTAGACATTCTAATGTTATAGTTATATTTTTGTAAGTAGAGTAGCATACTATTAAATAGTATCGAGTGGAGTGCAGTTAAGTGGATTTTTATACAGTAAAGTGGAGTAAAGTGGAGTGTGTAGATTAAAGGAAAATTAGATCCTCATTATGATGGCGGGTGGAATGCCACTGACAGACTGTCGGTGGCGGTCCACCCGACATCCAGGCCCTCGGTCCTACCGCCGGATTACAATACTGGCGGACAGAGCACAGCGGTCGGGGGAAAGACCGCTGCCTCCGACAGGATCCAAGATCCCATTTGGGCGGCGGTCAGAATCTTATCCCTACAATTGAGGCAGTGCCTGAGCAGGCACCACCATAGGGATTAGGATGTCCCTTTCCGAATGCCTTTTCATGGTGGTCCCACCATCATGTAAAGGCAGACGGAAACAGACTTTGGTGGCCTCAAGCACTGTCCCCATCCCCCATGGGCCACTGCTAAGTGGCCCGGGGGCACATGTAGTGCTCCCCAACATGCATGCAAAGTGTGCCAAGCACAAAATGGTGCCTGGCACACGGTGCATGGATGTGCACAAAGTGCTGTTTATCCCTGCGGCTTGCGCTGCAGCCCTTTTCCTGGGCCGCAGCACATTCTGCAGTAGTAAAAAGCACTTTCCGATCGCCGTGCTGGCGGTCTAATCATAATTTGATGGGTGGGACCACCGACTCAATGTTGGAAGGTCTCCTGCCCGAGACGATGGCGGTCGGCGGTCTGACCAACCGCCATCATAATCAGGCCCTTTGGATTAAAGTGTGTGAAAAGATGTCAATTATATATCTGCAAAATATATATTATAATATGTAAATGTCAATTTTCTGGTTGTATATGTCAACGGTGTAAGTAATGTTAAACCTATACATTGTATAAAACGTACTTATATATTGTGTGCTATGGCGTACCATGCTAAGTTCACAGTATGTGTATGTGATTGGTTCATGGCTGTGTTTACCAAAGGTAGAAATCAGCCATACAGTTTTTAGCACAAATTTCCATTATTGTGCGGTCAAAGTTTTGCTGGCTTATGGATTAGGGTGTTACATAAAATCAAGTATTATGTTCTATTGTTATTAGCAAACTATTACCACTTTATTTCAGTGGTAATAGGTTACTTTTTTATGAATGTGCAGATATTATTGACGTATGGACTTTTAAATATTTCCTCCTCTAAATAATTTTGGATCCACTTGCCGAATTTCCGTGAAATTTAGCATACTTGTTCCACCCATTTCATTTTGGAAGGAGTAAAAGTTTTTCAGTTTAGTAAAGGGGGTTCAAACAAAAAAGAGTGGTCCAAAATGTGCAACATATTTCACCTACACTTTTGTATCGTCAGTCACATTTTGTTACAATGTGGCAGGATTACATATTATAGAGCTCACATGATTATTTTCTGTAGGTTAGGCAAGTAGTGTAACTAATTTATAAGTTTTAAGGTATTTAAACTTAGCGATATCTGTAGTTGCATTATTTTAGCAAAATATGGGGGTATTTCACAATAATACCACAGTACATAGTGATTACAAGTCATTAGCTGATTGTCTAATCATTGGCTTTAAACGCAGCTAAGTTGTTTTCAGGTACACTTTCCTGTGTTCTGCATTACACTTTCCAATGTAGGTAAGTATTTGGTGTGGAATTTTTGCCCTATTGCCAATTTAGTAAAGTGGTAATAGGTAGGTCAACATATTTATAAGCTGATATATATTTTTTTTGTAAAAATACAGAGAGCACGCTAGTACCACGGTACCCCCAAAGGATTATGTCCAGTTAACATTTTTCTTTTTTCGTTTCTATTCATTTTTGTAGCAGTGTACTCTGAACTGTGTTTTTTTTAAGTGATGCTGTAATTTTTATTAACTAGCGCGCTAATCTTTGAATTTGTTTGTACCATTAACCTTCCATCTCCTCACCATCTGAAAAGTCAGCGTAGAATAACCTACAGATCCTGATTGTTTGATCATAGGGCCCAGGTCTGAATCTTGTGGACATTCTTTTTTCCTTCTGCAGCTACACATTTGCAGACCTGACAATTTTTTTAAATGAAAACCAGTTTTCTGTTAGCAGTCAATATAATGCTACAAACCCAATGAACACATTTTTGTTTCTGAGTTTATCTGAGGACCAGGGGAATAGTTGCATGCCTCACCTTTCAATCAAGCCGATCAACTTGATATTTAGAGAAATCCCTCTGGGCGGCGTTTCCATAGTCCATTTTCACATTCATTAATGCACCAGTTTCTTTATGATATATTTGGTTTAGAAAGGCAAGATTTGTTTCAGATTACTTAGCCTGAACTAAGTGATACATACAACTTACCCAGTGTGTGCCAGGAAACTAGGGGGCATATTAGCAAGACCCACGTTAAAATTATCGCCGTTTTAGCGGCAGGAAACTGCCGCTAAAACGGCGATAATGGGCTTGCTAATATGCGTTATGGAATTCCAATAGAAGCCCAGGTTAGATGTGCAGGACATCTAACCTGGGCTTCTATTGGAATTCTATAGCGCATATTATCAAGCCCATTATCGCCGCTTTAGCGGCAGTTTCCTGCCGCTAAAACGGCGATAATTTTAACGAGCTTCTTGCTAATATGCCCCTAAGTTTGTTGTCACAGATTTGTCCTAGATTCTTGACTTTATTGAAAGAGCAAGGGGTGATGCCAAACAATTGTGGGGGCTGGAGATGACCTAAGAAGCAAAATCACTGTTCTGCTTCTTTTTAGCTTGCGACACCTAAACTTCCTTCAAGCAGGCAGTTCATTTAATCTCTTCCCTAACAGGGGAAAGTTGTCCTGTGGATATACCTGCATTTCTTCAGCACACGAGTAAAACTGTAGGGGTGCTTTTCTGTTCTTATGAAATTACTAAGGGAATAATTTTGATTTTACTTGACAAGTTCTGCTTTGTTAGGGATCTTTTGTAGGGGTGTGCAGTAAACTCCGGTCCGCGGGCGAAGTTGGGAGAGCTTTGCCACTCCACACTCCGCTTGGAGCACAGAGTTCAGCAAAAACTCAGCCCACCTTCACGTAGCGGAGTTTACCGGTGCCCAATATCTTGCTGTGTGTGGTTGGTTGGTCGTGTGATTGTGCGGCCTGTGTTCCTCCTCTTCTCTGGGGGCAGTGGTGCAGCCTTCTCTCACACTCTCTTCTCAGGGCAGTTCAGTCTCTCTCTTTGCTCCTCCACTCACAGACCTCAGCCAGACCGGAAAAGGAGTGGCCTCCTATGAGAGCTCCAGTCTTCCCCATCTGCCCGAAAGAGACCGAGTATGCTCTGGGAACCCATGCAACCCTGGCGGCTCTGACCGCGTGCATTCCGGGACGGTGGGTCTCACTCTCTAACTGTCTGGGAGTAGCTGCTGGGGGCCTATTCATTCTGCTGGCATGGTTATCTTGTGGGGGTGGAGGCGGGGAGGCCGCCAGCTGGAGCAGGGTCGGTGCCAGTGCCAGCTCGGTGGGTTCCATGGGAAAGCAAGTAAACACTGTTTTGACTGTTTGGACATATACATTGTATTAAGTGACTCTGCCAATGAAACATTTTTCCACACACAGGCTCTATCCTTTATTCCTATTCTAACCTTTGAGCATGGGCAAGTGTTATGTATTCAGTGCTGTCAACTGCGCATTATTCATGTGTGGGTTTCGTGCATATGTTCATTGTGTGCCTATGTGAATCGTTAGATATTATGGGCTATGCTGGACTGTCCATGCAAGTGTATTCTGAGCTAAACTCTTGGTGACCTGCAGATGGTTGTTCATCATGCTGCATCTGTTCGGTGGCATCAATCTGGAGGGAAATGCTTGTGAGCATGCCCGCTACCAGCTGCTCGCACACTCTGGGCCCGTGTATCGCTTTTCAATGGTGACATGCTGACAATGCTGTGTATCTGCGAGCGCAGGTGCGTGGTCCGCATGACTTTTTCCGGCAGGTGCCGCAGGGGCTGTCCTGGCTGAGACCGCAGGGTCCCTCCTGGGTGTACCCACTCTCTCTGCAGACAGCTACATGTGCACTGTGGGGGAGCGGGTCTATGTACTCCTGACCCTGACTTGCGCAGGTTATTAAATAGTGTTTTTTCAGGCAGCGCCTTCTGCCCCCACTAAGGCACTGACTAAGACACTTAGCGAACGGCAGTTCCCCGCTCCATGAGAGTCCATGACAGTGACTTGACTTTCTCGTGCTTGTCCTTCTCACGCTTTGCTTATCAAGTTGTTTATGCAGGTTGTGGCCCTCATATGCACCTTCTCTACTGTTTGTTGTTATAATAACAGATGTTAACATTTGTCATGGAATCTGCATTACACAGAATGCTCCACATTTAACGTTTTCTCCACCTGCTTGCGGAACTCTGCGGAATTTGCAGAGTTTTTCGGTTACTCTGCAAAATTCTGCAGAGTGAAACTCCGCGAACTCCGGCCAAGCCTGATGTTTTGGCTATAGGCAAGCTCCCAAGTAAGGGCCTGATTTAAAGTATAGTGGGCATGCCACTGACCATCAGGGTTGCAGAGGTCCATTACCTTTGACACCCTAGTTGAACTCCTGCCTGCCATATTTAGAGATTTCTGCCAGTCCCAAGGTGATCTCTTAGTCTTCACAGGAGCCTGTGAAGACACAAAAAGTGTGGCTCATGCCTGCCATGTTTCTGACTATTGCTTACCAGTTTTTTTTTTTTTTTTTTTAAGAAACAACCTCCCCAAGTGAGAGTTTGTTTCTAAAAACTCACGAAATAATCTGATCTGATGATCTTACTCCGATGACCCCAACTCTGTTGGGGTGTCGGAGTACGTTTTCTGACAGTGGAGCCAGCAGGGAACCACTGTCGGAAAACTGTTGATCCGCCTGACTCATAATTGATCAGGCTAACAGATGGTTCTGCGGACAGGCTACTCTGTCATGTTTGTGATGGGATACCCTGTCTGCCAAACTCTAAATCAGGCCATACCTTTTTAACTACTCTGTTAGTTGATGGGAATAATTCTTACGTTTTTTTTAAGCCCTTGTTCTGATTTGCCTTTTTTTTAAAACATATTTTTATTGCCATTTATAAAAGACAGCGTTCAGGTGCATACACATCGTTGATATAGAAATCAGACCACAATAGGATCCACAGAAGACATTAAAGAAATCCCATGCTTAAACAATTGTGCATCAAACAAACCGAAATATAACACCTCAGGCAATATAAACGAGAACATTACAATTTCGGTGGATAAAGCTTACCAGTATATAAATAATAACAGGGGAGTGGATAGTTGTGATGTGTACCCCAGCCGTAGTGGGACAAAAATAATTAGAGTAGCCAGTCTCTCAAGTATAGGATACCTGGGGTAAGACAATACTAACATTTTCAACAATTTAAACCCATAGAACCAGTGCAGGGATCGCATTAGACTAATGTTCTAGGGACGACTAAAATGAAGCAGTTGAAGGGAGGGACTCTGAACCCAACTCTTAGCCTCAGATGTCAGAATGTGTTTGCCGTGTGAAGGAAGAGCATGGTGGAATCAAGGGGAAGAAGTCCCCATAGTTTATGTCTATGTCTTATATGTGTGGGGTTTCTCCAAGAAAGTCCATTCCTCACTTGGGGCACCTAACTATCCATCATACAGTCGTAGGCCTCTGTGGCTGCATACCTCTCTCTTCAGGTGTATCATCATGGGCATCTAAGCTGCCAACTACTTCTCTCTCCGGATGTTAAGATTTGACATTTTTAACCTGTTTAGACTTTTATAGTTCAACAAATGCCTTACACATAATATATTTGCAGAATGACCTATGAATTTATTTGGATGTTGTAAAATATGGTTTCTGTAATGGGAATCATTAAAGACTTTCACTACATATGCATAGAAATGTGTGTGTGTTTGTGTGTGTGTGTACGTGTTCGGCAGACAGGGTGCTGTAATGCTATTTTACCGCTCAAGGTACTATGCAAACCTTTCATTCTTTAAGGTTTAGGTGAAATATAATTTGTTACTGATGCAGATATATATTTCTAGACTATTACCACTGACAAACATGTATTATAAGATAGTTGTACATACCAAAGGTTCTTATACTTGAATCATCCGGGTGAGGACTTTGTACACTCTATAAGGTGCTCTTTATGAATGGAAGTGGTAGGTCACTATTTCTACTCAGAAGAACTATGATTTGGCGTAATTTGTCATTTGGGATTAATTTCTTATGTTATTTCCCAGACAAAATGTGCAGGCATGGTACAGAGGTGCATTAAGGGTTTGGTAAATGTCAAAGACATTGAGAGTCTGTTAAGTGCATGAGAGAATCTGTTTGGGGCTATGTGTGCTGTCTGTTGAGGGTGCATGAGCTTTCCTAGGCGCTATAGAAGGGTCTCTCAGGGGTAGTAATGTGTTTGGAAGCTATGTGTTGGTCTGTTAAGGGTAATTATATTTGTTTGAAGTTATGTGACACTTCTTTTGTGGCACCAAGGATCTGTTGAAAACTCTGTGTAGCTCTGTTTGAGTTTGACTTAGACTCTTAGGTATAGTGTTGTATCACTTCAGTTGCTTCCTCGGCACAAAGTGTGTTCTGTCTTCAGTGTGATTCCTGAGGAAGAGACTTTACGGTCAGATAATCAGAATGGAGGGGACAGATCACAGGGTGACAGAGTCGATTCAAGATTGGTTCATATTTTAAGAAGTGACACAGTGAAAAAATTGTGAAATTGCAGTATTTTCATACTTTCACAAATGTATCACTATGTCACAGCCATCTGAACTTTAATAAAGTCTCTCCACACCTTTAGTTGCATGTAATGTGAGTTTATCACAGACATTGGAAGCAGCCACTTCTCCATGGATGGGTGCGGAGTAGGATAAAGAGAATTTCTGAAAGTTAGATGGTGGCCTGCTGAAAGCAATGAGTTTGTTGGATGCGAAATGGTGGTTTGTTGATTGCAATGAGATTACGTGGTAGCTATGTGGTGATTTGATGAAGACGGTGAGGTTTCTTGAAAGTAGTGTGATAGTCTGCTGTGGCAGCCAGGCCCTACTGGAGGCTTTGCACTGTTCTGTTTGAGAATATCTGTGCCTGTAGTGTACTGTCTATTGAGTTTGCACTCATGAGTTAATTTTAAGGGCTGGGGATGAGAATGGGTGAGAGATCAGGGGGTGACAGAGGGAGAGGGAGATCAACATCTGGGATCTTTGAAAAAGTAACAAAGTGGAGAAAACTGGGGAATAGCAATATGTTCATTCAATTGGTTTTTGAACTTCAATGATAGCTCCACATGCCTCACGTTGCATGGGGGATGACTAAATAAAATGCCACAAATACATCCTCTTGTGTTAGAAGGGGCGAGATTCAGGGCTCAATGTGTTTACCTGATAGCGCAATCTACATGTGTCATATATTTTTGTGTAGGTTATCAAAGAATTTGGTAAATAACCGACCTGTGCCATATTCTGGGTATTCATGAACCTATTTGAAGTGCTTGCATTCTGTCTTTCCTATACTCTTAGACAGCAAGTCGTTGTAATAGATTGGTAGTGGTGGTGTTTTGACAGGCCTACTGCAAAAAGTAAAAAGTTACATTTCTTACAAACATGCTCTTTTAGTGCATCTCAATTTCTGTTGTATTTCCACTTGTAACTGCTTTAGAACTGTTGCCCTATTAGAGAAACCAAGAGTTGAAACACCAAGACTAAGAACACAGTTTGAATTTGATATGCAGTTTAATAAGAGACACAAGAGAGTTGATAGGTCGCAGCCTTGAGCACCGACAACCAGCAATACCAGGAAGTTTCTATGTACATAAGACACCAGGGAGCCTACCAGTCTGGTACACTCAGAAAAACAAAGTTGCACTATTGTTGCACGTAAAAATCATGAACGAATTTCTAAATGTATATTGTGGTGAGAAACTAATTGAGGCAAAGCATATCTTATGCATTCATAGTGTTGAATAGATAACAACAAGGTTTTACAGAATTTTCATGGGCAATTACTGCACCGCATCAGGAAGTGAGGACCAAATCCTACTTCGGTCTTTGGCATCTTAGACACCATAGAAGACAAATCAAATATGTATTTTGGCCTTCAGTTCCTTTAACAATGGACTGTCCTAATGATAGTTTGAAGAGGCCCTTCAATGGGCTCTTTCACTCACATGACTTTCACATACAGTATGTAAAGCAACAGGCTAACAAAAGATTCCCTGGTGTAAAGAGTGCAAGGATACCAGAGGGGTAGCCAGCAACGCAGCAATAACTACTTCTCTGGCATAGAACCTACATCCCCACCAGCATAGGGAAATGTAAGAATAGCAGCACAGGGATAAAACAGTTAGCCCACTGCCATCTCTGCCCTCCTTCCCTAGAATACCACTTCACTTATGTCCACTCCTGACCCTCGAGATGAGAGATTGGCGTCAGTAGGAAAGTATGTCGGCTTGGTTGCCCAGCTTGTGCAAAGACTTTGTCTCAATGTGGAGTGATACTGGTACTGGCAGCTAAAGATCTGAAAGTAAAGTCTGTTGTCAAGAGAGATATGTAGGAGATAGACTCGAGGGGTCGGTGCTGTTGTCACCCGGCAGAAAAGCTTTTCTTTCACGCAGGTTCATGAAAACTGCTGACTCAATAGAATTTCTTCTTAGAGCTCGAAGCCGATGAGGCTGCTGCCACCGAGATGTGGCTTTGGCTTTTGCTACCTCCGAAGCTGTGTCCGCCGGCAGCTTGGCCGTGGCTTTGTCCACTGCCACTTGCTCCACTGGCGTGGTGAGCGCTGCTGACCACCGCTGCAAAGAAAAACACATCCCAGTGACCCTCATGAAGTGAACTTCCTTACCCCAAGAGCAGAGTGATGGGGGGACGTCCCAGGGACTAGAAGGGCCCCCCCCCCCCCTTCAAGCATCCATGCAATGCCAGCATGATCTGGCTAAGTGAAGAGCAGCAACTGCTGCTGCCTCTCGAAAGGTGGCGTGTGCCTGGCAGTTTGGTGAAAGCAACAACGTTGCAACATTTACTGGTTTAATGTTGCAATATGGAAAATGCAAAGGAAACAAACTTCACCTGGAAGTATGAGCAAGAACAGAGCGGAATAGAGGGAAAGAGAAGGCGGGGAAGGATAAATTACGGAGAGATAGGAGCAGTCCGGGGAGAGTAAAAGAGACACAATCTGTCAAGAATCTACAAGAAAAAAGAGAAAGAGTGAGAACAAGATTATAAAGAGGTATGTGAGAAAAGTATCAGAATGTGCGAATAGGCGAGAAATTGGAGAGGAAAGAGAGCAAGAGATACTAAAAGGAGAAGAGAGAGGCTGATAGGAAGAGAGTCACATGCAGGCTATTAAAAACAAAGGTGGATGACAGACACCTAACAGAGCAGGGAAACAAGAGGAGAGAGCGAGAGAGAAAGAGAGTGAGAGAGAGAGGATGTAAAGTGACAGGAGGGAAAAATAGCAAAGACCGAAGAAGCGAAAGAAAAGAAAGGGAAATGCAGTCCTTAGGCCCTGATTAAAAGGGTCCCAAAAACCTAGCATAAACCTAAATCTCCTTGTTCGGGTAACTAACAGGCCTTTTATCCAAGTAAGCAAGGCCCTCTGAGGACTTGTGAAGGTAGATTATGGAGGACAAGACTGGTTGGGGTATGGTGGGGGAGCTCGCCCTACTTTGACCCCTAAGGTTCTGTTACATCACAGCCCAAGAACACAACATGATGTGGACACTGATTTTTTGCATGTCTAAAATGTAGTCCTGACCTCATCTGCCACTTGCAAACAAATGACTGAGGCATCTTTGGAAGAAAAGGCTTGTTGCTAGACTGGCTGCATTCTAAAATAAAGGTGGCCTTAAGAAATACAGTAGCTTCTTTTAGAGTCTGCTCCTCAACTTGAGATATCTAACAAACAACGAAGAGAGAACCTTCTTTAAATGAATTTGTATCTGCTTTAGGATGGGTGGACACAGGTCCCTTTAGAAACTTCTATCATTTGGAGAACTATAAGACTTGCTGCCAGGAGAAGGGGCACTATTGTAAGAATCAGCTTCTGGGTATTAGTGCAAACAATGTGCATTCATCGAGTGACATCTACCATCCTTTTAAAGGGACAAAACCAAATAGCCATGGTACTTACAGATGCTGACAGCATTCTGAATCTCACCAGACATTCTGAAAGATAGAAATACATCGAGTTAGTTACAGCCCTGCGGCCCTTGATTTTTCACTTACACGGACCAGCAAGTTGAAATGTTGCATAATGTGTGTCCATCACAGAAGGTTATCGCTGTACATAACAGACAATGCGCAGAAGTTAAGGCACTGCAGGGGCAGAGCTGCAGTAGCTTCACTCTGGATGGCTAATTTGCCGATACAGAGTTTTGCCCAGGCCTTTCTACTTATCCAAATTATACACACCATGGTGCTTCATGATTCACCTTTCTTTCATTCAGAAATAAATGCAGCTTTTTACTGTAATTTCAAGTATATAAAATACTTGCTGAACTTTACCTTTAGAAAAAATACTATGCATTATCTTGCCTAACACTGAAAACACTGTTCAAATGTACTGCCTGTCCTTATTCCCTTTTTCTTTTAGTTGAAGATTTTTCCACAAATTGGCAAAGGCCGTGGTGCTCCTTAGGGTACTGGTTCCCTGATAAACTGAATATCTTTCTTGAGACAGCATATAAAATTGTATTTCTTGGAGGGCGTGGTTTATATTCTTTACTACTTTTAGATGTAATCAATGGTGTTTCAGCCATAAAAGGGAATGTAAAAAAATGTGTCATTCATATAGTATTCTGTGAATAGGACACCTTCTCGAAGACCGCTGTTATAAGGACTGCATCATGACAATTGTGCCTCTGTGTAGCTGCTCCCTCCCATATTATTGTATTCACTGGGTGGATGCTGGAAGGGTCCCCAGCTGTAGTGCAGCGTAAAGTGCAGAATGGAATGGTCTAGCTGCAGACCTAAGCTTTGTTCATTGTACATGGATACGGAATTGATCTGAAGCGAGGGCGCACTGTGCTGCACAGTCTGATCACAAAACTGCTGCCGGCCAGCGTGTATGCAAAGAACCATCATCTCTGGTATTTTGCAAATCCTACTTAAAAGGATAACAGTGGGAGGGGTTCACAAACCTAGTTCACAAACAGAATGTCCATTAATACTTGATTATATTATCATATTCCAAGTTCATCTGGCACCTAGACATACTGTTGCACATTCTACAAATTATTTTTAGCCATGAACCTAAAGGAGACAGCCATATGTTTCATAAATTGATGGATTTCAGACACGGATCGATTCATTATTTCACAGAGCTACATTGTTCAGAATCATGGTAGAAGAGCTGTGAATGTGCGCCATTGGTAAACCCCAGGTTTTAGCCACTGCTCAGTGATTACAGATGACATCTTGCTTAGTACTGGCTTCAGAAGTACAGTAGGTGCTTTCATGGACTGTACTAGATTGCTACTTTGTGTACCCGCGTGACTCCAAGCTGTGCACTCACCTGCTCTCTTCACACTCCAACAGGGACCTGTAGGTGGCAATTTCTACATCCAAGCCCATCTTGAGGTTCATCAGCTCCTGGTACTCCTTCAGTTGGCGAGCCATCTCCTCCTTGGCCTTCTGTAGAGCGGCCTCAAGTTCAGCCAGCTTTTGCCTGGCATCTTTCAGGGCAAGCTCTCCACGATCCTCTGCCTCTACAATAGCACTTTGCAGACTTGCGATCTGGAAAAGGGAAAATAACAGTCAGTGTGAGATTTGCTTAATGTCCTGAGAGATATGTTTTCCTGTTAAGTGATAGGAATATCTTAGCTCGTAAAATTAGGAACATCATTGCTCATGTAGTTAACCTATGTGCATTTTACTACTTTCCATAGTATCTAACATGCCTAGGAAACTGACGGACTGAGCAAAAATTGTTGAGTTACTGTGATTCCCAATGAAATGCACGTTTCTCTCTGAGCACTTGAGGTTGTAAGATAGAGTGCAACAGAGCAGAGAAAATAACTAACCATGTTCTTATCAGTGAGAAGTGAAAGATGCCCATCTGGAGGGGTAGACTACAGAAATAAATAAAAAATTCAAATGCTCCAAGTCAGCAAAAAAGAGAGATTTTGTGGTGTATTTCAAAGGTAAGTAGAGATTTCTCACACTTTTTTATTATCTTAATGAGCATTTCTCTTCAGAAAGTAGGTCTGCAGATGCCCAACCACTAAATATGTGCATTAGTGGTTTTGTTGTGCACGCAGGTAGGCAGGTAGGCAGGTTGGTGGGTTCTCTCACTCTCCAATGTTTTTATAAGTCCATTGCATACCTGTTTTTTCACACTATCAATTTCAACCTTCAGCCTCTGTATTTGTCGGGTCAGGTCTGAGATCTCGTTCTTGGTGTGTTTCAGACTATCGCCATGTTGTCCAGCCACCTCCTTGAGCTTCTGGAACTAGAGGGACATAAACAAGATGAAATTGGAAAGAGTCAAAGGAAAACCTCACCTACTTCAAATATTTGTAAGGAACCCCGTATCTCTAGATCTCCCCAAGTGCAGGAAAATCAAAGCTAAAAATTAAAAAGAGAAAAGCTGTACTACGTCAGCTTGTAAGGTCTTCTCACTATTTTTCTGTTGACTTGCTTCATATGCTCTATCCCACGACTGAGATGTTTTAGGTAGTGGAAACATACATAACCTAGGTTTTGGAGTACAGACTTCCAGTATATTCCAATTGGTCTCGGCCCTTGAACTTTTTGACCTGTGCCAACTTTGTATGGGTTTAGGACTCTTGGGTGCTGCTTCATCTTATACTGTGTCCACTGGATGTCTCTCCTAACTAGGAAGGTGTGATGGATTTTTACCTTAAAACTACCTCAATTTTTTATGTTTGTGGCGCCTTTAATAGATGACAATACCCAGACAAACACTGTGTGCAGTGGAGAGTCTGACTGGATTTTCCTTAATTTGTGTATGATATGCTTGCTTCATGGAATGTCACGATTACGCTGCAATATTAGAGTCCCCGTCCTCATTATTCATGTTTAGATAAAAAGATTTCAAAGGCAACCTCTTGCCTCATCTCTTATTTTGTGTTTTATGATCTCGTTGCCCTGCTCACTAATAAAATGCATTTAGGCTTGGCAAAACTAAGAAAACCCACATTCCATCCAAAGTGTCTCTCCCAATAAACCAGACACATTGCTGATATTACCACTCAATGCTGGGTTCAGTGCACGTTGCTTGAGCAAGGGACCTTCCCCTACTTGTGTGTTGAGAAGATACTGATGGGAAGGAAAAGGTACAACTGAAGTTTGTGTTTGGAGAAAGTGGGAAGTGGGGTGAAGAGAATTTAAAAAGGACACGTTCTCATTTAGGGAGCGTCCTAAATTGTCGAACATTGGTCCACAGTATAGAGTAAGCATACTTTGTTAATTCCAGGTCTCATACCTTGTTGGCAAATTCACGCTCAGCTTCTTGTTTGCTCCTGTTCGCAATCTCTTCGTATTGAGCTTTGACTTCTACAAGGAGGCCATCCAGGTCCAGCTGCCGGTTGTTATCCATTGAGAGGATGACAGACGTGTCTGACATATGTGATTGCAATTCCGCCAATTGCTGCAAATCAAATGAAAATGTCATTCCAACACAACTTTTATTTTGGTTTATGCTTCACCGTCTATGCTGGGATTTCTAGTACCACTGCACCCATCTATGTGAGATCCCATCTAGCAATATACGGTCCCACTGAGCGACATAGACAACCGCAGCCATACAGCAAAACATCTGAGTTAAATTCCTATCTAAATAAATAACGGTTTGAAGTAATTTGTCACATAGGGATGTGTTCACAGTGTCTGCAGCCACAAACTTGGTTCAGGTGGTAGTAGTATCCAAAACCAATTTCTGTGGCAGAACGATACAGCAGAATGGGGAATGTACTCCTTTTACAGCAATTCAGTACAGAAGGGCTGTATAGTACAGGAGTACTGTGTCTAGAAGTTTTGAAAGAAACATAGTGAAGAAACACTGGACAAGCAGCCCTGTGAGTGGAAGATCAGTATGGAAATGCATGGTTTCCTGCCATTGCAAGCTCAGCACAGAAGTACTGGAGACAGGAATCCTGTGAAAGGGAAATCTGTCCATGAGTACAGGTGACTGCATTCTTCCACAGGAAACTCAGTGCAGGGTTATGGTGACCGGGATTTGAATCGAGAGAACCTCAGTAAAGGAACACTGGAGACCGGGCTGTCGACAGAAACTCATTATAGGATTTTTGGGGCCAAGACTCCTGGGAACAAGAGTTCAGGACTGAGGAAGTACAGAAGCACTGGATCCGAGATATCTGTGCACAGAAGTTTGGTGCAGGTATACTGGAGCCAAGGTGTGCAATGGAAACACTCTAAAGGAGTACTGCAGAGAGTATTCCGGTGACGAGAAGAGCGATACCACAATTCTGGATGCAACTCTTCTAGTGTAAGCTCAGTACACGAATACTGTAGACATGATTCCTGGTACAGAAACTCAGTACAGAGATACAGGAGGTAAGACTCCACTGAGTGCAAGCTCAATATAGAAACATTGGTTAATGATAACCCCATAAGATGTATATTTTTGGTTCCTTTCCTCTCCAGATGAAGCCTGCTAGCTCTCCTTGAGTATTATGCCTCACTCCCTGATACTTGTTAGAGTCATGTTCCTTGTTTTAAATGTTATTGTTACTTCTACTTCTATATGGAATTGTTGTTCTATGTGTGCAGCACCCACATAGCTCAGAGTGACTAAGCGCTAAATAAATAAATAAACAAATAAGTACAATGGTGATTGGATTCTAGTCACTGGAAATTTCGTACATTCCTATGGGAGCCAGGACTCATGTCAACAAAACCTCAGCAGGTGAAAACTGGAGCCAGGGCTATTGTCTGAAGCACAGTACCACAGTACTGAAACCAGAACACCTGTCGACAGAACAGCAGTACAGAAATACTGGAATGCAGGAGATGGGCTCTTGTCACAGAAAGCTCGGTACAGGTTTATACAGTACAGGTTTATGGGAGTCAAAGCTTCAGCCAATGGAAGCTCAGCGCAAAAACACTGAAAGAGGACACATTTTACCGGAAGCCAAGCCCAGCCATATGCGGCTCTGACAGGACTCTGCTCAGTGAAAATTCGGCACAGAAATGTGAAATCTAGAAATGCATATCTGATGTAGGGTAGCTATCTAGACAACCTTATTACAGGAAAATGGGAAATAAAAAAAAGACTAATTAGTGAGGCTTGGCTAGAATTACTGGAGCTCGCCCTCCTGCCAAAGGGAGTTCAGAGCAGAGATACAGAGCCTAGGCTCATGCCAAGAGTGTGGAAAAAGAAAGATGCTGAAACCTGGAACCCTCCCAAAATAAAAGAAATACAGCAATATGATGAAACCTAAAAATCCAGCCAGTCGAAGTTAATTATAAGAAAACAGCAGCCATCATTCCTCTCGATATAAACACAGGTCAGGAAATCTGTAGTTAGATTAAATCTCAAATCGAAAGTCAGTAGTGATATTGTGCATTTAGAAACCCTGTCAATCTAAAATCACTACTCAAATGTGAGAGTTGCGACTTCTGTCAATCTAATCTCAGTCAGGAGTCTTGGCAATCTAGTATTTTGGTTGTGGGAGGTTAACAACCTATCTGAAGGTTATCATGCCTAAAAGAAGAGAGCTTACCGCCTCGTAGACGGACTCGAGGAATCGGATCTCTAACGTGAAGGAGTCCACTTTGGCCTCCAGATCCACCTTCTTCATGTAGGCCGCGTCCACATCCTGCGAAGGGAATATGAAAGGTTAGGGTAACTGTCCTCTTCTCTTGAACCCTCCAGGTTTATTATTGACTTGTCAGGCCTTGTGCATGCTTCTCTTCATATGCTTCGAAAGAAGCATCCCCCCATCGCTTGTGCATGCATTGCCTACCTTCTTGAGCACCACAAAATTGTTCTCTGCCGTGGTTCGCTTTTTGATTTCCGTTTCGTACCTGTCGGGATGAGGAAGAGGGAGGTATGTGGTGAAAACAGTAGCTAAGACTTTGAGATGGTCAGCAAGTGAAGCATGCCTACTACCACGCTTGTCGAGTCTCTGGCACCAACTCTGTACCGTGCTTGCCTCGGGCTCTCCCTCCCTTTGTTCACTTACATAGGGTTTTATATATATATATATATATATATATATATATATATATATATATATATACATATATACATACATATATATATCTCCAGCATATGAGTTTAAATAGCAGGCAAGCAAACCAAGCCCAACCCCTTTATATTTGTCTGTACTCTCTTATAGCACCTCTTTGTGATCAGATGTGCTTTTAAAGATGGTTCTACAAATACAAGCTTTAGAACCTGGACTCTACATAAGGACTCTATGAGAAGTATTTGGCATTGAAATATACACTGCATATGAGTATTTAATTTGGTTTGACCCTGTAAAACCAACAGTGTATATAGAGAATATCTGTTGTACACCCAACTGTAAAAAATACAAGGGTGTGTGAATAAGGAATATTCTTGGTAAATACCCTTACAAAGTTTACGAAAGTACTTAGAAAGTTTGCGAAGTATTCAACCAGTCAATACATCTTTTCAATCATCCGTCCTTCCTTGGTTTAGTCAAGAAGCACCTCATAGTATTGTACCACATGCGCCTACTGACTCGCTCACTCACACATTTTACCTTCTAGTTGGAGATTGTTTTAAGTTCCTTGGTTTGCAAGCATACATTAAATAGAAATAATGTTCTTTATAATTCTAATTTACATTTCATTGGTGACATTAGGTAGGGTCTAACTTGGTAAACGCCGTTTTACATACTTTTTCTTGTAATCTTCAACCATATCCTGCATCTGCTTCAAGTCGCTATCCAAACGGATTTTGCCATTGGCCAAATTATCTGCATTTCTTCTAAGGCTGTTGATGTAAGCCTCAAACATGGGTTCAATGATGTCCCTCTTGCTACCACTTTTTTCTTGTTGCTGCAAATAGCGCCATTTGGTCTCGAGCACCTGGTTCTGTTGTTCTAAGAATCGGACCTTAAGAAGAAGAAAAAGGCAATTTACTAGTGTGATCCACACGAGGTACAGAACCAAAAAGGAAAAGGTGCATACACCCTCAGCAACTTGCATGCAGTGCTGTAAATAATGTGTCCAGGGCTCTAAGATTTTTAAAGCAATGAAGTGAGAGGTATACAGCACTCTCTCATCAGTATGTCTACAAAGGGCTCAACATTTCAAAGATAGGGTATTAAAGTTGGAAGCTTACCTTGTCAATGAAGGAGGCAAATTTGTTGTTCAGGGACTTGATCTGCTCGCGCTCCTCTGTGCGCACCTTCGAGATGGAGGGGTCAATCTCCAGGTTGAGTGGTTCCAGGAGGCTTTGGTTGACAGTGACCTGCTGGATCCCACCAGGAGGGCACGTTGGGAATCCAAGATCCTTCCCTTTGGCAGCACCAGCACCAAAACCTAGCAGATTGCCACGAACAGCATGACTGCCTGTGGGGATGGAGATCCTTTTTTGCCCACCGAGGCTGTAGAGGCTTCTGCTGCCGACGCTAGCAGCTCCGGAGTGAGAAGCAGAGGAGTAGCTCATTTTCCCTGCACCACCTGCACCACCACCTCCAACAGAAGCGGCACTATAGTTTTTCCCAACTCCACGAGAGGTCTGCCTCATGCTCATGATGGCTGATTTGTAAGGGATGTAGAGTGGAGAGAAACCTTAGGGATGTCCAGGGACAGAGGAAAGACTGAAGGAAACTGAACCCCTCTGTTGAATAAACCACAGATGCTGCCCTTTTATCTGTTTGAATTTCTGGGCTTGGTTGCATCAGAGCAAAGAGGCTAAATTAATGAAATCAAAGGCTTGGCATCGCTGGCAGCGCCCATCCTACTTAACCAGCTAAACGAATCACACCTATAGAATTAAGAAATTGCTTTGCTTGCAGACTTCAATCTCATGAATTTGTGATGTAATCTTTCTGTGTCGAGAAGTAGATAAGATCACTTGCAAAACTCAATTGTGCTTTTATCGGTTATCCAGTGATGTTCTATTAAATGGCTCTGTTTCTTATAAGTAAGAAGGCCCCAGGCTTGTGTCTATGCATCCAGCTTACTGAATCCCACAGTAGCCAGCTCATGGCACTTAGGATTCCTTGTGCATCAAGGAGAAATATCTATGTCGCATCCAACTTCGAGATGGCTCCCATAATAAACACAAAAAATGCTTCCTAGAGAATATATTTTGACTCCATGCTCTGTGACCCAGAAAAGTGAGACAAAAAGTGGGTCCTGCTATCTAACATTTAGGAAGCCTTTTAAACAAAAGGTGTTTCCTTTTTATTGTGCTCTTTTACTAAGTACTTAAAATAAATTGACCACTAATTTATTTTTTAAATGAAACATACAGCAACAGTGGGAACTTTTGCAGGCGTCACAAGGAAACCTGGAGTTGCTGTGCTTAATTTGTGTGAATCAGAGCCATTTACACTGGTGCCTGGTGTCTAAGACTGCTATTGCAGTTGACTTACTGAGTAGCTATGCCCAGCAGTCAAGTACTAAGTCAATGAGGTGGTGCGGGGTTAGAAAATTAGCAATCAATAAGCATCAATCAGTCGCCAATACATCTTTGTACAGCCAGTATACTGGTTTGTAAAAAGAAAAAAGTTTATTACTACTCACACAACTAGAAAGAGTGAGAATAATCAAGAAAGGACATTCTATTACAGGTTCTAATGGAAACAGTATCCACAGTATCTTTGGGAACAATCTATGGCAATAAAGTGCCTTAGCTCCCTGCCCCACAAAGGGGAATCCCTGGGTCTTAGGTGGAGCTTCTGTAGCTCAATTCACTCACAGTCACTTGATAGTCCCCCCTCATCTGAGTTCAGTGTCTATATCTACCCGGCCAATTTGTGTAGTGCTTTTTGTGTGCAGGGCACACTTGCTGGCATCACTGTCATTGAGGAAATGCCATCTGAATGGTGTATATCCAGCAAGGCCCACCAGGTGGAGTTGATGCTGTCTCTGCTTGGATCAGCCAATGTGTTCATACTCTTGAATTGCGAGTGGCCGCATCCTTCAATCAGGTCAATAATGGCAAGCACCAGTATCATTGAACGGGAAGCTGCATCAGAGTCGTGTGTGCTCAAAGTCTTGCAGTATAGCATCTTCCTCGGGCCCGCTGACAACCCATCATCCAAACAAGCTAGGTGCCTAAACCTGGTCACAGCAACTGTGTCCTCATGCCAGTAAAGACTCTTCATGGAACTTGTAAGTTTCCATTTGCACATCACATTCCAGTGCCTGGATACTTCTCAACTCTCAATACTTGTTGTCAGAGCATGCTTCATTGAGTCCTACTGGCACTTTCTGGTTCAGGTGTTGGTGCAGTCACCTGTGCAGGGTGACACTTCTAGCACCTCAGGTCTCACACATTCCAGAGTGGTACAGGTTTCTCTCTTGCCTAGGCTCCTTCACAGCAGCGTCTTCCTCAGGCAAGGGCACCTCCAGCTTTGTCCTTTAAGTAGGGTCTAGACACACACTTCACACTGACTTTTAGAATTTTCACTGGTTACTGGTCCCAATCCTGGAGAGGGCAGTTGGTGGTCACTGTCACAACCCTAGCACTCTAAGGTTTTTCCCGGTCTCCAATAGTATTGGACCCCAGGCTTTAGGTCAGGAAATCTTGGCAGATTGACTGCGAGTGTCTGTCCCATATATACTCAAGTTGGAGATATACTTTGTGTATTCCAATGTATACCGTTTTGTGACTAGTTCTAGGTAGTTCTGCACTTTTGCAATTTCCATTCAGACTGGTCCAGCTATCGTCTTTTTCCAGAGTGTGAGCAAAAAGATTGAATGGAGCTGGAAGCATCCTTCAGGAAAAACCTAAAACAAGGAGTAAAAAATATGCTAGCTCTCCCAATCGTCTATCTATTAACCCGTGAGGAGATCAAGGGACCAGGAAAAGGCAGCCAACTAGCTTCAAAAGGACCCACTGTCTCCGCTCCTAAACACTCTCCAGTCTAGTCCCCTACAAATGTCCTTGGAATGTCTATAAGAGTCTTCCAGTTGACATTAGCTGTCTGGGCTCTTTCTGATCCTCCATCTTAGGTACCATTTGGATTCTGTAACTTACAAAATGAATGCTAGTGTGGCCTTAGCCACATAAAGCTTACATTGTCCATGTGTTTCTTCCACTCTCATATGTGGCATCCATTTTCCACTTGGAAGGCGGAAGGACCCAGTTATAGGGGACTGGCAGACAAATTTAAAACATAGGAAAGGCAGGAGGCCATTCTCCCTATCAGGCAACAGGTAAAAATGCCTGTCCTGCAGCTATAATCAGTCAGAAAAACGTTATTTCGATCACTTTAGAACAAAAAAGTACTACAGGAAACAGTACACTTGCAAACATCAAATAACACAACGTAACTCTTTAAACAAAATAAGACTTGATACATAAAACAGATAAAACTTTAAATACTCGTTTGTCAGTCCGTTTCAGTGGCAGCATAAAAAATAAAATTTCATTTAAAAGGACCATGAAAGTTCACCATTAAAATACTTTTTTTTTAATTAACAACAACTATAATCACCTCACTACCACCACAGTCATTCTTCTACAGCCTGGTGAGGTGGCACTTGTCACTCTCTTCAAAAGGAAGGTGCACATAGTGTGCCTCTCTGAACACAGATCCCTGCTTTGTGTCTCACTCCACATCACAGAAGGGCCTCTGTGCACACTCATGATGGTCATATGTGCTAAGGTTGGGGTAAAAAACATTACAGCTTGCTATGGGGAACTTGAAGCGTGGGTACATGCTCTCCAGAGCCATGTTTTGAGCCTTTCTCCTTCCCAACACCAACTAAAACCAAATGCAGCCTTCTCACAGAGCCTGATGCTATCCTACTGTACTTTCTAAGTAGGTTTGACATCACAATAGTAAGACACATCTATACATGCCATCTGTCACCTACATTAAAAAATACATTTTGGTATTCACATTTCCATACTTTGTTGATAAGATATTTTGACAACAAATTCTGACGTCATGAAACTCATATACTCTCCCTCGCAGACCCCCAACACAAGAAACAAGTTCACAGCCTGCAAGACCAAAGTCACTAACTGGATGAAACTCAACTGTCTTAAGCTCAACACAGACAAGGCAGAAGCAGTGATCTTTGGCAAGGGCACTTCACCATGGGAATCCAACGAGTGGCCGACCAAACTCAGGCCCATGCCTTGCCCCTATGCCAGGAACCTCCAAATAATCATCAACAGCGAACTGGACAAGACCGCATAAATCAATGCCACCACTACACCCTCCTTCTACACCCTGAAGATGCTGAGGAAGATCTTCAAATGGCTCCCAAGCAACACTAGAGTAACTGTCACTTGCTCCCTAGTCACCAGCAAGTTGGGCTAAGGGAACCCCCTACACCACGATCACCAAACAGCTTACTAGAAGACTACAAACCACCCAGAGCTCGGCAGCCAGATTTATCCTTAACCTTCCACACAGGACTCACATTACAGCTCAGGGAGCTCCATTGGCTCCCAATACACAAATGCGCTCCATTTCAAACTCCTCACACACACATTAAAGACATTACACATCTTAGGTCCCACCTACCAGAACAGCTGCATCTCCTTCCATCAACCTTCCAGATCCCTCCGCTCAGCAGCACTCCTACTCGCATACATCCCATCCATATGCAGAAGAAGATCAGGAGGACAGGTGTTTCCTTACATCGCTCCTAAAGTGTGGAACGGCCCCCCACTCCACATCAGAAACTCCTCCTTTTTTCTTGAATTCCAAAAGAAGCTGAAGACCTCGCGCTTCAATTAACCAACCTTCCATAGGCAGGCCTAGGCAGGTGCACGTGCTCAGTGCCACAACACCCTCGTGGGTGATAGTGTGCTGCACAAATACACATAATATAACAGAATTTGATCAAATTAGCATATTTTTAAATACATGACTTGTAAGCCTGACAATTTATGCGTAAAAGAAAAAGCGTTGGTTAGATTGGCACTCTGAACTGAGAGGCCGGTTTTGATTTTACCTCCTGGCATTGTTATCACTCTAAAAAGCACCAAATATTGCTCATTATGCCAGGTCCTACATTGGCTAACAACATGGACAACTGGTTTCCAGGACGAGAATAAATGGAGATTTCAAGATTAATTCGAATTGGGAAACAGAGTGAAACACATGAGGTGGGTGTTAATTATCAACATTTTTGCTTTCATTGGTCATTGAATTTCTCAGAGATCTAGAACCATCAAAGCAAAAACAAGACACAAATTACAAAGACAAACAACATATTTTGTTGCTTACTGAACATGTCTACTATATGTAGCGTATATGATTACTGGTTTTTCACTTATTGCTTCTAATTTATTGTGTTCTAGTTTGGACACTTCTCAGGTTTAACAGTTTTTTGAAGCTTCTGTCCAACTTCCCTATTATGGCGCATCCATTTATAGCTCTTCCATATTTTTCCAATGATCGAGCAACAATCTCTTTTAGATGCCTTGGGAAAAAGTCTGTGGGGAGCACAAAAGGCTAACATGTAGGAGAAGATAATCTTTATGAAAGTGATATTGTTGCCAGCCAGATTTTTATAACTTTGAGAGAGATCTCCTGGGTTCCGAGCTTTATATAGCATATTACATATTTCAGAAGGTATTGTATTGATATTTATGTATCTTAAAGCTTTCCCAAGGCTTTCCTGTGAAGTCATCCGTGGTGTAGCAATATGATGATAACCTGCTTCTGCCTTGTTTTCATGCTCATGCCAATTTGCCATCACCAGATGTGCCCTCCTGCAAGCCTTGAATACACTGTGTCCTGGCACACAAGACACATGTGAGACACGATAAACATGCTCAGCCAAAATATTTACATTTGTCATGCATGAAGCTCTTTCACCAATTCTCATGAACTCTGCTAGGCCCCTGCTAGTTCAAAGGGAAATTTGAAATCGGTCTGAAACTAAAACTGTGTGTGCAGTAGGGCATATTTTGGGCTCTCCCTTGTGCTCAGGAGACCTGCTCTTTTGCTGATGTATGGGCGATGCTCTTGCAGGTAACCTACGTGATTCACATTTTAATTAAGGGAGGGTTCCCTGTGATGAACTTGGGTGGAGGATAACCCGGTGTTTGGCTCGCTTCTCAGATTAGATAGTCTACTGTAATCTAATTTGAAATGTGATTTATTTTTAATTATTGACTACTTATAGTACGTTTTCAATAATTTAATTATGGCTAGAGCATCTGGGCAGGTCATAAAGGAGTGAAATGCTTGAGCTGGAATGCAGGAGTCACATAAACGAGGAGGTACTAGTGTGAGTGAAATCCACAGCATTAAAGTAGGAAACTATGGAGGGATGGCAAGGGTTGCTTAGGTCCCAGTGTAGACCCTATAGAATGTGTTGAAAGAGATACACTGGTTCCGCTGCCTCAAACCTGTGAACCTCAACTGGAGGTTGGGGCTTGCAGACCAGAGTGGTTCTGATTGTGAGGGAGCCTGTGGACAAGCACCAAGGTGCTTTCCTACCTCCCTTCACAGTGATCGGCGGGGAGGTGTGATTGATCACAAAAACTGGTTACAATTTGGACCAGTATTTTGTCACTAGTAACAAATTTTATGAACTGACGTATGTACTAATAGGGCGGTTCATAAAATTCTGATTCGGTGAGGGTTGTAATCTGACCTGCCTCATTAGTATTAATGATGTAGGTCGTAAATTGCAAGTCACTCCAATTGGTGGTTATCACAGGTGGTGGCCTGCTAGGGTAAGCAGACCACCATGTCTGAGATTGCATTTCAATAAATAAGACTTTTCTAAAGATGCACCCATTTTCTTTGTTTAAGAGTTGAAAGAGGTTCCCTGTCCTACTGCCTACTCCCCAACAAACAGGTTTAGCATTCACAAAGGGAAAAGGGCATCAAACTGGTCTTTTGCAGATTTGCGACAACTCCAACTTGGAAGTGGTCATTTTTCAAAGTTTTGCAACTGGATTTCAGTCACAAAACACTGATATATCAAATACAGATTTAATATTTGGAAGGAATGCCTACAACTTGCCTCTTCCAAATACCAAATCAGTATCCAAATCAGTCCATTTTAGGAGTGAGTAAAATTTTATTGATTCCTAAAATGGATTGGTACATCGTAAAAACCATTTTTGCAGTTGCAAACACCAAATCAGAGAGTTTCCATCAATAAAATGCTTTATACACCTGGCCCTTAATGTTTTGGTTGGCAAAACAAAAACTTGTCTGAATTGAATTCTGTAGCACATCATTGTGTAGCATTTTAAGAGTATCAGAACAAATATACTGAATCTAAAACGAATGTCTTCACAAATGCAATCCTTCCAACAAACTGTCAAAGGGAGAGGTAGAGGTGGATCAACTAGACAGAGTGGGCAGGGAAGTGAGCAGGAAAGTGGATGGGTAGGGAGAGGTCAAGGGAAGGGGAGAGTTTGCCTCTCCTGGTAACTCTTTTGCTCAAAGTTACTAACGTCTTTCACCAGGTTTGTGTCACAAAGTGACTCAAACTCGTGCAAAGTGTTGATTTCGATGAATACTTCTGTTTACAAATTTCTCACCTTTATAATAATCCTAGGCATCAGACTGGCTGCGGAAACTTCAAAGCTCTCATGTCACCTGCAGGGGACCCTAGCCTCATTGGCACTGGAAGTGGCATCAAATGATGTTGATGAAAGTATGTAGCGCCCACCCCGGTCCAACAAGTTCTCTTTTTTCTCGCCTTTGACGTGTATCTAGAGCTTACGCTTTCTCAGAGAATTGTGAGTTTTTCTCGCACAAACATTTACTACAGTGCCATGTCTCCTCCTAAACAGTCAGGCTTCAAGCCCTGTAAGGATTGCAAGGGACAGATGTCCATCACTGACCTGTACACCATATGCTTGTGATGTCTGGACTCCAACCAAGATTCCCGTTCCTTTGACTCCTGTATGAGTATGTACCCTAAGGTCATCAAGGGGTACGAAGCTGAGCTGTTTATGGAATGGGTCTGTGACGACAAGCAAAGTCGTCACCATTCCAGACCACTGTCAAGAACTCCATCCTTGCATTCACCTGAGACTAAAAGGAAGGAACACAGAAAGCATAAGTAGTGTAGTAGAAGAAAATCCCCTGAATGACCCTGGACATCCACAGGATCTTCATCCTTGGAGCAGGGGTTAGTCGTAGTGCAGCCATCTAACCCGTCTCCTGCTGGCTCCGAGCCTGTTCCATAGCCAGGCCTGGCCTTAGAGATGACTTCACCAGCACCATCAGACCAATCGTGACTGGCTCTGTCAATTCTGAACCTCCTAGCATCACATCCCACCTTCCCAGAGATTCCCAACAGTTTCTGCAGATTGGGTATCCAAGGGACTTGAGGCTTGGGGGAAGAAGATATTTTTCAGCTTGGAGCATGGCTGTGAAATTACTGAATGGTAATTGCTTGTTGGCTCAATATACCCATGCCTTTTGGGATATGGCACAGCTGATTGCACGCATGTCCTGGAAGAAATGTGTGCCCATTTTCAGGAAGTGTTGCAGGACAGACAGAAGGATGTCTGCAGACACAGAATCAAGCCAGGCCTTGATACCGCAGACTCAGAGGCAAGAGCGATGGTTAATTCAGTCTGCATCAGATGCCATGCCTGACTCAGGACTTTGGGCTTCTGAGTGATGTACATGCCAATTTCATGGACTTACCCTTTGACAGCACCTGTGTTTTTGGAAAGAAAGTGGATGCAGAACTATAAAGCAAGGCTGTGGCTACAGTACAGGGTAGACGTATTGGACTCGGTCATGATCCTACCCAGCACTGCAGCAGAAGTGGTTTGGGGAGGGAACAAGGTGAACCTGACCTGCAGGATGGTTTTTACTTCCCCCAAACCATGATTAGGGTAGTGACGTATGCCTCCACCTTACGTGGGGAACTCATCTGGAGGATCTAGAGATCAGAGGGAGTTGGTCTCCAGAAGAACAGATTCTTCATATCAACCTGTTGGAACTGCAGGTGATGCAGCTGGCGCTCAATGCATACTTCCCCTCTATCCAAGTTGGGTCCCTCCAGATCTTGATGAACAGCACAACAGCGATGTGGTACGTGAATAAGCAAGGGGGAGCAGGGTCTCACCTCCTTTGTTTGGAAGTGTCGAAATTCTGGTCTTGAGCACACCGCCAAAGGGATCTGGCTCACCGCCAATTACCTGGCAGGGTCTCTGAATGTCAGAGCTGGCAGCCTGAATAAGTGTTATCATGCTGATCACGAGTGGTGTCTTTTTCCAGAGGTGGTTCACAACATCTTCTTTTTGTGGCGCATTCCTCAGGTGAACTTGTTTACCTCTTTGGAAAATGCGCAATTCTGTGGCTTCTAGTGTCAGTTGAGTGGAACCTTGTGAGACACATTTCAGTTGCAGTGCAACTTTCAGCTGTCCTACACATTTCCCCACACCCAGGGCTGGAATGAAGGTGGATCTAGTCGCATCTCAGGCCCAGCAGCTATTTTTTAGCTAAATCAGGGATCTGTCTTGCCACAGTGAAATATGTTTGATTTGCGAACACCGGGACACAATACAGTAGTTCTGGCATGTTGTCTGCTTTCTGTGCAGCGCAGCAATGTGCAGGCAGTGAGGGGTCTTTCTTTTTTAGATTCCAGCTTGGCCCAAAATGAGGCCAAATTTAAAGGGCCATCAGTCTTCCTTTTGTTTTATTATAATCCTGCCTGGGAGCTATCTGGAGACTAACACATAGAGGCCAATACAATGGAAGGAAACAATGAAACACATTCTCATTTCACAAGTACTTAAGAAAAACTGCGATTTGGAGGCAAGCTTTTGACTGTTCAATCCCTGTATATAAAAGTAAAAATGTCAGATGTATTGGTCTTAATGAGCATTTACACAAATAACAATTTGAATAGCACTTGCTAAATTTTTTTATGTAATTCTTTCAAATCGCTACTCATCCAAAGGTAGGGTGACAGAGCGCTATACATCAAGCACAGACTTATACATTGACTATAAATCATTCAAGTTTGTAAATTAATGTACATTATATTACACAAGACAGAGTGTCAAGGTAGGAGTCACACATCTTTACTGGTAGAAATTATATGTTAAGAGTGTATGGCAGAAAGAAATACAATGTCAGGTTTTAAAATGTAACGCAGGTGCTTGATGTTGTCTGTACGAATAAGACTTTACTCCTACCTAATGAAACCCTTTTTAACAGCCTTTTAGTGACAACAGATTGTGAAAAAACAATAAAGGCCTAAATCCATGCCTTGCAGTTCCCATGCACGTCCTTGATACCGTTTCATAGGTCACTGTGTTATCTAAGAAGGATTGCAATTTATGAACTGCAAGTAATGAAAGGTTCTCTGTGACAAAAGCAGTAACCCACTTACCTATCTAAATAAAATACCAAAATGTGATCTGCATGTTACACTAAGTGCTTTGCAGAAGACACATTAACCCTCTTCTGTACTTTATGAGTCCCAAATGTGACTAGGCAAACCACAAATCTCAGCAGCAAGTGCATAATCCACTAGAGTTATCCTACCATTATTATTATTGCTACCTGAAACTTTCTGGGCACACAAAGCTCTCTGCAGCATGTGCTTTGACCTCATGAGATATTTAAAAATGTAGCCTTTGCAACAAATTCAGCCAGAATAGATTTACTGTCACACTACTCCTTGTTGCCAATTTCTTTGTGGCAGTGTTTGAAAAAAATGAAGTATAAGTTGACTGTCAAACTGCTTTTCATGACTCACCCCCCTTGTGCCTCCATCCCCTTTTTGGTAACACACCTTGATCCCCAATATATGGGTTTCTGGAGTAAAGTTTTTCTAATTCCAGCACTGCCCATTCCCTTGATTCCTCGGATTCTGAGGAAGAATCACCAACACGGGTCCCAAGACAGATTGGCCAAGAAGGGTGTGGTATGCAGACGTTCTGCACTTCTCCTGCACAAGCTGCTATTCATACCAGACCTCCTCTGCCAGTCAGAGGGAATGGTATTGCATGCCAAACTCCAAGGCCTCCATCTACATGCCTTGAAATTGAGTGGAGACATCTGAGTTTTTTTAGCTGCCACTGGAGGTGGTTGACGTTATACTATCTGTGTGTCGCCCCACCCCAAAGTCGGCTTACACTAGCAGATGGAGCATCTTTGTTGCATGGTGCACCAACAAAAACATATACCCCTTGCAAGCCAAGTTGTCTCAGGTCCTTCAGTTCACTCTTTCTCCTGCACAGAGGGGGTGTGGGATTAGCACTGTCAAGGGGTATCTAGCTACACTGTAGGCGTTCCTCTGTCTGCCTGATCAGCTGTCAATGTTCAGATCCCTGATTGCGATACAGTTTCTGAAAGGGTTGACTAATCAGTATCCTACAACCCTCTTTGTTTTTCTCTAGTGGGACCTTATATTGGTATTAACATTTTTAATGCAGACTCCATTCCAGAACTTGCATAGTTGTCCAGTAAGGATATTGACCTTGAAAACTGTTTTTCTAGTGCAAGAACCTCAGCCAGATGGGTGAGCAAGTTACAGGCTCCTAGTTCCAGTCCTCCATTTACACACTTTTACTTGGACATGTTGGCATCGTGAACCAGGGCTCCCTTCCTGCCTATGGTGGTGACACTCTTCCATCTAAGTCAGTCCAGCACTCTCCCGACTTTCTATCCCCCACCCTATCCCACAAAGTGGGAGGAGTGGTTGCGTATGTTGAATCCTAGGCTGTGGTCAGCTACTAGCTAGAGAGCACCAAGGACACACAACTCGATGACCAGCTTTACGTGGAATATTGTGGAACCAAGAAAGGAAAAGCGGTGCAGAAAAGAAGCACTTTGAGGTAAAACATCCTCTCCATTAAGACCTACTACACTCTGGTAAAAAATAACTTTCAGAAGGGATCAGGGCCCATTACATGAGGGCCAAAGCTATCACTGTGCCCTTGCAGGCATATACAATGCAACTTTGTGGCCATCTCTGCACAAATTCGCCAAGCATTACTGTCGATTCTGAGATGCATAGGAAAGGTCACTTTGGCAGATCCGTCTTGCAGGAATTCCCGGTGTAACCATCAATCAACCCTCCTTCTACATAGGGTATGGCTCTGGAATCTTTTCTACAAGTAAGAAATCTGCAGGTAGAAGTATCCATCAGAAGAAAAGATACTTACTTGCTGTAGCAATTTTCTGGTGGATACTCTATCTACCAGCAGATTCCTTACTGACTCGCCCACTTCCCCATTTGAAGGTATGCTGTAAGGAAAGTTAATGAAATCCCAAAATATGTTTTGGCACTGCATTACTCTATCAATGTCAGTCTGTCTGCTCACCTCGAAGGCTGGGTTAAAATAGACTGATGGGTGGGTGCTCTATGGCTTTGGTAACTTCATATGAAATCAATTCCGGCGTTGATACAAGGCCAGAACTCCTTGCCGGTGACATGAGAGTTTTGAAGTTTCTAGATCCAGTCTGACGCCTAGAACTATTCTACATGTCAGGAATCCGCAGGTAGATAAAGTATCTGCCAGAAAGGTTGTTACCACAAGTAAGTAACTATTGCTTATGGGGTTTACTTTCCAGCACAAAACATATTTTGCACTAGAAACTAGCCCTAAAGTGATGTAATGCATATCATGTGTGGACCATGGGAGTTCTCATGCACCCACCCATGGGTTTTAAAGGAAATCCCTGTCTACAAACATTGATAAACAGGGACTTGTGCCAAAAATGTTTGCCTCCCCAAGGCAGGGATAGCTTTAGAGAAAAGTATTTCCAGGTTTCCAGTGCTGCTTCAGATTCAAACTGATAAAATAGCTTCGCCAGTATTGAATCTTTCATAGATTCACATGCTTGAATATTCCCCATTGTCATGGTGGGAGTCCCACAGTACTTTATTAAGCAGTACAAAAAGGAGTACATTAGAAAAGCATTGCGAAAGCAATTGAATTTTGTTAACCCATTCTCATCCTTATAAAGGCCCAAACTTCAGCCAATGAGGTTCAAGCCCTGAGACCACAAGCCCCTGCAGAGCCACAATACCTCAGATTTCTAACCACACGCCATGTGAGAAAGAGTCTCCCTGAGCTCTGGTCAGTTCTTCATATTTGTGAACTTTTGACCCTTACTGTTTCTGGTTGGGAATCCTCGTGAAGGAAGTCAGCTTAAGGTATTGTGTTTGGCTTCTTTTTGAAAATGTCAGAAGGATCTAAGAAAAGTTTATTCAGAACTTGCAGATACTGTGGAAATCTAAGATTATTTTCAGAAGATCCTCATAAAGTCTGCCTTTATTGCTTACATCCCAGCCATATACCAAGGGATTGTAAATACTGCAGAACTTATTCTGCCAAAACTCTGAAGGACAGAGAGGCCAGATTATTATTATGGCTACAGAGGAAAAGCTCCAGATCTGAATCTGGCTCTGATATTGAGGAAAGCTCTACTAGCTCTACTACTGAGCGTAAAAGAAAACATGAGGCTTCTGCCTCTCATCTAAAACAGATTACAAAAAGTCAAAGGCCAGTAAAGCATCTGAAAAGCTAGCCTCTAAAGAGCCTTCTACTAGCTCTAGTCACAAGAAACCATCAACTTCTTCTTCTGTGCCTCATACTCATCACAAACCTTCATCGACTAAAAAGTCTCAGTCGACGGCAGCTCTGTTAATGACGGCAGGAAAATCAAAAGCCGCGTCGACGACTACAGTCAGTTCCACGTCTACGTCTTTAACGATGACTGTGACGGCGGCTCCATCGACGAAAGGAGTGATGATGAAAACATCCTCGACGGCCTCGCTGACGGCCGCACCGACGACGACCGTTCCGTCGACAAAGGTGTTTAAATCTCCAAGGTCAATCCATGGGTCGTTGATGACAATAACCATAAAACACATCTCTCCGTCAACGATCTCATCGACAGAACAGAAGAAAGACACCCTAGCACTGGAGACTGCACAGACATCATCAGATCTGACATCCCTGAGTATTGCAGCTTCCTCATAACACCTTTTATATATGGAAGAATCTGCAGATGAAAGCCCATTTGGACTAGCGTATAGTCCATCACAATTGAAAGTGTAGTGCCAGGACACTGACAAGGAGGAGGTGTATCAAGGGGATACTTCAGAGTATATGGAGACCGATTTTTCTTTTAAAGATCGTCCTCAGCCTAGGCCACACCGATATGATTCTTTCCAACAGCAGTATGACTTTGAGAAGGAATATGAAAATATGCTAACTTCATGAGGGGACACCATAGCGGTGCCAGTGTCACTGGTCACGGACCTCAGGCACATGATGGGTGACTATTACAAACGTTTCCCAGAATCAAATACTCCAGTTCCACGCTGTTAGAAATGGGGGTCTCTAGTTGGCAAGGGTTTGCACCTTTGTCCAAGTAGGGACCCTTCTTCCTAGTCAGGGTAAGGGGAATACACTTCCAAAATAACCCCTGCTCACCCCCTTGGTACCTTGGCACGAGCAGACAGGCTTATCTCAGAGGCAGTGTGTACAGCATTTGTGCATGCATACAGTAACACAGTGAAAACACTACAAATGAACACCACACCAGTTTAGAAAAATAAGCAAAACTTTATCTAAACCAACAAGACCAAATACGACACAAATCCAACATACAATACTGTAAAAATAGTTACTTTGGAAGATAACCTTTAAATTGCAGAAATATCCACAAAACACAGTTCTTCCGAGTCAGTAGCTCCGTCTGGAGCTACCGCGATGTTGAAAACAACAGAGTCTAACAATTCCAGCTGAAGCGAAGACAGACTTGAAAACAGTACCTTTCTCATTGCGGCCAACACTATGGTACGAGCCGGTCAGGGCAACCGTCGTGGTTGCGTTGCAAAAGTGAAAATGGTGCAGGGTGCGGTGCCCCCCGATGCATTGCAGGCAGCGGCTCAGTGACAATCGTCCAGCCGGCGTCGGTGAGACCAAGGCTTACGATGCAGGGTGAAGCGGTGCTCAATGCGGTACTGGCAGGCTGAGGTGGAGGCGATGGAGCCGGTCTATGTACCAGTCGGGCAGCAACGGTGTCGGTGACGTCCCGGCAGGGTGAAGCGAGGCGGTGCAGTGCGGAATGTGCTGCCCACAGGACGCGGTGCGAGCAATGGCTCGGTGACGATCATCAAGACGGCGGCGGTGGGACCAAGGATGGTGTGCGAAGTGCCTTCTGCAGGGCCTTAAGGACACGGAATCCTGCGACGGATTCGGTGACAGAGTCGGTTGCCCTTGTCTTCTGCGGCGACTGGAACCAGCGGTTCCCGAGACGGTGCCCAGAAGGATGGTGAGGTCTTTGCTGTTCCTGAGACGTCTTGAACAGGGGGCAAGCTCCACTTCCAAGCCCTTGGCGATACTTTCTCAAGCAGGGTACACACACAGTTCCTCTCCTTGGCAGAAACAGCTACTGCAGGCCAACCCCAGACAGCACACAGCAAAGGGGCAGTACTCCTGATCCAGTTTCGTCCAGCTCTTCTCCTTGGCAGAGGTTCCTCTTGAAGTCCAAAAGTGATCTAAAGTTTAGTGGTCTGGGCCCCACACTTTACAGCACAAAATCCTTTGTTCTCTGGAGGCAGAGAGTGTCTTTTGTCCAGCCAGAACCAGTTCTGTCCTCTCTGTTGCAGCTTCCTGGCAGGGGGTTGAGACAGCATTGTCTACAGTAGACCAGGCCCATTCAGGTGTGAAAGAAATCTCCTCCCCCTACTCTAAATGCAGCCCAGGTCTATTTAGCCCAGCCCTGACTTACCCTGGAAAGGCAGGACACACCTAACACCCCCCCCCCTCAAGTGGCTGTCTGAACAGAATGCACATCCCCAGCCCTTGCCACTCCAAAGCCAGACAGTCAATACACAAGCTAGCAGAGACACACTGGATGGTTAGGCAAGAAAACACCTACTTTCTAAAAGTGGTATTTTCAAACCCAGAAGGTAAAAATCACCCTCACTAAAAGATGCATCTTAACATTCTGAGTTCAAGCATATCAAACTCTATTTTCCCATCTTGTTCCCATGGGCAGTTATGTTTATATGGTGTTATCAGCAAACTCCTCATTCTATCCTATGGGATAGATAGCCTTTCAATTATGAAAAACGAAATTGGCAGTATTTCACTATCAGCACATGCCACACACATCAGGGCATGTCCTACCTTTCACATACACTGCACCCTGCCCACAGGGGTACCTTGGACCTACCTTATGGGTGACTACCCTGTAAGAAAAGGGAAGGTTAGGGCCTGGCAAGCCAGGTCGACATGGCAGTACCAAACTGTGCACAGACACTGCAGTGGCAGGTCTGAGTTACATTTACAGGCTGCTTATGTGGGTGGCACAATCAGTGCTGCAGACCCACTAGCAGCATTTGATTTACAGGCCCTGGGCACACACAGTGCACTGTACTAGGGACCGACTAGTAAATCAAATATGCCAATCATGGAATCACTAATCCATAGCAACAATTTACAGGGAGCACTTGCACTTTGGCACTGAACAGCAGTGTCAAAGTGCCCAAAGCATCTAGATCAGCATAAATGAAGTCCAACACACAGCAAAATAACAGGGGGCAAAGGCAAAAATACAGGAGAAACCACGCCAATAATGCCAGGTCTAAAACGTGTCCCCTCTAGCTGAAATGTGGGGAAAACTACCTACCCTCTTGGGAGTTCTCTTCACTAAGGTGGAAAAATCTGGACAGACCATCAGCATTGGCGTGTTCTGTACCAGGGCGGTGTTCCACCGTGAAGTCCATCCCCTGTAGGGAAATGGACCACCTCAACAACTTTGGGTTCTCACCCCTCATCTGCATCAACCATGCGAAGGGCCTGTGGTCAGTCTGAACCCGGAAGTGAGTCCCAAACAAGTAGAGCCTCAGCTTTTTCAGCGCCCAGACCACAGCAAAAGCCTTGCGCTCACTCGCACTCCACCTCTGTTTCCGTGGAAGTAACCTCCTACTAATAAAGACTACAGGTTGGTCTAGGTCCTCCTCATTTAGCTGTGAGAGCACAGCCCCCACAACATGCTCTGACGCATCTGTCTGCACCACGAATTCCTGTGAGAAGTTGGGTGTCTTGAGCACGGGCGCCGTGCACATGGCAGATTTCAGGGCATCAAACGCTTTTTGGCAGGAGTCAGTCCAGTTCACCTTCCTGGGCTGCTTCCTGGAAGTCAGTTCTGTCAAGAGGGCAACAATGGTGCCATACCCCTTGACAAATCTCCTGTTGTATCCGGTGAGGCCTAAAAAGGCTCTCACCTTTGTCTGGGTTTTGGGGGGTTCCCAAGCCAGAATGGTGTCAATCTTAGGCTGTAGGGGCGCCACCTGGCCGTTTCCTACCTGGTGTCCTAAGTACACCACTGAACCCTGCCCGATCTGGCACTTGCTTGCCTTGATCGTGAGGCCTGCCCTCTGCAGAGCCTTCAACACTTCCCAGAGGTGGTGCAGATGTTCCTCCCAAGTGACACTGAACACTGCGATGTCATCCAGGTAGGCGGCACTGAAATCCTCCAGTCCAGCCAACACCTGGTTGACCAATCTCTGAAAGGTGGCAGGGGCATTCTTCAACCCAAAGGGCATCACCCGGAATTGGTAGTGCCCCTCTGGGGTTTAAAATGCAGACCTCTCCTTGGCCCCATCAGTCGAGGCAATCTGCCAGTACCCAGACATTAACTCAAACGTACTGAGGTACTTGGCAGCTCCCAGCTGATCTGTGAGCTCATCAGCTCTGGGGATGGGGTGTGCATCAGTCCTGGTGACTGAATTGAGCCCTCAGTAGTTCACACAGAACCGGAGTTCTGGTGTGGCAGCCTTTGGGACCTGAACCACTGGGCTGGCCCAAGGGCTGTTTGAGGGCTCAATTACCCCTAGCACTAACATCTTGGAGACCTCCTCCTTGATGCAAACCTTGACCCTGTCAGTCACTCTGTAAATTTTGAGCTTCACAGGAGGACTGTCCCCAGTGTCCACATCATGGACACACCACTGAGTGACACCAGGGGTCAGGGAGAACAGAGCAGCAAACTGTCCCAACAGTTGGCGGCAGTCACTCTGCTGTTCAGGAGTCAGGGCGGGGAAGAGGTTTACACCGTCCACTGACCCATTATGTTCCTTAACAGACAGGAGGTCAGGAAGAGGCTCAGTCGCCTCCTCCATTCCAGCATCTGTCGCCAGGAGCATGCCCACTTCGGACCTCTCCAAGTGAGGCTTAAGGCGGTTCACCTGCAGGACCCGCAAAGGGTTCCTTGGAGACTGCAAGTCCACCAGATAGGTGACTTTACTCTTGCGCTCCACCACCTCAAATGGCCCAGTCCACTTATCTTGGAGCGCACAAGGCTCCACTGGGGCCATGACTCACACTTTTTGACCAGGCTGAAACTCGATCAGAGTGGTATTCTGCTCATACCACTGTTTCATCTCTTCCTGGCTGGCTTCCAGATTCGCCTGAGCGAGTTGCCTGAAGCGCTTAGTCTGGTTCCTGAAGGTCAGCATGTAGCTATATACATCCTGGGAGGTTTACTGGGAACTTTCTCCAAGCTTTCTTTGACCAGACTTAGAGGTCCTCTTACAGGATGCCCATACAGGAGCTCAAAGGGACTGAACACTAAGGACTTCGGCGGCACCTCCCTGTAAGCAAACAACAGGCATGGTAAGAGGACGTCCCACTTACATCTCTTGGGTTCACCAAGGCCCATAATCATGCCCTTCAGGGTCCAGTTAAAACTCTCAACCAGCCCATTACCTTGGGAGTGGTAAGGAGTGGTGAACTTCTAGGTAACACTGCACTCCTGCCACAGGGACTTCATATACTTAGATATGAAGTTGATACCCTGATCAGACACCACCTTTCTGGGGAACCCCACACGGGAGAAAATCCCCATCAATGCACGACCCACCACGTGGGCCGTCACAGTCTGGAGAGGGATGGCTTCCGGGTGGCATGGTCCACCAAGACCAGGATGAATCTGTTGCCCATGGCTGTCTTGGGATCCAGAGGCCCCACAATGTCAATACCCACCCTCTCAAAGGGGGTGCTGACTACAAGGAAAGGTTGGAGAGGAGCCTTGCACTTCCTCCCACTCTTACCACTTGCCTGGCAAGTCTGGAAAGACCTACAATGGGTGTCAGAGTTCTTACGCATTTGGGGCCAGTAAAAGTGGGTGGCATGCCTTTCAAAGGTCTTGTCTTTCCCCAAATGCCCTGCCAAAGGCACATCATGAACCAGACCCAGTAGGAAGGCTCTGAAGCACTGGGGTACCACCAGCACACGGGCTGACCCAGGCTCAGCAACCTTAGGCTCACTATACAGGAGACCATTCTCCCAGTAAATCCAATGTGATCCAGACTGATCACCTGCTGCCTGGTTTGCAGCCTGCTGCTGCAAACCAACAAGAGAAGGGCATTTCTGCTGCTCCTGGCAGAATTCCTCCCTGGAGGGGCCTACTTCCTGCTGCCAATGGGTCATCTCAGGCAGGTCCCCCAGTTCGGCCACTTGCTCCCCTGTAGGCTCCAGGGCATCCCCCCCAAGGTTTGCCTCCTCCTGGATCATAGGGATTTTGGGGGCAGTTTCCCATGCCCCCTGCCTCTTCTCTTTATGGCAGGCACCTGGGCCACGGTTTCAGGCTACAGGTCCTCTTGATTGCCCTTACCGGCTGCCATAGACCGAGAGGTCACACACGCCCACTCAGGCAGACCCAACATCTCCAAATGAGACTTCCACTCTACCTTCTCCCAAGGGGAACTCTCCAAATCGTTGCCTAGCAGACAGTCAACAGGCATGGCTGGCCTCACAGCTACTCTCGAGGTATCTGAGAGCCCCCCCCCACTCAAAGGGAACCTGTGCCACTTTGCAGAGGCACTCCGAGTTGTCAGCTGCTACTACTGGGTAGATTGTGCTGGGGACCACCTGCTCCTCACACACTAGCCGACAACTGACAGCTGCTACACTGGCTCCAGTGTCTCTCAGAGCTTCCACACTATGGCCATTGATGGTCACCCACTGCCTGTATTTTTTTGTGTTATCAGGCAGATGAGCCCTTGGGACCATCTCACTGTCTCCTAAAGAGACTAGGGTCATTTCTGCGGGCCCCCACCCCTCCAGGGGACCTGACTCCTCCCCCAAGGCTACACTAGCCAACTCACGGGGCGGAGCACCTGTGGGTGCAGTAGTGGCTTTCTTGGGACACCTAGGATCCCCTATGAAGTGGCCCACCTGACCACAAGCATAACACGCCCGGGGACCCTTCTGGGCAGGCTTACCTCCCTGGACCCATGGCTTCTTCTCACTGGGGGGCTGTGAACCTTTCCCTTTGGAATAACTTTGGGGCCCTTTTTGGAACTCCTTCTGTTTACCCTTGTCCCCCCACTCTTCTGCTGGGGACCCTGCCCACCTTTGGCGAAGTCTTCCACATGACCTTTGTAGACCCTGGTACTGACCCAGTGGTCCACCTCCACAGCAAGCTTCCTGGGGTCAGTCAGCATACTATCAATCAGATGCTGGTGTGGCTCTGGAAAACAACTACCTGACAAGTGCTCGCATGCAACCTAATCATAGAGCCCCTGAAAATCATTTACCTGACTACCCTTCACCCAACCATCCAGTGCTCTGCAAAAATAGGACACATACTCCACCCAAGTGCTTGACTCAAGCTACTTACAGGCCCTCAACTTCTGCCTGTACAACTCTGGGGTCAAACCATACCTCCTGATTAAGGCTTCCTTCGTGGGGGCATAAGACATTTGCTCTTTGTGGGGTAAGGCTAGCAAAGTTTCCCTCCCTTCTGTGACAAAGCGGCTCCAGAACCCAGTCTCTCTCAGGGATTCTATGGGACCCCATTGCTACCTCATAGGCCTTAAACCACTGCCCAATGTCATCACTCTTCACAAAGTCCTTAAATACCTCCTTGGGGATGTACACCCTCCCTTCTCCAGGCACTGGCAACAAGCTTCCACCATTGGAACTGGATGCCACACTCTTGGCCTTTATGTCCAGTTCCTTCAAACCTCTCTCATGCTCTAAAAGCATCTTCTTTTCCTCCATGGCCAATCTCTGCTTCTTTAACTCCAACTTCTTACTCTCCATGCCACTCTCCTTCCCCAGCCTGAGCTTAACAAGCTCCCTCTCATGCAACCTATTTCTTTCTCTGTCCTCCAGCTCCTCTGGAGACAGACCTCTTGAAGATACACTGCTGCCATCTGTGGAAAGTACTCCTCCTCCACCAGAGGATCCTCATCCTGCCCACTGGCATTTCTGGATTCCATCCAGCCCTCTGCGCCTTTTGGTATTCCTCCTTTCTGGTGAGGCCTCTTACAGAGATTTAAAATTTCTTGCAGATGGCTTTTAGTTGAGACACAGTGTAGGTTTCCACCCTATGCTTTTCAAATTCAATATCAATAGATGCAATGGATGCTGGCTTGGTCATGATGAAAAAATTGGCAGTTCTCAAAATGCAGAAAATCCCAAAAGAAAAGTTCACCAATAGTATGTGGTTGCGTAATGGTCTACACTATGCTAGTAGTGTACACCAATCACTGTATGTAAGGCACAAATGCAAGTCCAGATCCTCACCGCTGACCACCAATGTTAGAAATGGGGGTCTCTAGTTGGCAAGGGTTTGCACCTTTGTCCAAGTAGGGACCCTTCTTCCTAGTCAGGGTAAGGGGGATACACTTCCAAAATAACCTCTGATCACCCCCTTGGTAGCTTGGCACGAGCAGACAGGCTTATCTCAGAGGCAGTGTGTAAAGCATTTGTGCATGCATACAGTAACACAGTGAAAACACTACAAATGAACACCACACCAGTTTAGAAAAATAACCAAAACTGTATCTAAACCAACAAGACCAAATACGACAAAAATCCAACATACAATACTGTAAAAATAGTTATTTTGCAAGATAACCTTTAAATTGCAGAAATATCCACAAAACATAGTTCTTCCGAGTCTGTAGCTCCGTCCGCGGCTACCGCGATGCATATGAGATGAAAACATTTGGAAACCAACATGGTCAGCTGAACTGTTTACATTTTTGATAGTCATGAAGGCCATTTAAAAATCCTCATATAGTCACTTTCTTGATCTCTTCTTAGGTATTTTATTGTGTGACCATTACCAAATGTATGTGTGAATCAGAGCATATATTGGGGGCTTTGCAACCCATTGAAGAGCTGTGTACCATTGCTAATATGTGGGGGGATCCCCTTGTCTGCAACCTCTGTGTTTCACAAACTATTAATTTTGGTCAACAAACACTTTTAGGCTTGGCCAAAAAGCAAGGAGAAGCTATCTTCAACATGGTCACTACGGATAACGTGCATGTGCTACCTCTGCACATCCCTTTCATATTTGAAATCTGCCTTATCACCCACAATGATGTTACTACGGAATGGATCAGATGAGCTAGCTTTAATTTTCTGAACTTTGTGATGCCGTAGAGTCATGCAAAACGGCATAAAATGTTGATAAAATATTTGCTTTTAAGCACAAATCTTATATGCACTGGAAAATAGTCCTTAAAATACCTTAAATAGTGCTTTGGCTGCTTTGTGCTGCCTTGCATCATGGGGGTCTCCCACAGGTGGCACTTGGGTGTTCCCATGCGATCACCCATGGTTTTTGATGAAAAAATACAAACATTGTTAGATATGTCTTGGTATAAAAAAAATGATGTCTCCTTGAGGCAGGTGCTGAGTAGAAGTAATCATTAAATTTCTCTTAACTTTTCACACATTGCATGTGGGTTGAACTGTACACCACACATACAATGTGCGAAAACTCCAAACGTTTGTCTGCGCATAGTATTTTCTAAAGGCAAAGGGGCATATTATCAAGAAACGGCGTTAAAATTATCGCCGCTTTAGCGGCAGAAAACTGCCGCTAAAGCGGCGATAATGGGCTTGATAATATGCCCTTGAGAATTCCAATAGAAGCCCATGTTCTGGTGTCAACATGGGCTTCTATTGGAATTCTCAAGGGCATATTATCAAGCCCATTATCGCCGCTTTAGCAGCAGTTTTCTGCCGCTAAAGCGGCGATAATTTTAACGCCGTTCTTGATAATATGCCCTAAAGTACCTTTCCAGACAAATTCTGTGCTAGACATCACACTTAACTCTTTGTACATGGTACAAAGGTGAATGCTTGGCACCAAACAGCCTGTTTGCCACCCAACCCTATGGAAGCGAACAGCAGTACCATATTTTTAGAAGATATGATTCTGCTCTGCTCTGTCCCTGTAGCTTAGTCCAGCACAGCAACTTTGGTTACTATGCTGCATTGTTTTTAGTGAATCTACATTAAAATGTTAAACAGCACCATCAGAATATTAAGTAGGAGTGTTGGAAAGTTTCAAAAGACACTCATAAAGCTGTATTTACAAGCCATTTCACAGTAATCAGACTGTAGCTCTCAAGAGTTATAACATCGCATTCACACTTTTGGGTTTATTTTTTTTTAAATGACCTTTTTAAAATGCATCCTCCATCAGCTCTGGCCAAAGACAGTGTTAACAGTCTGCCAGAACTCATGTGATAGCAAACAAGACAATACAGCAGCATGTGTTTGAGTGATGTTTTGAGCAGTTCCACATTTGGTTTTGTGATTTTGCATTGATGAGGGAACTAAAATAGTAGCCTCTTTCTGCAATCAGATCTTCCCTGATGCAAATGCTCCTGTGCTCTGTCACGCAGCACAGCAAGTTGTCTTGCTGCTTTCCTTGACATTTTGATAAATCTGCACCCATGTTTGCTCCGGACTAGGCTCATTTCACAGGTTTTTAAAGTTAATGTGTGCCACTCACAGAAATAAATTCACTTTTTTCACCAGAGCATGCTTGCTTGCACTGTCTTTATTTCAAAGGAGTAGGCATGGTTTCTCTGCACACTTTTGGGTGTAAACTATAAACTGCACATGTGCTCCACAGAGTAGTGGGGCATGTTGCTACTATGCCAGCCTGACAGGGAGGGCGTATGACTGAAGGAATGGGAGGGATGTGGAGTGGACATCAAGTGAATCATGCAATACAACCCAGATTGTGTTCAAGCAGGGCCGGACTGGCAACCAAAACCGGCCCTGGCAAAGTGCTCCGATGGCCCCCGCGGGGGGTTGGGGGTGCGGCCGAGCTGTTTGCCATGGCCGGTTTCGGCTGATTTTGTTACAGGGGCCGATTTTGCAGCTATGCTGCAAAAAAGGCCCTGTAACAAAAACGGCACCCCAGGGGCCCAAAACCGGCCCCCACCCTGGCGGCCCACCGGGGAAATGCCCGGTGCCCGCTACGGCCAGTCCGGCCCTGTGTTCAAGGGTTAGCCAGGTGTGTGATTGGGCTATAAGGCATGTTAGTTACAGGGATAGCCTGATATTAGGCGTGTTGGCATCCTCTGTGACTGTATGTTTCTAATACAGTTTCCATCTCTGTGAGGTGCAGTACGCAAAGGGAGACTGACTTTGCCCATCAATGGAAACATTTTGTAAAGTGAGTGAAGCAGAAATATAATTGTAGGAAGCAAACAATGTGTAGGAAAGAGATCTGATTTAGGGGGGAGTTTGACTGGAGGGTTAGAATTGGCTAGTCAGACAGTAAAATGTTTAAATGCCCCTTTGCAGAGACTACTACATGATCCTCTTTATTTTCCTCCTTTCAGTTTAACTGAAGAGGGCCAAATCGAGCAAGAGAGGGAAAGCCACCAGCAACACCGCAGGGGCCTAAGAAGCAGTCGTTGGAGCTGGTGATGCATGGGCCATCGATGGAATTCCAGCTGCTGCTAGTATGTCTTTTTTTTCATAACATATTTTATTGAGTTTTGCCAAAATCATGCCCGCCAGGCCTTTAGATACATGTACAAGTATGCTTGCAAAATTGGCTTATTATTACAACATAATATTATATAAACTATACAGAATAACAAGCTGTGAAAGAACTTGTCGGTGCCCCCCCGTGGCAACCCCGCACATGACCGCCTCCCACCGAACTGTCGGTATTTCATTATATTATGTATCCTGACCATAGGATTGAATCTCTGAATCTAAAGTTATAGAGTCATTGATGGCAGTGAGTCTAGAGTAATGCCACTATATTTGGCCCAATATTCTCCAGATACCCAAGTTTTTTTGGGGACATCCCCTAGCTTGAAACACTGGCCTCCCCAACCCCATACAAAAATCCATACCCCTTTTCCAGACGCCTATGAGGGGCGGGATCTCTGCCTTCCATAATAGGACGATATCCCGCTTAGCAAGGGTGAGGCCTAGAAATAAAAGATGACGTTTGTGCCTGTTCCCACCTATGTCTTCTGTGTTATGCAGCAATGCTAACAGTGGTGATCTGGGGAGACTCCACCCCAACACCTCTGTCAGACATGCAAACACCCCTTTCCAAAATCTGTCTAGGGTAGGGCAGGTCCAAACTGTATGTAGAAAGGTCCCTTCTGCACCACCACATCTCAGACATTCTAGGGATACTACTAGTCCTGCCATACAGAGCCTGTGGCGTGTGTAGTATGCTTGATGTAAGTATTTGAACTGAATTAAGCGCAGACGTGACGAGATTGCTACTCCCCAGGAGGATTCTAGGACTTCCGTCCAATCATCATTGTCGATGGGACCTAGATCCATCTGTCACGTCTCTCTAGGTGTCTCTAGTGTGGATTCACAATTGGTGACTGGCGATTGGTATATTTTGGAGATTTTGTGATCTTCTAGATCTCCCATTAGGAGTTTGCCTTCAAGTGGGCTGAATTCAGGGAGGGCTGTTAAGGTCTTGAGGTATGAAATTAGTGCGTGGCAGAATTGGAGGTATTTATAAAATTGAGTACGATCATAGAAAAGTCTGCCTGCTATTCTTGGAATGATTTAAGGGTACAGCCATGTAGAACATCTCCTAGGGAGGATATCCCAATCAGGTCCCAGCCCTGAAAGCACTGTATATGTTTCAGTTCAGGGAGGAGTCTGTTGTGCCATAGCGGGGACTCCCTCGTGAGGCGGCCCCACCAGCCCGTTCGGCAGAGAGACTGATGCCATGCAATTATTACAGCCTTGGTGGCCGGGGGAAAAGCCTGTATGTTTGAGTTATCGTATAGGTGTGGGTATAAAGAGGGGTCTCCCAGTAGCCATAGTTTGACGGTGTATGCGGTTTCGTCTCTGGAGCTGTACCACCAGTCATTCAATACTTGAAGGTGTGATGCTGCGTAGCAGAACTGAACATTTGCTATGGCAATGCCCCCGCAGTATGTGGAGAGAAAGCATGAGAGAAGTGTCACTCTGGCAGCTCTGCCCCCCAGAGGAACTGGCTCAGTAGGGAATTGATCTGTGTGAACCATGTCTGTGGAATGGGATAAGGGTGGTTCTGCAGTTGATAAAGTAGACGCAGCAGGGATATCATTTTGAAAATTGCCGAGCAGGCATAAATGGATAATGGCAGGCCACAGCTAGTATGTTTTAATTAATTTATTTTTACTTTAACTATTCCCACCTAGTGTGTATTTTCATAATTCTGTATTTAAAATTTTTCCAACTTCCCTTGGTCTCCTTTAATTTAGTCATGCCCACATATTTCCACATGTTTTCTATATTCACTGTTTACGCAGCAGACTTCCTCCTGTCTGTAGCTTTTTTCCCCACTCCACTGTTATGGTGACAGAAACTTTTACCCGACCCCTCTTGTAGATATCTATGCTCAATCTCTGTGTAGTGCAGTACACAAAGGGAGACTGGCTTTCCCATAGCTTTCAGAGTGTCAGAATTTCAGAACTGTATGAAGCAAGGTGGAGGAGCAGTTTACTATTTTATGTTTAGGGTTGAACAGAAGTTAAGGATCGCTTAGTCAGGCACTAGATTTGTTTACCTCTAGAATAGCCTTTCTTTACTAGTACTGACTAAATTTTTTCCTCATTTCAAGACAGTCTGCCACATCCGACCCCAACTTACCACATAGGACCGAAGCAGCCTCCACTCCTGCCATTTCTGCTGGTACTCCTGGTAAGTCATGTTGCTTATTTTCTGTCTCTAAACTAGATTGCTTTAGGGTCTTCTGTATTTTCTTTAACTTCCCCCTATCTATTTTAGTGTTGCTTCAACCACACGATTTTTTCACTTTTCATCCTTTTTAGTGCAAATATCTATTTTTTATTATGGTGAGGATCATGGATAAATTCATACCACACACTGCTAATGTATTGTGGGAAGTATGAATGGGAAAAATGTGCCCTCTGCTCTTACAAAGAATCACGTCCAAAAAGATCCAATGGCCCTAGAGTAACATCAATGCTGTTGCTACTGTACAATGGGTAGGGTACTACTATTCATGTTCTTTTCTATTTTTTTGGACCATTTAGCTCCTCCTGCCGGAGGAGTGGGAGGACCTGCCTCAAAGTCCCACTCCTGGTGGAACACAGCTGCTCGGCTGCGCCTCCAGAGGGTTGGACAGTTGGAATAGAGGCAATTGCTGTGGAGTACAGGATGCTCGAGTAGGAGGAGGATTCAGCCGCTGCTGCCTCGGGCCACCAGCTTGAGGGACACCGGCAACACCATCGCCACCACCGCAACGTGCCGTCCCCAGCCATCCTCCCAACAACCAACCCCATCAACTTTGCTGCCATCTTCAACAAGATTTTGCAGGACCTAGATGAGTTGACGCATGGCCACCAGAAACTGTTCCTTTGGAGGTCTGTTTTTTATGAGGGGTGGGACTTGTTGTGGGTGGAGAGGGTGGGTTGGACAGTTGAGATCAGGGTATTTGGTTTATGGAGTATGTTGGGTTCAGATGAGGGGGTGGGCCTGCTGTGGGAGGAGAGGGTGGGACTTTTATACTTTTCAGTTTTGTTTAATTAAATCAATGGGTTTTTGCTTATCATGATACATGTCTTTGCATTAGTTAGAGTAGCTTTATACACAGTTAAAGAGAAAGCACTACCAACACAGTAACAACAGAGGCTGCTTTTCTCCACATCTGTCCTATCACAATCCAATTGTCCCACTGTGTCCATCACCTTCCTCTTTCAAGTTTTTTGTATTTCCCTGCCCAAGTTCTCTTTCCATGTATTGTTACCTACTCTACTTACCTTAACTCATTCAGTCCAGAACACCCCCTGCAAACAGTGTTGTAAAACAGAATATGAGTAACCTGACCATATACAAACTTCCCACCCTTGCTTGAAAAGGTTGAGCAGCACCCACCCTCCCAGTGTCAGTAATAACTACTACTACTACTACTGCCCTTGCACTACCCTCTGTAACTTGTGTCCGCTAATAGGATCAGTCAACAAAAACAACAATTCCTCCTTCCAGAGAGCTTCTTTTGTTACCTCAGTAGAAAAAGCAATATCTGTTATCTCTCTATATCAGGTCCAACACCTAATACAGGGTTTTCCAAAAATCTTTCATAATGCTCGCAGCGGTGGAACCAATGGCACTAACAGGGATGACATTACATGGATTGCAATAGGACAACAGGACATCGTAAATGTACCTGGTGAGGTGAACTAGTGTATCACAACCACCAACTAGACTAGAGAAAACAGAGTAAGTGGAAAATCCAAGACTGAGACTACCATGATAAACCAACAATTAGCAACATAGTATTTAGTTACTTACTAAAGTAAGCATTTTTTATGAACCCTGCAAGACTCAGGAGGTTTCAGGAGGACTCAATAGTAGGTGACTTCAGTAGAATACAAATACATGAGGTTTAAATTATGGAAAAGTGAACACTGCCTATCTTTGGACATACGTTGCTGTAATTAAGTCTCTGCACTATGATGTCCCATTTATGCCTGGGTAAGAGGAGAGGGTGTTGGCAAATGTCAATTTTGGTACTACCAACTCCGGTAACAGTTGGCGCCGCTTTAACCACATGCGTCCCATCAAGTGAAAGAAGGCATGGGAGACATTGTATTCCTTAACTTCTTTTTTAGGAAACGGAGGCTTTCTATTTCAGCAGTCTGATATCATTTACTAATTTCAAAGGCAACGGTTGAACTGAAGGTTCAATCAGACTTAATCAGCTCTCAACCTGCCTGGGCCCAATAATTGCTGTGCCCTCCTTGATTGGTTATCTGTGAAATGCGTACTGGCCCAGTATATTTCAGTTTATTATTTACAATATCTGTCTGTGCAAATACCCGCACACCATTTATATATCTACGTACATTTTTTAAGCAGTCCTCCTATTCAACTTCTGATGTATTAGTCTGGAAAGTAGAGTTCGTCCTAAAACTTAGGACGGTCATCCAGAAGATATTTACTGACCAAACCTGAGATTGCAGACCAATTATGCTCGTCATCCTCCATTCAGGAGCACTATAATCCTTTGGAATGAAGTGTTTGTTCATTTTAATCATCACCAGTCTCTCAACATTTTGAGGTAAGAGACTGGTCGTTCTGACTGTGATAACTGCACCACCTGCACTAAAAACACTCTCCGAAGAAACAATGGTACCTGACATGCAAGATACTTTATTGCAAGCGTACTCAGCTCTGGTCACTGTGCCCTCTTGCCATGCCAATAGATCAAAGGGTTTTGGTCCAGGTACACCTCTGTTTGGTCATCGGGATAGTTTTGGACCATCTTCTGAATTGTCATTGGTGCTGCCACATGTTGTGCCTGAGCCTCTGCACTTGACTTAAGTTCTGCTGAATGAAACCAACCCATTGCAGAAGTTGACTGTGAACTTGTTGCTTTGAGTTTTGGAGTAGCTGGTGATGGTGCTGGCTGCTGTTGCAGAGACTGCAAGCCAACAGCTCCGCCCTGTGTGACGGTTGAAGGCTGTGCCTCAGAACTTCTGTCTCTGCCTCAAATTTTCTGTTGTTCTTCTAATTCAGTCACTTTATGGACGATCCAAGTATGTAAAATAAGGCATCCATTGCAGTTAAAGGAATGAAAGTGGCCAGAGCTTTCATGTAACATGGTTGCAGTATCGTGGCACAAATGTAAGTCACAATCATTTTTTTACTGCTTGGATTAGTGTTTAAGCGAAGGATTAATCTATCCACCAAAGAAGCTACTTTTTCATTGACACTGGTGAATGTGTGTTTCACCATTTTAAACTGCTCCTGTAGCAGATGCAACAATGGGATTTCTAGGCTCATGGTACTATCTTCTTTTCTGACTTGCGTTGTCATAATCTAGAAAGGAAGTAGCATTTGTATCAGTCCAGTAGGCCCCATTTGCCCACCTCCATTGTCATGGCTTTAGCAGTTGCATCGCCTCTCCTTTGAATTACATAATCATTGATAAATTTGTACTGCTCAAACAGGCATTCCAGCATGTACTAGGTTGAGTTCCAATGTGTTGGCACCACCTGTATGAGAGTTTTTACAGGTAGTTTATTAGCACGCTGAAGGATCCTCAACTGCTTCCGGGCTTTGAATGAATTACTAAAATGAGTACATTTTCTTCGTCAGGTGCCCAGTATGTTGCTAACTACCTCTTCTTTTTTTGAGCAGGCCCTGCACAATTAGATTGATGTAATGTTTCAAGCACAGGATTCTGAAATATCCACCATCAGCCACAGCTTTCACTATACTACTGCCATTGTCATTGGCAAAAAATCCAAATGTGAGACCTCTGGGTTTAAGCCATTCATAGAGTTTGGTATTAAGCTCTTTCAAGATGTCAGTAGCTGTATGCGATTTCTCCATGTTGAACATTGCAACTGTTGCATGTTACCGAATGCTCTGAAAAGCATAATCTGCAGTCAGACCAGCAGCTAGCCTTTGCCTAACTCCCTGGCAAGATATCCAGCGTGCAGTGATGCATATGTAATCTTTTGTTTGACAACTGCTCCACATGTCCATCGTGAGGGGGATGGACTGAACAGCGCTCTGCTTCTTAGCGCTCCCAACCAATTTCACCACTTCATGATGCAGCACTGGCACAGCCACTCTCGCAAAATTTCTCCTGCTAAGATCCTTCCATTTTGGGCAGAGAGCCTCCATAAATTCTAGGATGCCCACTCCTTCCAGAAAAGAAAAAGGGAGGAGGTCAAGCGCTAACATTTTGCACCAGCACCCCATTGTAGAAACAAGCCTTTCTGTGGTTCCGGTGGTACAGCGCACACTTGGTAAAGATATCATTAATAGTAGGCTGTTTTTCAGTTGGGATTATTGCCACAAGAAACCTGCAGGCACCAGCAGCAGGGAGGTTACCTGGGCACTTTGGGGTGGTTTTTGCTATATCCAGCTGTGCCATGTGCCATGCAGAAGTTGCTGCAGGTGAGGGTTGTGTACTATGGGGGAGGCTTAGCGGTCTTCTTTGTGCAATGCTGTTGCCATTCTCTTCCTCCTCCTCCTCCTCTTCCTCCTCCTCCTCCAGACTGCCTTCTTCCATCACTTCAGCTGCTGGTTCTTACTTACCACCAACAGCTATGCTTTTAAGGTGCTCTTCCCACAGGCTTGTGGGTTGCTTTTTCAAATGGGGCAGTTGGTCTCAGGAACCTTGGTGCCCACCTGGCTTGCCATGATGAAATATCTTGTGGCAAACAGAGCATATCACAATCTTATCATCATGTGGGTTAAGCGTAAAGAAGTCTCAAACCAGGGACAAAAGGTTTCTTATTGTGCCAAAGCCTGAAAAACTGGATGTAAAACTAGGTGGTTGTGCTGTTGTTGTTAACGTGCTGTGGCAGTGGTAAGTGTGGTGGCGGCTACAGGTGTCTGGGGTTTTGCAAATATGGGAGCAGACGAAGTTGATGGAAACACATGAGTTTTAGCAGGTTGAATAGTGGTGATCTGTACATTTTCCATGCCAGGCTACACAGTAATAACCACTGGCTCGTCATCATCATCATCACAACTTACTTCACTTGCAAGACCTTGAGGAAGCTTCCTTTTCTCTTGTCTCTTAGATTCGGCCGGGGTTAAATCCTGTCCAGAGCATCATAAGAGGGGCTTGGAGAAGATGACTGTAAGAAAGTGGCTCTGTATATACTGAACCAAAGTAAGGTTCAGTGTGCACAGAGTCCACAGTCCCCAGAGGTTTGGCAGAGGCTAAAGTTAGATATAACCTTACTCTCTAAAGTGGTAGCTTGGTAGAGCAGTAAGGCAGTATCAGAGGACAGTGTAAAGCATTTGTTGTACACACTCAGTCAGCAAATGGTCTCACACACTCAAGAACTGAACTCTAGGCCAATTGTTTTGTATATAAAAATATATTGTTGTTTTATTTTTAGAACCACAGGTAGGTATAAAAATACTTTCTCAGAATGAGATGCTTTAGATATATACTTTCAGTACACAATAGACTGTTGAATGCAATAGCTACAGTTGTTGCAATAGGCAACACAATTTAAACACAATTTTATCATTGAGCTCAATGGAGAATTTTAAGTAAATGCAATATCAATTACTTTACGTATGATTTTCTTACTCAGGGCTGGATCCTGGATTCAGCCCTGGTGCATTTCCTGTAAACAGTTGAAAGAAATCGTTTTCGTTTCACAGGCGATTTTTAAGGAATATTTGTTTGTTTCAAAAATCGACACTTAGAAGAATTTCTGGAGAAAACCAGGCAATGTTATCCTATGGAGGAAAATCAAGTTATCGGTAAGTACAGTTGTAATTACTTTTCAGGGTCAGTGCTGGACACCAAGATCCAGCACTGGGATCTCTCCTGATAACAGGTGAGTAATTTCGTTTTCGTTGATCGGACGATTTTTAGTGATTATTTTAAAGTTTCAAAACTTGACACTTAGAAGAAATTTCAGTGTAAACCAGTCAATGTTACCCTATGGAGAAAATGTAGGTTATCGGTTTTCAGGTAAGTACTCGACTGGCAGAGTTAAGGTTCTGGGCATAGACTCAGGGTCTCCCAGGGTCAGGTAGGTACAGTTGGTACACCCTCAGCCGCACAGGGGCGGCCGGGTGCAGAGTGAGTTAGGCCCAATGTTAGCCTATGGCGGGCAGGGGGCCCTTGGTTGGTGGCTGCTGGCAGGCAGGCCACTCGGCTGTGGGAGCAAAGCTCCTGGTCACTTACTCAGGGCAAGTGGGGAAGTTGAACAGGGTAGTTGGTGCACCCTCAGCGGCACTGGGGCGGCCGGGTGCAGTGGGCTTTTGGGCCGTCGGGCGCCCAATGGTTTTCAATGGGAAAGCTGCGTGACGAACAAAGGCTGTAAGCTCGGGGACGGTGATTCTTCAGGTGCGACCACCACTTCGAGAGGTAAGTTTGGAAGCTGTAGGAAGGGTAGGCACCCAGGAGTTGGGCACAGGAGGCCGTGGGGCGCCGGGTGCAGGGGTGTCTTTAGGCGTCGGAAATCTTACCCTCGGCTGGTCGCGGTTGGAGGGGTCCCTGGTTCTGAGGCTGCAAGCGTCGCCAGGAGCGTCGAGGAGGGTCCTTGGGTGCTGGATTCTGGGTCACAGTCGCCAGGGGGATGTCCTCGTGGTCTTTGTCCACTCAGGCACAGGCCGGGCTCGGCGGGTGCAGAGTGTGCAGGAGTCGCGGTTCCTGGCTGGCACCAGGGGTTTGTTACTTGCTTTTGAGCAGTACCACTGCTCGTGGGAGTCCCAGCCTTTTTAGAATTACAAGGCAGTCAGGTCCTCCGGGGTTTTCGAGGTTGCTGACCACTGGAGATGCCGGGTTTCAGCAGGAGCAGGTTCGAGGGTCGACAGGCCTGTAGGGCTGGGGCCAAGTCAGTTGGTGTCTCCCTCTTGTTAGCAGCTGCACAGCAGGTCTTCTTTCTTCTTGTTCTTCTTGCTTGTTTCTGTTTCGGGATCTGAGGAAGGAAGGTTCAGGGTGCCCCTAAATACTAGATTTAGGGGCGTTACAGGTAGGTAAAGGGCAGGGACCAATGGGTCCCTTCCCTGGGATGGGTACACCCCCTATCCTACCACTCTCCAGTGGGAGGGGAGCAGGAGCCTAGTCCTGATTGGGCAGGGCTCCCCATCTTCAAGATGGCGAGAGCCCGGAGATGTGCTTCACCTCGCCTCCCCCACCTGAGGGGTGGGGTTGGCAGAGGCTGGCACACCCCCTTTCCTCCCTTGGGGTTTCCCGCCAGTCTTCCCGCCAGAGTGGGGGCTAGAACCGGTGGGGACCAGTTGCTGAGTACAGCAAATGGTCTGGGGAGGCTCACAAAGGCGGCATGCCTTTGAAGCTTCCCCCTGCCCATCCTGGGGGAGGAGACCTAGCACCTCGCCCAGGACGTGCATTGTTGCAGGCCCAGGAGAGTGGATGGCTCTCTACCCAGGGGTCCAGCAACATGTCTGCTGGGTGACAGCCTAGGCAGCCTCTCAGGCAGGACGTGGATGGTGGGTTAGGTTCAGGGGGCAACTCTACGTTGCCCTCTGTCATGCATCTTACATTAAATCCCACACTGGCATCAGTGTGGGTTTAATGTGCTGAGAAGTTTGATACCAAACTTCCCAGTCTTCAGTGTAGCCATTATGGTGCTGTGGAGTTCGTAATGACAAACTCCCAGCACCATATACTCTTAATGGCAGCACTGCACTTACAGTGCCCAGGAATGGACCTGGGTACTGTAGGGGTACAGGGCTCATGCACCTGTACCCTCACCACTGGCATAGGGCACCCAGGTAGAGGGGTGACTGATGTATGCCAGGGCAGTGGTTTGTGGGCATGGCACACAGGGATGTGGGCCATGTCGACTCTTCACTTGGTTCTGCACCAAGACACGCAGTCTGCAAAGGCAGAGTGTGAGTGTCAGGGTACAGGGCCTCTAAGGGTGGCACAATAAGTGCTGCAGCCCTTAGAGGTCTTCCCTGGTCACAGTGCCCTGGGTACCTGTGGTACCATTTACCAGGGGCTGACCTGTGGCCAGAGATGCCAATTGGGTATAGTTTTGGGGAAAGAACACAGGCCCTGGGAACCTGATTGGCAGGGACCCAGGGCACATCAAGTCAAAGTGCATCAGTGGTCTGGCAAAAAGTGGGGGGTTACTGCAACAGAAACCCACTTCCTTACAATGACGCATTGCACTTTCTTCTCCTTGCTGGGGATCGTGAAGCTAATGGGGCAAGAGCAGTCTTCTCAACAATATCTTGCTCAGCAAGAACCTCAACTTCCTGTTCTATCTCACGTCCAGAAGATCTGTTGCTGACAGTGGCTCCTGTTGTCCACTTTCCTGCAATAATGTGGTTTGTGGCTGAGACAATTCCTATTCAGATTCACTGCTCTCCATAACTGCAATCACTGTAGCACTGAGAGACATGGCCTTAGGCTTTGGTGGTGGTGAAGCCGCTGATGCAGGAATCTCAGCCTCTTTCTGCCTAGAAGAGGCTGCAGCAGGTGTGTCACATTTCCAGAAACAGGATGAGGGCTTAATGTTGTTGGTGGCACTGGCAACTTGCTTCTTCTCCTCTCCACTGGCCACTTTCTTGGCAGGAACCTCTTTCTTTGGGACCATCTATTTAGCACTAGAAGTTAGCACTTAGTACTATGAGCAAAATCACTTAGCAGTGGAGGACTCCGGTGTCATTATCAGCTGATTTCTTCAGGAACTTCAGTACCATGTGTGATGTCTTCTGCATCACCTGCCACCAATGCAACAAATTAAAAATCAGTGAAACTTGGGCGGTAGAAGAATCTAGCCAATGTAACACAAGTGAAGTTGTCATCATCATCCCAAATGCTTAACAATAGTGTACCCAAAAACATGCATAAACCTTTTTTTCACATGACAAGAGCATTAATCAGAAAAGGTTAGTTTGTGTCCCTCAGAGTCATAGTGGGAAGTGGTACCCAATAGGAGGCAAGAGATGCAAGGAAAATGCATTAAATAATTGCTGATGAGTGACCAACCAGGCCTTAGGGACTCTGGAGACTCCATGGGAGGCAGGGGGAGGCAGAAAAAAATAATTTTTTAAAACATGCATTAATTAATTTCTGGTGACCCACTAAGCCCTAGGGCCCATGGGGACTCTATGGGAGAGCTGAAAATGATTAAAAAACTGACAATACATTGTACTACAATCAGCCACAAGGACAAATATATATGTCAGGAAAAAAGAATAAAATGAACAAAAATGCCTTTGTTGTCTTCTATCAATGATCCTGCGAAATGGCTTTTAAAAGTGGAAAAAAGGGTTTGAAGCACATACTGGTGGCATAAAATGGTGGAAGTTACCTCATCCACCACATGGCCACTGAAGAAGAAGGCATGGAGGACAAAGGCAAAATGGCCACCAAACACACATACGCTGGCTACAAAAAATGGTCACCACCACATGGTCAGCAAAGAAGGGGCATGGAGAACAAAGAACATGTGGCAGCACATGGCAAACACACACACAGACTACACAAAATGGCCACCACCGCATGGCCAACAAGAAAGGGCACGGTGCATAAGAAACATATGGGAGCCTATGGCAAACACACACACTGGCAACACAAAATGGCCACCGACGCATGGTGAACAAAGAAAGGTCATGGAGACAAAAAAGACAGTTGTCCTGTCCTGCCTGGTGCGCCTTTCCCCCTTCAGAAAAAAATATCTTGTAGCATTGCAGGGAAAGTATTGCAAAGATATTATCAGCAACCGGCATATGCAGGCAAAAGATTAAATAACCTACTTTTTGTATTTAATCCACAGCCATCCACAACTCCCTAATTGTTTTTCAAAAGCATATAGTATGGCAGCAGTGAGAATGTGAAACATAACACATATCAAAAACACACCCAAGGGATAGTGCAGGGCAGACTAAGTCCCAAATAGTAAAACAATACCACACTAAAATAGTTTAAAAAATCATTATAATATTTTTTTTTAAATCCACACAACAATTGAGAAAATGAAATGTAATTTAACCCCAGGCCTACACCATCAAAAAGTGCAAACATTTCTCTTTCCTCTTAAAAAGCAAAGCAAATCCTACATAGGTCCCCTTACTCCAGCCTAAACTCCAGGCCATCCGCCATTAAGATACAAAAGAAGAAAACAAATGAATAAAAAATACTGATGAATACCCTCCTTCAAACTGCAAACGTTTTTCCCAAAGTGCTGCATTGAACTTACTTGATTTCTCCAAAAAAGTTAAATTTCCAATGGTTTGAATACAGCAGGGATTGCAGACAAAGAGAGAGAGAGAGATGCTTTCCCTCCAAAATCCAAATCAAAAGTGGCCAAGAGCTGGACAAAGCAGAGGGAGGAGTCATCAGATCAGGAGGAGGAAGTTACTGTTGTGCGCACTTTAGCCTCACTGTCTCTAAAGCACTTCCTTCCTGTTTATGAAAATAGTACATTTAGCACTGCTAAAAAAATCAAATGGTTTGTTTGGCTAAAATTTCAACTTGAAAATGCGTTTTGAGTTTATTTTATGGCCGCTCCTGTGGAAAATCGACTTGAAAGGCTGCGCTGAGACCACCTGCGTTAAAGTACTGCTCTCATGTTCTCTAAACGACCGCTGAACGTTCGTGTTTGACAACGAACATGAGTGTTCATGCTCTCATATTGTTTCAGTCCATCTTGGGGTTCCGGCTGTTTGATTTTACCCAAACAGGTGAATCTGTCAAACGATGTGTCATCATGGCGTTACAATCAGTAATTCTGCATCACAAAAGTAATGTGGAATTACTGAATTACTCCAATTACACCGGCGTAATTAAAGTTACCCCAATGTCAAATTAATCTTATTAAAATAAACAGAACATTCTTGCAACCCCACCAGTTTGTTGCACTACTACAGCTCCTAGTTCTCTTGAACTGGCTTCCATCTGTATAACAGACTTGTCACCTTGTTCAAGCCTCTGCAAGTTTGGCGCCTCCTCTCCATTAAGTTTTAAGGCTTTGAATTCATCCTCTCATTCATAGTTCCAAACAAGCTCTGTTTCTATCTTCAGCAATCACCTTATACCCTAACATTTCTCTGTGAAATTGGGAATGAATTTGCTATAATATTCATCTATGCCCTAAAAGGTAACCACTTCATCCTTGCTGGTTGGGCTGGGCAGGTCACGTATAGCTCTGATTAACTTCTTCCTAGGTCCAATACCTAACAACATGATCTTATGCCTCAGATATCTGTAGCCATTAAATTGAACCTGCTGCACCAAACAGCTTATTGAATGACATTAATTCTTGTGATTGTGGTGCAGCCTCACCTGATGATAAACTTAAGTCAGGTCTAACGATTAAAAATATTTGGCCCGATTGAGCATGGACAGAATTTCAGTTATACTCAGTAGAGGGTAGTGATCCACCACAAAACACTTGTTTATATTGCACAAATCCACTCACAACCTTGCCTCCCTGGTGGCCATGCATGCTAATGCAACAGTGTCAATCACTCTGTCACCTCCACTTCCTCTTCAGCTTTTTAAGCTCTTCAGCCATAGATTCTGTCACTTTGGTGGGTACATTCCTGACTTTCCCTGTGTTTGGTTGTGACTCTTCCTTTAGCTTGGTTACATGAATATAATTTTTGAGCTATCCCAAATCTTACTTGAGTGCTTCTTTGAACTCTTTCTCGTAGTCAGACCTTTCCATCCTAACATGATTATGCCTGACTGTTCTCTTAGACTGACTGTTGATAATGTTTTAAGATCTAAATACACCAATAAATCTCTCTGATGCAACCAGCTAATTAACAAGTCACCATTTATTGAAACCTAAATTTACCTAGTTGCATATTTTCCTTTAAATTGAATTCAACCTACAAAATGTCATAGTAATTTGATGGGCTGTCCATCATAATCCTTGATGTCTATAGCAAGCTTGTATAATTTAACTTTTCTTCTCAACAAGTCAAGCAGAAATCTCTTATGCGGAAATATAAACATGCCATCTTCCAGGCCAAATCCCGTTTATTAACTGAAAAGATTTTCTCGGCAGATGACTCATCCAGTATGCTATTCAAAGTCATAAAGGAGATCTCTGCGCCACCATGGGCACAGCTGCTGAACCCCTCCCATGACTTCTGTGACTGAGTAGCAATCTACTTTCAGGACAAAGTCCTTAAGATCTTTCTCGAGCTCACCCGTACTGAAGGTGATGATCCGGTCGCTGGGAAACTCACCCTGAACTCTGGGAAGAATGTTCTTACCTCTCTCCCTCAAATCACGGCTCAGCAAACAAAGGAACTTTTACTGGGTCTAAAATCCGGCGCTCCTTCGGACCCCTGTATGCCCTCCATACTTAAACTGGCTCCTGACTTAATAGCTAATTTCCTGTGCAAGGTGTTCAACGACATACTTCTATCTGTTAGCTATCCGGTCACCTGGAAGAAAGCCATTGTCTCACCGCTTCTCAAAAAACCTAATGCCAACCCCTTAGAGATGAAAAATTTTCAACCAATTTCCCTTCTCCCCGCCCCTGCTAAAATCCTGGAGAAATTCATCAACATTGAACTAATAAAATACGCTGAATCCCTTGGGAGATCCTAGATCGCTCCCAGAACAGGTTCCGAGCTGGTCACAGCACTGAGTCTGCCCTCATTGCGGCCACTTATTGTATTCGCACGCAGGTCGATCAGGGTGGATCGGCGGTGCTGATTATGCTCGACCTATCGGTGGCATTCAACACAGTCTCTCCGGTGCACATGGTTCAGCATCTGCGGGACGTGGGAGTTACGGGAAAGGCAATGCAGCTTCTCCACTCTTTTATGTCAGGCAGAACGCACACCGTTAACTGCAGAGGCTTTAAAGCAAAGGCCGTTGGCCTTCCCTGTGGGGTCCCCCAGGGATCGTCATTGAGCCCCACTCTTTTAAACCTCTATGTGACCCCTCTGGCTGAGCTGGTGAGATCATTCGGATTCCAGGCACTCTCCTATGCGGACTACACACAAATCATTGTTTCCATCTCTAATGATTTGCAATCCGTCGCAGAGAAGTTTAATCAGTGTATGTCCAGCATTATTTGCTGGATGAAGAGCAACTCACTAAAGATCAATGCAAGCAAGACCGAGGTGCTGGTATTTGGCTCACAGAACCCCATCTGTTCAAATGCCTGGTGGCCTGCAGACTCTGGTCCCCTTCCTTTCCCGGCTAGGACAGCGAAAAATCTGGGGGTCACTTTTGACGAGGGTCTGACCTTTGATGCTCAAGTCAGCCGCACTGTCAGCACTTGATTCTATATTCTAAGAACTCTTAGAAAGGTGCTGCCGTATATTCCATCCAAACTGCATCGGTCTACCATCATCGCACTAGTCACCTCCCGGCTGGACTACTGCAGTGCTCTGTACCTTAACATCAATGCGGTATCTCTGAACAAGCTCCAGGTGGTACAGAACGCTGCGGCAAGGCTGATCCTTAATATTCCGAAGCATCAGTCAGCCAGGGAGGGGATTAGTGCATTGCACTGGCTCCCCATCAGAAAGTGTATTTCTTTCAAGGTCCTGAGTCTGGTACATAAGGTTATGCACAGTAAAGGTGTGCCAAATTTGAAAAACATGTTTCAATGGTTCACCCCTGGGAGGACATTGAGATCCTCCACACAGAAAAAACTGGTCTCTCCCAGATTTCGCAGGTCCAGATGGGGTGGCCGCTCCTTTTCTGTAGCAGCCACCAAGCTTTGGAATTCCTTGCCCACCTTCATTTCCAATGCAGACTCTCTTCCCGTTTTTAGAAAACTTTTGAAAACATGGTTAATTTCATCCTAATTGACTGTTAGCACATCTCTCTCCTCCTCCGTCTGCCCAGCGCCTTGACACCTTCGGGTATAAGCACGCTCTACAAATATTATCCTATCCTATCCTAACTCTTCCTCAATAACATCCATGGGAATTAAGGTAATCTTGTACTATTCATACTCTAACCAATCACATATAACACCACCTTCTCACATGTGTCATCTGTATCACAGTTTACCTCTTGCACCTTCTTTTTAATATGTTCAGACCTTCTGCACTTCATAGTGTCCCTTCTTGCCACACAAGTTACAGATTGCTCTCCACCCTCTGTAATACAGTCCTTGAAATATTCCAATGTCTCCCACATTTTCCATATCCAATATCCTTGTTTTCACCTCACGCACCTTGTTACTATTTCCTTTAGAGCTTTGAGCATTTTTTCCCTTATCTCTTCCACACACACTGTACTTTGTGTGCATGTATTGACAATTGTTATATATTCCACCTTTGTCTCCACACTGCATCCTAACGTGAACTGAGCTCTCAAATGTTTTCACTTCTAGTGCCACAATTACATTTTGCAGCAATATACCTTTATTCTGGTACGTATTCTTCAAACTTTTCACCAACCTTCTGCATACAGTTCCCAAATAATACAATTCGAAAACTGTACTCACAGAGAGCTTCCTCTGCTGTGTGGGAGACGTTCAAATACCTTTTGCTCTTCTGGCCCCAAACTATGCTTGAATAACAAGTTTTTTTTTGCGTAGTGTTCAAAGATGTGCCACAAATCCTAGCATAGTGGCTGAATACTTTATTTCATTCACCCCATTGTAAGATGGGTTGTCTAGGACTAGACAAAAGAGGGTGGTGAATTAACATTCTGAATTCTTGGGGAAATTATAACAAGGGACATTCAAAGAAATAAACCAAAAGAAAAACTCTAAACAAAATGATGTAGAGAGCTTTTCTCCAATATCTGAAATGATGCCCATGCTGCCCATACAATCCTGAAACAAAGTTTAGTTAGTTGCAAAAAATATTCACAAACACAATTTCTGGTGAAATTATCTCAAGCCCCTCTGGTAACTAGTGATGTTAATCTTTGTCAAATATCAACTTTTTCAAAACACTTTACCAATAAACAATGTGATAATCAAATTGTGTCAATAACCAAAACTTCGACAAATGTAGCTCTAATTAAAGAAGTTCACAAGAGTATTCATTGTATTAATCTCAGACCACAAGATTTTGTTCATCCTTTGTTCAGTTTGAAAATGCTTATACTCCTCTAGCCACTCTGACTTCAGTGCTACTGTCCCCAGTCCAAAATGGTGGTAAGCTTGCATGGCTGTGCAATGATTTCAACAAACTACCTGACTCAGTGCTTTCGGTGCTTGCACAGCCACTTAATTGTCAACACCGGAGCTTGTGATAGACAGCCACAAGGTGGCGTGGCCTGGCTAATTTAGAGATGACCACAACAACAGTTAATTATTAATGCAATATACATTAAAAATTACTATTCCCTGCTGTCCAATCCATTCTTATAGCTTTGGGGGCCTGGAATAGTCTGAATGTAACACTTGTAGGCGTGTGATGGTTAGTAGTGTGCTGCTACTATCATTAGCAGCATAGCAGGGGAAATGTGTTATACAAGCTGCAGTGGCCTCCTGAAGAGAGCCCTGGCACTTATTTTTTACAAATTAAGCACATCCGTAGATGATGTAAGAATGCTAGCTTGGACAAGCCTCAACGTGCCAATGCTCCCAGTGGGCTGGATCGAAACAGGGAGCCAATTGTTTATTAATCAGCGTTCTCTGTTGCAAATGGTGTTGAGGATGGTCTTCAAGCCTTCTCACGGAACCATGATGTTCCAAGACTAGGATGAGTGTTTTGAAAGATGCGATGAGAGTCTAATGAATGCAGACTGTCGATTTTATCAAAGATGTAGAGTGTGCGCAATGTGCCTACACATCAATTCCAAGCTGCTCTTCCCCACAGTTTACTAAATGGTGTAGACCTCACAATGCATTTGAAAAGTTGATGATAGTATGTACGTATGGTCCAGGACAGCACTTTTGAAAATTTAAGTTTTCTATAAAAATGTTATTCTTCACAAGAGCACTACACCTTTTAGTAACTCCGCCTGGCTTAGGCTGCATGAGAAACTCTATCCTACTTGAAGACCATAGCAATGGGCCAGATGTACTAGTTGTATTGTCCACTGAGGAAAGAAAATAAGGTGATATTGAGGTTACATGTTATAATCCAGGTACTTCCGCTCGTCGCCAGTGTAATATGACATTAGAATATCCAAAAGGGTATCCTCAGTGGTTTATTTAAGCCAGTGGCGTTACAAAGGCCCCCACAGCCCCTGCAGGGTGGGGGGCCCCTGAGCTCCAGGAGCCCCCCTCAGCACAGTGCCCTGACCAGGGAGCTCCCGAGTAACTCCAGAAAGGGGCCCCTCCATGCACTTTGCAGGGGGGACCCATGAGGTTTTGTTACGCCACTGATTTAAGCCACTGATTTAAGCATAGTATAGGCAACCTCAGCCATCCCTTACTCCAAAGCTCCTGTTTCAGTGGCTGCCATTAGAACTCTCTCTCGCCTTGTGCCATAGTGTTCTGCAAAAGCTCAGATCATTCACTTGCTGCTTGGAGTCTGAACCCAAATGCATCTATTTCGTTTCGTTTTATTGTAATCTTTCACATGTTCTGCTTGGAATGGGGTCCACTATTGTGATAGCTAGACACTCAACAGCAACAGCAGATGAGATGTGAACCATCACTTCTGAAAGGAGCTGGAAACAAATTTCTACAAGAAAAGTCTAGTTCGCTCACACTAAGGGTTCCTCTATCACCTCATACCTCACAACTCAAAATGTGGCCAAACCTTGCTTTTATACCCACCACCTACCCGCAGTATTGTACACAATCTGAAGGTGTTCCATATCCCTTTTAAGTCCTGCGTTGAGCAAGCAGTCTCAAATCTCTCCAGGCTTCTACTATGTACGGGAAGCCATTCCTCCTCACCTAGGCAAGTAACACAGTGCCTGCATTGAAGAGGGTTCTTAGGATACAGATGGTGCCTATAGAAACCAGTTCCACTGAGTACTAATGCATGGAGCACTAACAGATACTTTTAGTACACCTGGTGTCTAAAATGCCTCAACCTCCACTGCAAAGAAACCACTAAGATTTAGGCCCCTGAAGATACTGTCCTTGCTGCAGAGGTTATGGAAATACTAAGAACACAGCCGTGGTATGAAAAAGGCCGTGTTCTGCTCTAGCCAGAACTAACACTTTTTAATGTTCTTAACTATGTGCAGTCGAAAGAGGATGCATGACAGGACCATTAGGGAACTTGGGTGAACATGAGCAACGTTTCTATGTGCCGTACAAGCTGTGTGGTAAAGTGCATGCTTCTATGTCAGCCTCTGCTCAAAAAACCATCAGGTTGGTCATCTACCTCTCTTACATCCTTAGATCTAAACAGAGACAGTTTTTGAAGGGTCTTGCGACGACCAGTCAGACATGCGCATTTTAAAGCTCTCCTATCTGAGCTGTGTTAGACAGCAGACACAGGTCCAAGGTGTCTGAATGGGCGCCGATCCAGCCCGCTCCACCCAATCCTGGCGATTCTCACATGCTGGTTAATATTAACAGCACAAGAGCAGCATTTGGATTGGTTAAGGGAATTGACTTTGAGACCCAGCACTTGGACAGACTGGAGAAGAACCCTTAGGACTGGAAGGTTCGCAGTCAGTGCAGTGGGTAAATAAACATTTTATTTTTAATTTTAACACCTTTTTGACCCACTGACAGGCTCAGTGAGAAAAGTGCACTGCCTTCAGCCTCCACTCTAGAGCTCTCAGTTGTGGTCCATTATAAACCCTGTTTACGATCCACGGTTGAGAGCTTTGGCGTTGACCTTAAAAGCATTGCTGGTTTCTCACAGTGACTGTCAATGGGTCAAATATTCGCTTTGCTTGCCCCAACACTATTTAAATGTCACCAGCCGCCTCTGTTCCCAAGCCCGGCCCTGGATACTACCACCCCCGCACTGGGCGATAACGCTCTAGACTTCAGGGTTCGCATGCTGAGAAGACAGCTGTTGTGACCCGGTTTTCACTTGGAGAAACAATCCCGTCCTCATGACATGTGCAGCATTTCCAGCTTTTGAGGCTGCTTAGCAGGCACTGCAAACTGGTAAACACAGTTCCCCTGGTGGGTGCACTAGTTATCCACTTGCCAGACTTTCAGGTTGGTGGCAGCAGACACTTTGCACTATGTTGGACTCTCTCCATCTTTTTATGCCTTCAAACCTTGAAACTGTTGTAAGGAGAGGAGTCTCGTAAGAAGGTGGAATAATAAGGCAATAATTACATTGCGAGACATAAACTAATTAACATTTCTTATGCAAGACGTAATGTGCACAAGTGAAACGCTGCTCTTACACCGCTCTGCACGCACTACATTTAAGAGTGATATTTCTGAAGAGCTGCAATATGCTTCGAGCAGGTCGAATGCCTTCTGTCTTTGATTCCAGCTGCTGTACATAATTTGGGGCCATCTGCACTCTCTAGGCTCGCTCTGATTTTCACAACAATACTTTTCAAACATCCAGTAATTGTGGTGGGCTATTTATAGCGATTTCTGCTTTGGAACTTCCACTTTTGTGTTTTCCTCACCATCAACCATCAAGAACACATTTTCTAAAACAGTCTTTACTTTTAAACAAGAATGCAACCTCCCACCGCAAACAATGTTTACAAATGTTTCACATCTTTTTCTGTTACAGTGTGAATTGGCGCCTTAAGTCTATTCTGAGACAAACCCTGGGGCAGATCTACAAGCCCCTTGCAACAACTGTACGCCGCCGTTGCGTCACTTCTGTGATGCAGCGGCGTCGTAAACTATGCGCCACGTTGCGACATATTTACGTGACGCATCTAGGGAGATGCGTCACGTTGTAAAGCCCTGCGCTACATTATATCTGCGTCAGGTATAATGTATGCAGGGTGGGCGTTCCAACGTGAGAAAGCCTCGTAAAAGTGACGCAGTGAAATCTACAAGATTTCACGGAGTCACTTTTACGACGCCACTGCGTCAAAACCTTGCGCCTGCTTGAAGCAGGCGTAAGGAGTGACGCAGCATGTTAGGAATAGGCATTCCTAACCATTGCTGGAGTTGCGTCGTACTTGCGACACGACTCCAGCAATGCGCTGCCCTTATGCTGAAAAGATGTGTCACACATCTGTCTATCCTTGCGCCACGGTGCGCCGCATTGTAAATTGATTTGCATATGGCCATGTCTGAACTGGGGTGGCGGAGTGAGCTAAAGAATGATGATGGATTAAACCCAGATCAGTTGACTGGGGGTGAGTGCTTGCAATGTCAACACTCCATCCATCATCCCCTTTGGTTTTGCATTGTAAATGTGGCGCATCCATGGTGGCGCAAGGTTTTATTTACGTGTCGCAATTTAACTGGCGCATCCCTGCTAATATGCAGGGATGCGCCAGTTCTTGTAAATCTGCCCCAATGTTTTTAAGACATAGTGGCGAATGGTCTCCTCCAATTCACCGCACTTCCGGTGACTGCATAGTTTGTGCACTAAGAAGTAGAATTCACGTTGGTTGCTTGGCCAGCAGAGTAAGTTTGTAGTGGACATGATGATGGCTGTGCGTGTGGAAATGTTTGCACACTGACTTGTACCACACACCTGCTGTATACACAGAAACAGATTCTACCCTCCCTTACCCCCCGTAGTGTCCAAAGTACAGACTATCAGCACTGGGAGAGAAGTATCCTAGACATCTTTACAGAAAAATGATTCCTAAACTTGAGACATTCAGATTAGGACTGGGTGTGGTGATTCGCCATTCCTGCTCAAAACACTGCAGTTTGTTGAAAGCTATGTGATGCTTTTTTGTGTCAACTAGAGTCTGTTGAAGGCTGTGTGCATTCTGTTTGAGATTGTCTTAGACTCTTATGTACAATGTTTTATCACTGGTTGTTTGCACTGCACACAGTGTGTGTATGCTACTTTTGGTGCAGACATGGTAAGATTTAAATGGCTCAAATTGAGAATTGAAGGGAGAATAATGGGTGACAGAGGAAAACTTATCAAGATTGGTGCATATGTTAAGGAGCGCTTCAGTGGGAACAGTTGTGAAATAGCTTCGTCTTATTCCTTTAGAAGCGTATCATGCCACAGTGTTGTGAACTTTAGCAAAAGCATACCATGCCTCCATAGATAGGTGTTATAAATGAACGACTCCGTAACAGACCTTAAATACAAACCTTTCGCTCAGCAGGAGGCTGGTGGAAAGTGTGACCGTATCTCCAACACCTTAGGTTCCGTGAGGTGAACTCTTTTCTTGGTAGTTATCGAACAGTTAGTAAAAGTGTAGACTTTTGAGCGGTGCCATATTCTGGATATTCATGAATCTAGTTGAAGTGCTTGTATTCCATCTTTCCTATACTCATAGGCAACAAGTCAATGTAATATATTGGTGGTGGTGGTGTTTTGACAGCCCCCCTACGAGAAGTAGTAAGTTACATTTCTTATAAGTTTGCTATATCAGTGCATCACAGATTCTGCTACTTTCCAATTGTTGCTTTTGCCCTATTAGAGAAACCAAGAGTTGAAACACCAAGACTAAGAACACAGTTTGAATTTGACAAGCAGTTTAATAAGAGGCACAAAAGAGTTGGGAGGTCCCAGCCCTGAGCACCGACAACCAGCAATACCAGGAAGTTTCTATGTACATAGGACACCAGGGAGCCTACCAGTCTGGTACACTCAGAAATTGAAGTTACACGAGTGTTGCATGTAGAAATCATGAATGATTGTCTAAATGTAGATTGTGGGGATGCAGTGCATATCCTATAAATTCATAGTATTAGAAAGAAAATAACAAAGTTTAACAGAATTTTAAGCCCTATCACTCAGGAAGAGAGGACCAGATCTTACTTCCGTCTTTGGCACTTTACACCCCATGGAAGGCAAATCAATTATACATTTTGGCCTTTGGTTTCTTTGTCAATGGACAATCCTAATGATTCTTCTTAAGTGGCTCTTAAATGGATCCTTTCACCACTATGATCTTGACATACTGTAGGTAGAGCAACAGGTGAGCACAAGATTCCCTGGTGTAAAGTGTGCGAGAACGCTCAACGAAAGACAGAAGTGCAGCAATACCTAGTTCTGTGGCATAGAGCCTACAGGCATCAAGGCTCCACCAGCAAAGGGAAATGTAAGAATAACAGCTCAGGGATGGAAGGGTTAGCCCACTCCAATCACTGCCTCTCCTTCCCTCGAATACCACTTGGCAGTTTCTCAACATAAAGCTTATCTCCACTTCCGACCCCCAGGTGAGATGTTTGAGTCAGTAGGAATGTATATCTGCTTGGTGGAAGAGCTTGTGTAAATACTTTGCCTAACCCTGGGATAACAGAGATACTGGCAGCTTGAGGTCTGCAGGTAAAGTCTTTTTTGATGAGGGAGATATGTAAGAGAGGTGGGATGGATGGACTCCAGGGGGTCAGTGTTGCAGTCAGATGGCAGGAAAGCTCTTCTTTCACGTGGTGTCTGGCAACCTTCTGACTTAATAAAATTTCTTCTTAGAGGTTGAGGTTGTTGAGGCCACGGCCACTGAGCTATGACTCTGCTTGCTGTATCCACCGGCTCCTTGTCCATAGCTTTGTCCACTGGTACCTCCTGGAGTGGGGTTGTGAGCACTGCTGACTACCGCTGCAGTGAAAAACATGTCACAGTTAACCTTCAGAAATTGACTCCTCTATTAAAAGAGCACAACATCATGAGAGCATTGTCTTTCTTTCATATCCACAAATTAAATGCATACGCTCCTCTGGCACTTGCAAGTAATTGCGCAATCGACAGAGACAACTTTAGGGATAAAGGCTCATCCCTAGACATTGGCTTCAGGTTAAAAACGGGGAATTAACAAATAGGATAACTTGGTATAGAGTCTGATCCTCAATTTGAGATCCCTGGTATCTGTTCTAGAGAACACATCAACGCCTTGCTCAAACAATAAGTGAACACGATTTCTATACATAGAAAGATTTGCTTTAGAGGATACCATTGCACTGAAAGCAGAGCCTTGGTCAAATGAAGCTGCTGAAGGGCAGGTGGATACAATTCCCCATCCAAGCTTTCATCAGCTTGTGAGCTATAGCATTTGCAACCATAAGAAACATGACACAAGTTTAAGGATACAATTATAAGTACAGGTGCAAACAATAGTGAAATGCACTTACAGATGCTAACAGAATTTTGAATCTCGCCAGACATTCTGAAAAATAAAGAAAATAGTATTAGTTTAAGAGTACTGCAGCTCTAGTTTTTCTCACTTATAAGAAGATCACTCAGGAACAGCAAGCAGAAATAGTGTTTGACTATTGCTATATTACGTCAGGCATACACACACACCAATGCACGGAAATTGAGGCCATAATTTTATATCTTCAGATACCTATACAAAAAGCTGCCATTCCTTTCTGTTTAGCACAAATGCACACCATAATGTTTTCTCCTTCTCCTTTCACTCGGAAATGAATACTACTATTCACTCTAATCCTTAATTACCAAATACTTGCTGAAATTTACTTTTGGGACAAATACTATGCATGATCTTGCATAAGAATGAAATCACTGTTACAATGTACTGTCTGTCCGCATCCCTTTTTCCTTTCATCTGAAGATTTTTCCACAAATTTACAATCGCTGTAGTGCTGCTAAGGGTACTGACTCATAGACCAAATTTCGTTCTTCAGACATGATGTACAGCTTCCTCATTGGAGGTTGTGGCCCTTAGGCTTCACTACTTTTGGATTAGAATGCCAAAGATTCTTCTGGATTTATATTATTCTGTGAATAGGACACCTTCTCGAAGACCGCCGTTATAAGGACTGCCTCATGACAATTGTGCCTCTGTGTAGCTTCTCCTTCTCTTATTGTTGCATTCACTGGGCAGATGCTGGAAGGGTCCTCAATTCTAGTGCAGCATAAAGTGCAGAATAGAATGGTCTAGCTGTAGACTTAAGCTTTGTTCATTGTTTATGGGTCTGAAATTTATCAGAAGCGAGGGCGCACTGTGCTGCACAGTCCTCTGCCTGATCACATACCCTGCTGCCGGCTAGCGTGTATGCAAAGAATCATCAGCTCTGATATTTTGAAAATCCTACTAAAAAGGACAACAGTGGGAAGGTTTCACAAACCTGGTTCACACACTGAATTCCACATTAATGTGCAGTACATGCTTACATAGATTGGACTAGATTGATTCTTTGTGTACCCGCTTGACTCCAAGCTGTGCACTCACCTGCTCTCTTCACACTCCAACAGGGACCTGTAGGTGGCAATTTCTACATCCAAGCCCATCTTGAGATTCATCAGCTCCTGGTACTCCTTCAGTTGGCGAGCCATCTCCTCCTTGGCCTTCTGCAGAGCGGCCTCAAGTTCAGCCAGCTTTTGCCTGGCATCTTTCAGGGCAAGCTCTCCACGATCCTCTGCCTCTGTAATAGCATTTTGCAGACTTCCGATCTGGAAAACGGAAAACATAGCCATGGTGAGATGTGCTTAAAGTTCAGAGAGATATCTGTTTTCCAGTCAAGCAATAGGAACATCTTGTTCAAGTATTTAGAAACATCATTGCTCATGTAGTTAACCTATGGGCAATTTTGCACTTTTCATTGTATCTAATGTGCCTAGGAAACTGACGGACTGAGCAAAAATCGTTGAGTTAGTGTGATGCCCAATGCAATGCAAGTTTAAGTGACAAAAGAATTGTCTCTGAGCAGCTGAGGTTGTAAGATCCAGTGCAACAGAGTTGAGAAAGTAACTAACCATGGTCTTATCATGTGAGAAGTGAAAGATGTCCGTCTGGAGGGGGAGGAGACTACGGGAAGAAATGAAAAATTAAAATGCTCCAAGTCAGCAAAAAGAGAGATCTCGTGGTGTATTTCAAAGGTAAGTAGAGATTTCTCACACTTTTCTATTATCTTAATGAGCATTTCTCTTCAGAAAGTAGGTCTGCAGATGCCCAATCAGTAGATATGTGCATTAGTGGTTTTGTTGTGCACGGAGGTAGGCAGGTTGGTGGGTTCTCTCACTCTCCAGTGTTTTTAAAATTCCATGTCATACCTGTTTTTTCACACTGTCAATTTCAACCTTCAGCCTCTGTATTTGTCGGGTCAGGTCTGAGATCTCGTTCTTGGTGTGTTTCAGACTATCGCCATGTTGTCCAGCCACCTCCTTGAGCTTCTGGAACTAGAGGGACATAAACAGATGAAATTGGAAAGAGCCAAAGGAAAACCTCACCTACTTCAGGTATTTGATAGGAACCCCAGATCTCTAGAACTTTGCAAAGTGCAGTTTCAAAAACATCACCGGAAAATCCAAGCTAAAAATTACAAAGAGAAAAGTTGTACTACTTCAGCTTGTAAAGTCTCCTCACTATTTTTAAATTGACATGCTTCATATGATCTATCCCACGGCTGAGATGTTTTAGGTAGTGTAAACATACATAAACTAGGTTTTGTGGCACATACTCCTAATATATAATTTCTCTCGACCCTCTACCTTTATCCTGTGTCAACTCAATGTCTCTTCTGCCTTGAAAGACAATGACAATGAATGAAGTGACATTTTTTCTCATTTAGGGAGCGTCCTAAATGGTCGATCATTGGTCCACAGTGTAGAGTAAGCGTACTTTGTTAATTCCAGGTCTCATACCTTGTTGGCAAATTCACGCTCAGCTTCTTGTTTGCTCCTGTTCGCAATCTCTTCGTATTGAGCTTTGACTTCTACAAGGAGGCCATCCAGGTCCAGCTGCCGGTTGTTATCCATTGAGAGGATGACAGACGTGTCTGACATATGTGATTGCAATTCCGCCAATTGCTGCAAATCAAATGAAAATGTCATTCCTACACAACTTTTATTTTGGTTTATGCTTCACCGTCTATGATGGGATTTCTAGTACCACTGCACCCATCTGTGTGAGATCCCATCTAGCAATATACGGTCCCACTGAGCAGCATAGACAACCGCAGCCATACAGCAAAACATCTGAGTTCAATTCCTATCTAAATAAATAATGGTTCGATTTAATTTGTCACGTAGGGATGTGTTCACAGTGTCTGAAGCCACAAACTTGGTTCAGGTGGTAGTAGTATCCAAAACCAATTTCTGTGGCAGAACGATACAGCAGAATGGGAAATGTACTCCTGTTACAGCAATTCAGTACAGAAGGGCTGTATAGTACAGGAGTACTGTGTCTAGAAGTTTTGAAAGAAACATGGTGAAGAAACACTGGACAAGAGGCCCTGTGAGGGGAAGATCAGTATAGAAATGCGTGGTTTCCTGCCATTGCATGCTCAGCACAGAAGTACTGGAGAAAGGACTCCTGTGAAAGGGAAATGTATCCAGGAGTACAGGTGACTGCATTCTTCCACAGGAAACTCAATGCAGGGTTATGGTGACCGGGATTTGAATCGAGAGAACCTCAGTAAAGGAACACTGGAGACCGGGCTGTCAACAGAAACTCATTATAGGATTTTTGGGGCCAAGACTCCTGGGAACAAGAGCTCAGGACTGAGAAAGTACAGAAGCACTGGATCCGAGATATCTGTGCACAGAAGTTTGGTGCAGGTATACTGGAGCCAGGGTGTGCAATGGAAACACTCTAAAGGAGTACTGCAGAGAGTATTCTTGTGACGAGAAGAGCGATACCACAATTCTGGATGCAACTCTTCTAGTGTAAGCTCAGTACACGAATACTGTAGACATGATTCCTGGTACAGAAACTCAGTATAGAGAGCAATATGATGAAACCTAGAACTTCAGCCAGTCGAAGCTCACTATAAGCAAACAGCTGCCATCATTCCTCTCGATATAAACACAGGTCAGGAAATATGTAGTTAGGTTAAATCTCAAATCGAAAGTCAGTAGTGATATTGTGCATTTAGAAAGCCTTTCAATCTAAAATTAATACTCAAATGTGTGAATTGAGACTTATGTCAATCCCATCTCAGTCAGGATAGGAGTCTTAGCAATCTAGCATCTTGGTTGTGGGAGGTTAAGAGCATATCTGAAGGTTATAATGCAACATAAGAGCGCTTACCGCCTCGTAGACGGCCTCGAGGAATTGGATCTCTGAACTCAAGGAGTCTACCTTGGACTCCAGATCCACCTTCTTCATGTAGGCCGCGTCCACATCCTGTGTAAGGAATATGAAAGGTTATGGTAACTGTGCTCTTCTCTTGGACCCCACTTCAAGATCCTCCAGGTTTATTATTGGTTTGTCAGGCCTTGTGCTATGGTGCTTCTCTTCATATGCTTCGTAAGAAGCATCCCCCCATCGCTTGTGCAAGCATTGCTTACCTTCTTGAGCACCACAAAATTGTTTTCTGCCGTGGTTCGCTTGTTGATTTCAGTTTCGTACCTGTCGGGAGGAGGAAGAGGGAGGTATGTGGTGAAAACAGTAGCTAAGACTTTGAGATGGTCAGAGTGTCGGGATGAGGAAGAGGAAGTTTATGTGGTGAATACAGTAGCTAAGACTTTAAGATGGTCAGCAAGTGAAACATGCCTACTTCCACGCATGTAGTGTCTCTGCCACCAACTCTATACCATGCTTGCCTCAGGCTCTCGCTCCCTTGCAGAACACTCTGAACCTCTTTCACTTACACACAGTTGTTCTTTTTATATAAAAGCCCAGTATTTGAGTTTAAGGAGCAGGCAAGCAACACATAGGTTGTTCTGCGTTTGCAAGGGCTCTAATTAAACCGTAAATTCTATGGGGCAGATTTACGTTGAACTAACGCAGCGGGGTACAGCAAGTCATTTTGCTGCGCCGCACTGCATTAGTTTTGAAGCACAGGGATGCGACATATTTACAAGAATATGTTGCATCCTTGTGCTTCCCCCTGCGCTGGCGCACAAACTGCAGCCATGCGCTGGCGCAGGCACCCTTGCACCATGGTGCAAGGATGCCTGCGTCGTGGGAGATTGTTTTTGTGCAGGAAGGGGAACCTTCCTGCACAAAAACAATCACTACAACCATTTTCCTCTTTCAATGCGTGCTGCAGAATGCAGCACGCATTGAAAGAGGAAAAACGAGGAGAAATGAAAACATTTCTCCTCGGTGCCTCTCGCTACGCCACCTCTAGGGTGGCGTAGCTTCAGACGCATCTCCAGAGTTACGATTTCTCGTAATTCTGGAGATGTGTCTTGTTCCATGAGTGTTGCGTGGGAACACCCACAGCAACACCCATGGAACGCCCCTTCACCGCAAAGTGCTGCGTGTGAAGGGGCCGTATTTACAAGGAGAGGAAAAGTCAGGCAGGGTGGCTTTTCCTCTCCTTGTAAATATGGAGCAGCCCCCTGCGCCACCAGTACGTCACGAAAAGTGACGTACTGGTGGCGCAGGGGGCTCGTAAATCTGCCCCCATATACGGAAAGTCGTTTTAGACTCCAGTTACTGTTCCTTATTCCCAAAACAAGCCCAATCCCTATATCCGTTAGCACGCTCCTATCATACAGCTTTGTGGCAAATGTGGCTTTGAAGATGGGTTTACGAAATACGATTTAAACAATCTGGACTATTTATAAAGATTACATCGGGATTATCAGACAGTAAAATCTACACAGCATGCAATGATTGTCTGATCGTAAAACCAACAGTATAGGTACAGAATATCTGGTAGACACAAAAGTAACTGAATGCTACAAACAGTGCGATGACTGGGTTTACTTTTCAGATATGAAACAGAACCTCGTGAATTTCAGTGAAAGCACTTCCTGGAAGGCAGAATGATACACCAAATAGCCAATAGCATGAGGTGAAGGAGTTACAGATATCTAGGTGCATCTAAAGCTCGCTTTATGCTCACTTGATGTATTGTTTAAAGATTTGGTAACAAGAAGTATTGGAGACAGTCGCGTTCTCAAACAAGACATAAAAATCAGAGGGGTGCATAAATAAGGGCTATGCATGAGAAATGGCCAATTAAGGTTTACAATTTGTATGAGAAATATAATATATATTGATCAGTGATTAAATGCTATAATAAATATGTTGACATACCAACTAGAGTGAACAACCTGTACCACAGTGAAGACATACATTTTCTATCGTCCGTCTATCCCTGTCTCAGTCAAGAAGCGCTCACTCACACATTTTACCTTCTAGTTGGCGATTGTTTTAAGTTCCTTGGTTTGCAAGCATACATTAAATAGAAATAATGTTCTTTATAATTCTAATTTACATTTCATTGGTGACATTAGGTAGGGTCTAACTTGGTAAACGCCGTTTTACATACTTTTTCTTGTAATCTTCAACCATATCCTGCATCTGCTTCAAGTCGCTATCCAAACGGATTTTGCCATTGGCCAAATTATCTGCATTTCTTCTAAGGCTGTTGATGTAAGCCTCAAACATGGGTTCAATGATGTCCCTCTTGCTACCACTTTTTCTTGTTGCTGCAAATAGCGCCATTTGGTCTCGAGCACCTGGTTCTGTTGTTCTAAGAATCGGACCTTAAGAAGAAGAAAAAGGCAATTTACTAGTGTGATCCACACGAGGTACAGAACCAAAAAGGAAAAGGTGCATACACCCTCAGCAACTTGCATGCAGTGCTGTAAATAATGTGTCCAGGGCTCTAAGATTTTTTAAAGCAATGAAGTGAGAGGTATACAGCACTCTCTCATCATTATGTCTACAAAGGGCTCAACATTTCAAAGATAGGGTATTAAAGTTGGAAGCTTACCTTGTCAATGAAGGAGGCAAATTTGTTGTTCAGGGACTTGATCTGCTCGCGCTCCTCTGTGCGCACCTTCGAGATGGAGGGGTCAATCTCCAGGTTGAGTGGTTCCAGGAGGCTTTGGTTGACAGTGACCTGCTGGATCCCACCAGGAGGGCACGTTGGGAATCCAAGATCCTTCCCTTTGGCAGCACCAGCACCAAAACCTAGCAGATTGCCACGAACAGCATGACTGCCTGTGGGGATGGAGATCCTTTTTTGCCCACCGAGGCTGTAGAGGCTTCTGCTGCCGACGCTAGCAGCTCCGGAGTGAGAAGCAGAGGAATAGCTCATTTTCCCTGCACCACCTGCACCACCACCTCCAACAGAAGCGGCACTATAGTTTTTCCCAACTCCATGAGAGGTCTGCCTCATGCTCATGATGGCTGATTTGTAAGGGATGTAGAGTGGAAAAAAACGTTAAGAGTGTGCAGGGACAGAGGAAAGACTGAAGGAGACCAAACCCCTCTGTTGATAAGCCACAGACGCTGCCCTTTTATCTGTTTGAATTTCTGGGCTTGGTTGCATCAGAGCAAACAGGGTTAATTTAATGCAATAATGTGCTTGGCATCTCTGGCAGCGCCCATCCTACTCATTCTTCTAAACGAATCACACCTATAGAATTAAAAAAAGACTTGCTGTACTGGCAGACTTCAATCTCCTACCTGTTATCGTGCAATCACACTCTTTGTCAATAAGTTGATAAACATCATTTACAAACTTGATTGTAATATTTCATTAGATGGGTGTGTTTCTCATGAGTGAGAAGGCCCCGTGCTTGGACCTGTTCATCTAGCTTTCTGATTCCCTAGGTAGTCAGTCCCTGTAGCTTAGCCTTCATTATGTGTCAGGGATGGAAAAAGAAGAAGGGACAAATATCAGTGATTAGCAAAGATGAAGGCTGTCTCTGTTTCAACTTCGAGGTGATCCCCAGTCTGACCACAAAAAGGTCTTCAAAGTACATTTAGTAGGGCGAGATGGGCAAGAAATATGTTCCAAGATCCCTGCTTAACATGAGGGGGGCATATAAAGAATATGCGTTTATTGTCAGGATGCTCTATGTTTAGCTATTAGCTCATGCCTTAAGTTAGAAATTAAAATGGGCAACAAATGAAACGAAGTGCTGCCTTCCCAGTAAGAAGAACTACACCTGACTTGCTCTTCTGTGCTTTCTAACCCAAGTTGACATCTGTCTTGGTATAGTGGGTTACAGAAGTAAGTAGAAAGTTTACTTCGACATCAATGGATACAAGATATTTCATTCTGGCTAGCTCATGCACCTTTAGGGACACACTGTTATTATTCCTTCTATTGTGTTCAAACATATGACCTCACATGCATAGTCTCGGGGTACCTACCTCAAGCTCTGTATACAGACACGTTTTAGGCCTGGGCAAAGTGAGTTCTGGCCCAGGGCCCCAGCCTTTCAGAGGGCCCCCTGATAGATGCATCTCTGTTATACAGAGTCTTGCCATTATGATCTTGAATAATTCTTAAAGAGTTTATTTTAAATACTGTTTTCCTCTAATTTATTTTTAATGTGGGTGATGTGTGAGATTCTATTACATACATTTTGCAGAGAAATGTTGTGTTCATGGTTAATGAAACATCCATAAAAAAAGTTTCTTTTAGATTAAAACAGGACCTCACATATGAGAAATGGGAGGGTGTCACAGAGATTGTTTGCAGTAATATTAGTGAGCTGCTGCTGCTGTGTTACAATATTGAAAACACACATAACTATCCCTGAATATTAGATGTAAACACATTTAGAATTTGGATGAGTGTGCATGTGCACTGCCAGTGACCTGGCCAAAGAAGGCAGGAAAGAGCTGAAATTGGATAATAAATTCAAAGCTGTTCCGAACAGGGGCCTTCAAAATATGTTTGGCCCAAGGCCCCCAACATCCTTAAGATGTCCCTGTCTGTATACTTACACACTGATTGTTGCTTATGACTGTACGCGACAATGGTTCAGAAATGGTGTATCATGGTTAGGATTTCACAAAGGTATTCCACTTTTTCACCCTGCTAGAGCACAAAGAGTATCTTTTGACCAATTGAAATGCGACCTTTTGACATCTTGATTATTTTGTGCATGTTCTTGCTTTCAGCCATTATGCTACCACAGATCCAAATTTCAAAGATAACTCAGTTAAGTGTTTATAGCCTGCATAATAGAAAGCAGACATTCCACCTATCATTGCCTTAGTCTTAGCTGAGTACACTTACGTACACAAAGAGTATGCAATGTCGGTTCAAAGCCAGGATGTCACAAATAGAACAGGAGTGTGTCAGAATCAAGCCCCACACTAAGCCAGCCTTGTGTCACAAACCAGTGAGCATGCTGTGCCTGTCCTAGTGAGAGTCCTCTTTTTCATGTGAGTTGATGCTGTGGGACCATCTCATGACCAAAGCCTGCTTCATTACCTGTTCTACAGTTACTGCCAACACACCACCATAAGTGACAGAAAAATTCACCATCACAGAGCTTCAACGCTGCAAACCACAATGCCATGAAGTCAAGATATGCAAAAGAGAAAAACAGAAACCAAACTTTCGCAAGAAAGGCACCTATGGTCTGGAAAAACAGCATCTAGGACAGCAGACTGTTGAGAGCCACCACACCTTTACTTCCGAAAAGAGCTGAAAACTCATTTGTTTGAGGAGAACCTTGGCGGCCAGCACCAAGCGACCTTCTATCACCTTATGCCTCAAGGCCAAAAGGTAGCAAGACCTTGCTTCAATATCCCCCTCCTGCCCCAGTCCTGTACACAATGTGTAATTGTTCCCTATCCTTTTTATTTAGTGTGTTGTATAAGTAATCTCAAATCACACCAGGCCTCTATTATGTGCAGTACTCCATTCTTCCTCACCTAGGCTAGTAACGCAATGACTGCTTTGAAGAGGGTACTTAGGCTACAGATGTGCAATAACACATTCCTGTTGCCTATAGAAACCAGTTCCACTGAGTACCAACGCAAAGAGCACTAACAGATACTTTTAGTACAGCTGCTGTCTAAAATGCCTCAAACTCCACTCCAAAGAACCGGCTAAGATCTGGGCCCCCGAGGACACTCTCCTTGCTGCAGAGGTTATGGGAATACTAAGAACAGAGCTGGGGTATGAAAAAGGCCGTGCTCTGCTCTAGCCCGAACTAACACTTTAGTTTGAGCATAACTATTTGCAACCAAAAGAGAAGGTGTGATAGTGCCATGGGCGAACTTGGCTGAACATGAGCTACGTTGCTATGCGCCTTACAAGGTGAGTGGTAAAATGCGTGGCTCGGATGATTCTCTGTCACCGGGCTCGGCCACCCGCCTCTCTTACATCCTGAGGTCGAGGTATCTCTTCACAGACACAGATCCTGAAGGGTCTGACCGCTCCTCATGATGCTACCAAGGCCGGACAGGCCTTTCATTGCACCGGGCATTTCCCGGCGGGCTGGAGCCCTTGGAGGCAGCCCACGGCCTCCCCTGGTGCCTCTATCATTCATTCCCTGCAGTTCCCCAAGTTTAACTGAAGCAGGCACTGGAGACTCTGAGAAAGAGATAGGAGAGGTAGAGAGAAAACGATCTGAGAGGGATAAGTGAGAGTGGAGAAAAAGAGAGAGAGGCGAATGGATGGAAAGAGAGTTTGCACGAGGAGAAGAAAGGAGAGGAGCTTGCATGAGCCTTTTTATCAAGGCTGCTTTTGGTTACTACCACCACCCCACTGACTGATAGCACTCCTGGCTTCAGGGTTAGCATGCTGGGAAGACAGCTGTTGTGTTTTCGAGTGAACAGCCTCACCTGTCACTTGGAGAAACATTTCTTTTATCAGTCCATGTGCAGCATCTCTGTCTTTTCAGGCTGGTTAGCAGGCGCTGCACACTGGTAAACACAGGAGCATATTATCAAAGAATAGCGATAAACATCGCTAAGCGCATTTAGCGCGTTTCTGTATATTGCCGTCTATCGCCGGATTACATCGCCGTGTTAGCGGCGTATTATCAACGCTTAGCTAACAGGCGATGTAATTCCAGCAATAGAGGACGAAAATGAGAAATAGCGTGTGAAATCCAGCGAAGATTTCACAGCGCTATGGGGCTGCTTGCTGATAGGGGAGTGTGGACCTAAACATACAATCCACCTCCCATTATTAGTATAGCTAAGTCAAATAAAAAGCAGACGTTGAATTCCAGCGATAAACGCGGTTAGCGCGTTTTTTGTACGCTCGCGGTTCTGCTGCAGGGTTGTTAATAGCGCGAAGCCGTATCAGCGTGAATTGACATGGAGTTATGGACGGGAACGCCTACTTTGCATGTCATTAGCGATATTGATCGCTGACATGCAAAGTAGCAAGGAAACACGCGCTAACGCTTGTTAGCGTGTCCTTGTTGATAGAGTGATAAAAAAATCGCCGCTTTTTCGGCGCCAGGTGCCGAAAAAGCGGCGATTATACCCTTGATAATATGCCCCTCAGTTTCCCAGCAGGTGCACCTGTTATCCACACTTTCAGATTGGCGGCAGCAGGCACTTTGTACTGTGTTGGACTCTCTCCATCTCATCAAACCTTGAAACTGTTTTAGGGACAAGCATCTCGTAAGAAGGTGGAATAATGAGGGAATAATTACACTGGGAGCATAAACTAATTAACATTTCTTATGCAGAGGCACACATTGTGAAATCTCGATGCAACCCAATAGGACGCTTGTCTGAAACCGCTTTAGGCATACTACGAAAAGAGTGAAAAGTATGTAAGGATAGAACATCCTTTGGATAGCTAAAACCATTCTTTTCTATTTCCAGGTGCCATAGTAAAGAAGTTTCATCTCCACTCTCTAGGCACGCCGATCTCCTCTCCAGTACTTTTCAAACACTTTGCACCTGTGTAGAGACTTGCTGGTGCGTTCCTCTTCCGAACTACTATTTTATTGTTTTCCTGAACCACCCAGGGCCACATGTAACCTCCCACGACCAAGCAACTTTTGTAGACACTGTCCTCCTTTTTGCTGCTGACTTGATAGCCTTCTCCTGCACCACCAACCCTACATTGTGTCACCCTGCCCTCACCAACGTGAAAGAAACCTAATACCAACATCAGATTTTGTAGTAAAATCTAACCAACCCTACATTGTGTCACCCTGCCCTCACCAACGTGAAAGAAACCTAATACCAACATCAGATTTTGTAGTAAAATCTAACCAACCCTACATTGTGTCACCCTGCCCTCACCAACGTGAAAGAAACCTAATACCAACATCAGATTTTGTAGTAAAATCTAACCAACCCTACATTGTGTCACCCTGCCCTCACCAACGTGAAAGAAACCTAATACCAACATCAGATTTTGTAGTAAAATCTAACCAACCCTACATTGTGTCACCCTGCCCTCACCAACGTGAAAGAAACCTAATACCAACATCAGATTTTGTAGTAAAATCTAACCAACCCTACATTGTGTCACCCTGCCCTCACCAACGTGAAAGAAACCTAATACCAACATCAGATTTTGTAGTAAAATCTAACCAACCCTACATTGTGTCACCCTACCCTCACCAACGTGAAAGAAACCTAATACCAACATCAGATTTTGTAGTAAAATCTAACCAACCCTACATTGTGTCATCCTGCCCTCACCAACGTGAAAGAAACCTAATACCAACATCAGATTTTGTAGTAAAATCTAACACAAAATAGAGCACGAATACACTAGAAATAACACTAGCCTTGCTTTAAGGCTAAAAAAGTCTACTTAGATTTCACAATCCGACACGCTATGGGGAAACTTAAGGAATCCTCCCTGGTCCATCAGTGCTTTCTAAGAGCTTCGAAGTTAAGTATATTCATCAGAGCCTCAGCATGGAGCTCAACACTTTCATCAACAAGACTGCAGGTTCCAAAGAGGCATTCCTATTCAGGTCGTTCCTCCACTACTCACTTCTCTAGCCTGCCTCATCACCACCCTTAGTATCTCTCAATGAGAATCACCTCTTGCCAAAGCCTTACTCAGTTATTGGCGACCTCCCAAATCACAGCTCCCTTTGTTACCGCTGCCATCACTAGTGCCTGCATTTGAAGTCCTCCTACCCTTCATCAATGGGCAATCATGCTCTCGTTTTAAACTTTGTCGCAAATAATACAGAGAGATAAGCGGCACATTTTGTCGCACCCTTACTCTGTACAATGAATTAACACTGCCTGATATGTGCCCTAGTATAGGGTTGCTTCCATGATTGTCACAGACATTTTAATGGTTTAAACTCTTCCAAAGATCACCATAGGATTGATAACTCATCTGTAGTGACGGTTGTGGATTGGTAAGACTACACAACCAATCTCCGCTCTGAATATGATAAAGTGAAACCCCCCCCCAGCCCTCCCCCCTCTCTTATGCTTTATACTTGAAAGGCGGATTCCTCGCTATTTGACAGCCAGGACCAATTATTATTTGTTATTCATGTGTTTGTTCACCTTTCCAAATTTTCTCTTTCACAATTCACTCACTTGGTCACTTCCCCCCTATTCATTATACAGAACATACTAACATAATTCGCTCAGACTATAATTTTATATATGTGCTAAAAGTTAACTAAAATATTCAAATTCACTTGCACATCTGGTTTCCAATTGCATAATGATTTAAGGGCAAATTTCAGGATAATTTGCCAGCATTACACTTTGAGAGGCAGCCATTTATTCTCGGCCCAGTGAACACCGGCCACACCAGCTCCTCTTCATCACACATTTCTAATCCTCGTTCTCATGTGTCCCTGTCTCGGACTCTTCTATAACCATTGGCCTTCTGTTCCACACCATGTTGTCACCTTCTCTTTGCCGCCACGGCACCACATTCCTTCGGCTCTCTTTCCATGCATCATGTCCTACCATATCTTGTCCCCATTACTTTGTTTCTTGTTCTCTCGATCACATTTGCACTTATTTCTGTAAAAGTTACGTTACTGCCTCCTCCCTGTAGCATCATGTCAGTACTCTCCACCTCACATGTCAGGTTCGTTCTTAAACCTGCCTCTTCCTGTCTTTCTTTTTTTTTAAAGTGCTTTTTTCTTAGCCTCCCGCCACATTTTTCACTATGTTATTGTTCCTTTCCCTTGCTTGTCACCAAATCTTTAACATTATCCTCAGCATTAAGGGCCTGATTAGGATGGCGGTGAGACCGCCACCGACAGCCCGTCGGTGGCGGTCTCACTGCCATCCTGAGCAACTTTCCCGCCCACCACGTTAGGATGGCGGGCGGTTTGTTTGCGGTCAGAAAGACCGATTGCCACGCATCCAACGTGCTCCTTGAGCCACCAGTGCGGTGGAGGGCCTCGTATTCCCGTCAGTGGTGGCAGTGCCTACCAGGCACCGCTGTAGGGATTACGATGTCCCTTTCCGCCCGCCTGTTCATGGCGGTTAATCCGCCATGAACAGGCAGGTGGAAAGGGACTTTTGGGGCCCATAGCGGGACCCCCTTCTTTCCTGGCCCTGAGCTGTGGGCACTAGGGGGCCCCCCTACATATCCCTGCACCATGTGGCTGGCACCACATGGTGCCTGCCACGTAGTGCAGGGATATGTACAGTGTCCCATTTTTGCATTGCGGCGGGTGCTGCAGCCAGCAGCACCCGCAGCAATGCAAAATATAGGCATTGCGATCGCCGTGGTGGTGGTCGCATAATAATGCCTACTATGGGACCGCCGACTGCCTGTCGGGCGGTCCCGTCTGCGATAGGGTGGCGGGCAGATGAAAGTCCACCCGCCATCCTAAGCAGTCCCTAAATGTGGACTTCTATCTGATCCTAATAACTCACATCATCCTCAGTCTTTTGCCTTCCGCACCCTCCCATATACTCTCTGAACCTAGCATCGTCTTCCGTCTTCACAAAGCCTTATGAGGGCCTTGTTAGCCACACGGTCTGTTGCTTTCCCAGCATTTACTAAGCACCTCTTTGGACGAATCAGGAGGTAAAACAGCCCCAGAGAAATACTGTTACATCATGGTCACTGTTTGTCTCCACGTGGCCGTTTTGTCTGATTTCCAGTTCTACCAAGGGAGAATGATGAATAATGTGGAGTTTCAGGTTCAAACCCTCAGATTTTCCACCTTTATGACTTGTTTGCAACAAGCAAATTCAGTTTAAAAATATCTGCAGGGATTTGGGTGGATCATAACCTAGAGTCAATGTGCAGTTTTCACCCATCTCGGAACCCGAAAATGTTTTGTACCTGATCATAGCTGTAATCAATGCTTAATTCATAAAAAAATTGAGTGCCAGTGCCCAAAGCTCTGCTCAGAAGCCCACTGCTCGCTCTATTAAATGTCGGAGTGACGAATACCAAGGTTGTGTAGTCTTCATTCCACCTCATATCTCTTTAATCCCTACCAGACACTCCCTGCCTCTTATCTCGCTTTTGCAGTTTTCTCAATTTTTTCCCTTTGTGACGGTTTTACTGTATTTCTCTTCCTGCTTCTTTCCCCTCTGTGTGTTTTCCCTCGCTTGTTCTTGGTACATGTTTGATGAGGAAATATGAGTGCTGGTCCCTAAAAATGAGTACCGGTGGGCAACCACTGCCTCAAATTAAGCATTGCTTTTAATGCAGGACTCCGAATAAGCCTGTAAGAGCATTAGTCTTAGTCTCCAGATTGGCAGTGGGTTCACCAATGTTGCCCTGCGCAACTGACTCACCAGTGCTGGAAGCTTTCTCTAGACAGAGTTGTTCCCAATGAGTGGCTCCTTGTAATTTCACTCATACCAAAGAGACTGCCTATCTCCACACCAACATATCAATCCTTAAATGATAACACATGGCGGCACATCTTTCCAAGCTATGCCTAAACAAATGTAAAGCTCCTGCAGGACAGCTCTCCCTCCCAAATCGTAAGCTTTCGCAGAAACCCAACTCCCGAGGTGAAAGCCTGCCTGAATAGAGTCTGTAAAACTCTCCTTTCTGCCCCGAATCCTCTTAATTGTTCCTGTTCCTACCCTCTTCGTACCATGAACTTCAAAGAGCTCAAAAGCAAGCGTTTCATTGGGAAACAGCGTTTACAACGCTGCTGTTACCACGCAGGTAGGTAACAACGCAGTCGTTACAACGACCGCGCTGTTACCACGCGTGGCTTTACATCGCAAGTCGTTTCTACGACTTGCGCTAGATGGCGTGCAACACCAGGGAATGTGTTGGATTTTAAATCCAACACATTCCCTGCTGTTGCACTAACTGGCGTAGGAATAGTAATTTATACTATTCCTAAGTCCAGCGCGCCATCTAGCGCAAGTCGTAGAAACGACTTGTGATGTAAAGCCACGCGTGGTAACAACGCGGTCGTTGTAACAACCGTGTTGTAACCTACCGCATGGTAATAGCACGCGTAGTAACATCATACATTAGTTTCATTGTGTGAGATAATATTGCCTCTTGTTTCAAGCGGATTCCCATAGTCAGTTAAAAACATTCCCATGCTCGCTGCTACCTAAGAACGAGATGGTCACAGAAGAGAAAGAAAGTGACCTACAGAGGTCAATCTGGATTTCTCTCCGCTTATTCAGATTCCAGTAGTCATGCAGAGAAGGATCTTACTATTTGCAAAGACTCTCTTGGTAAGCCACCAATTGTCCGTTTGTTACTTAGGAGCAGTATTAATTTATATGTTTGGCAGTGGTGGCTCACATAGGGCGTTCCTCCATTCCGTCGTATGTCCGAGTTTACTACCCCCCCACCCTGCCCCTCCCCCGCCCTGCCCACCACCCCACAGCACGCCCTATGCTAGCCGCCACTGATGTTTGGGCACTAAATAACATTAAAACATGTTAAATTAGTCAGAGTAACTAAAGTCGGACCAAAATGTGTGAAAAATGGTTTGAGGATCCAGTAAAAAATAGTTGCCCGTGCAGGAGTGGGCATTTTTTGAGAATTAAAAGTGATTTCAAGTTTTAAAGTACATTTTATGCTGTGCAAGCAAAGCGTAGTGACATAAGGTGCGTAATACCTTCATACCTATGTCCACACAACCGTCATGATTGAAACATGATATTCCCTCGGGTTGAGACCAAGAGCCTCTAAATTCTCAAGCTGCAAATAAAAGGAACCACATCCTTATGAACTAGTAACGTAGATTTAGAGGGATTACTTGTTAGACCTAGCATCCTTGGCGTGGTTTTCACCCTTAATGTTTTGCCTCTAGTCTAAACCTGTTTTTCTGACTTCGTTTTTGCTGGCCTTAGTACTCTGTGCACTTTACCACTGGTAACAAGTGCTAAAAAATGTTATGCTCTGTCTTTAAAACATGATAAAAGTGGCTCATATCCAATTGGCATATTTAATTTACTTGCAAGTCCCTAGTAAAGTGGCACTACAGGTGCCCACGTCCTGTAAACTAAATGCTACCAATGGGCCTGCAGCACCCACTTAAGTAGTACTTTAAACATGTTTCAGGCCTGTCATTGCATCCTGTGTATGCAGTTTTAAACTGCTGTTCGACCTAGCAAAATAAACCTTTTGCCAGGCCCAACCCTTTCTTTTTAATATATATGTCACTTCCAGGGTAGGCCCTGAACTGCCCAGAGGGCAGAGTGTAGTGTATTTAATAGGCCTAGGTGGAGCTCGGAGTTACCGAAAAACTCTGCCAAATTCCACAGAGTTCCGCGAGCAAGCGGAGTTACCGGCTCCTGTGCCCTTGATGGGTGGTGGGCCCATATGTAATCTGAAATGTCACATTCAGCCATCTGTTGAAGTGCTTGAGCACGATTGACTTAGCGTGAACTACTGCTTTACAAGGCAGAACGCAAGCACACAGCTGAAATTATGGAATTAACCATACATGTGTCAATTGGGCAGCCTCACTGATAAAATGTTGTGCCTAACCAGCCAGTAAAACAGACAGCTCCATGCGAACCTTTAAGACCTGCCGAAGCAGGCACTTGCTGTACACATCCTGACCATCCTCTGTAGCTGTACAAAAGTGACATGCTTAGGTGTACATACCACACCGGGTGTAAATTTGTCCACCATCTTACCTAGATTTCACTTTTCCCGCGGACCACACGCCATTTCTGGAGCAGCGCCTGCGCACACATTGTATTGGACCAGCACAATGTCCAATTAAGGATCTAGAACGCTAACTGAAAATGCTGCCATCCTGTGGCTACATGAATGTGCCATCCTGTGGCTACATGCAGCTCTAAAAAGCAGATTTTCATTTTACCCGCAGCAGCATCGAGCCATCCGTCCTGGACATGGCCCTAAAAGCAGAGCTTCTGAAGCCCATCTGGCATGCGTTCACTGCATGATTAGACATTGACAAAAGCAAAAACGTTTCTAACTCTCAGCTGAAGGTAACAGCGCTCTTTCTTGGCACCTCCTTGGAGTTCACTTTGATTGTGTCCTCATACACTTCACAACCTTGGAGGGTGCACTACTGTATGTTTATATACTGAAGAAGTCTTCTTTTAGGCTCTAGGGGTCTCCTGGTGCATGCATCTTCTGGGATCCTCACAATCCTCTTCCTGTGCAGTTGTTCCAGGAGTTAGCACACTATTCTGTGTGGTGAAGGCAGAAAAGTCTGTGTATCTCTCTTTAAATTGATAAAGGGGGAGGCACCCACAAAACTCAGCAAGATGTGGTGCTGTGCCCCAGTCAGGCTCCAAGAGCTTACCCTGTTGGATGTTTCCTCTCTTCTGCTACTGGCTGGGGCGGTAGGTCAGGTGTAGCTCAAACAGCCTGACTCCATGTCAGGTGCTCCTGCATCTGGTGATAAAATGCAGCAGTGTTAGAACTGGGGGTCTCTAGTTGGCTGAGGTAGGTACCTTAGGCCAAATAGGGAACCTTGCTACTACGTCAGGGAAAGGAAGGACACCTTCTCAGATAGCCCCCGCTCACCCCCTCGGTAGCTTGGCACGAGCAGCCAGGCTTATCTCCAAGGCAAATGTGTAAAGTATTTGCAACCACGCTCTCAGTAACACAGTGATAACACCACAAATGGACTCCACACGAGTTTCATAGAAAAACAATTATATGTTTATATAAAAAAGATATACGATGAGACCACACGATAAAAATCCAGCATATGCGTATTTGTAATATTTCACCTTGCCGGTTATTAAGCCAGCAAGCACTGGTAGGTTCTTGCAGTATTAATGAGCCATTCTCAATGATCTAATGCAGTCCTAATGCAATGCTATGCAGTTCGTAATGCAAGAATCAGGCAATTCGTAATGCACCAATCAGGCAGTTCGTAATGCAAAAAATAATGCACTTCGTAATGCAACAATCAGGCAGTTCGTAATGCAAAAATAATGCACTTCGTAATGCAACAATCAGGCAGTTCGTAATGCAAAAATAAGGCACTTTGTAATGCAACAATCATGCAGTTCGTAATGCAAAAATAATGCACTTCGTAATGCAACAATCAGGCAGTTCGTAATGCAAAAATAATGCAGTTCGTAATGCAACAATCAGGCAGTTTGTAATGCAAAAATAATGCACTTCGTAATGCAACAATCAGGCAGTTCTTAATGCAAAAATAATATACTTCAGCACCGATCGCGGTGCTCTGGACGGTCTCTATGCCACTCTTACTGACTCGCGGCCAGCTACTGCCAAAATATGCCCCCAACACTGTTCTGATGGAAAACAAAGTGCAGCTCCACACTCCGGCCCCGGTACTGTCACTCCTCGGCAAGTACGGGCCGCGATACGGACTTGAGCGGAGGCTCGCGCTGCAAAGATGGGAAAGGCCGAGAGCGCTTCTCTCGGAGCCTGCACCCCGCCCCAGGCGGCGACACACGCGCGCTCACTGAGCGTTACCTGGGGGGTGCGATCTCACTCTCCTCTCCTCGCGACTTGGGCCTCCGGTGCGACTTCGTTGATCTTTGGGCAGTGGAACCCTGGGACCCCCCGACGGGGATGGTTCAAGGTCCCTCCTTGGCAAAGGCAGGCTCAGGCCGGTGGCACAGCTCCTCTGGGGACGCCGGTCTGGGCCGATGGCAATGACGATCGCAGCAGCTCTGGTCACGCTGCTCGATCGAGGCAGAGAACAAGACTGCTCCGGGACACACAGTCACGGGGCAATTCCTCACGAAGGTCTCAGGCTGCAACAGGGCAAATGCACACAGCGTCGCTGAGACTCACTTGAGCTCCGGGTGCACACGATCACAGGGCAATCCTCACGAAGGTCTCAGGCTGCACGAAGCACACGCACACAGCGTCGCTGAGACTCACTTGAGCTCCGGGTGCACACAATCACAGGGCAATCCTCATGAAGGTCTCAGGCTGCACGAAGCACACGCACACAGCGTCGCTGAGACTCACTTGACCTCCGGGTGCACACGATCACAGGGCAATCCTCACGAAGGTCTCAGGCTGCACGAAGCATACGCACACAGCGTAGCTGAGACACACTTGAGCTCCGGGTGCACACGATCACAGGGCAATCCTCACGAAGGTCTCAGGCTGCACGAAGCACACGCACACAGCGTCGCTGAGACTTCCTTGGACTCCGGGTGCACACGATCATGAGGCAATCCTTACGCAGGTCTCAGGCTGAAAAAAGCACACAGCGTCGCTGAGACCCACCTGGAAACTTTTATGTTCCTGAGTTTCCACAACAGGGAGCCAGCTCTCCTCGGGCCCTTGGGGACAAGTTACTTTAGGACACAGCACAAAGCAAAGTCCTTTCAAGCAGGGGGACACAGCACACAGCAAAGTCCCTTAGCCTCTCCTTGGTTAAAGCAGCAAACTGCAGGCCAGCCCCAGAACACAGAGCAAGGGTGAGTCCTTTCCTTCAGTCTCTTCAGCTGTTTCTTCCTTGGCAGAGGTTCCTCTTGACCACGAAGTAGTTTCAATCCTTTTCAGTCTTGATCAGTCCAACGTTCAGGGGTTTCAGCTCTCATAGTTATACCCCTAAATGTCTTTGAAGTCTTTGTGTTCAGGGGGGCACTGACCCCTGTCTAAACCAGTTCTGGGTGTCTCCCTGCCAGTGACACCTTCTTTCTTTGATAGTGGGGGTCTGGATCTTCAACCACTCAGCAGGAGATGGAGCCATTGTTTTATGGCGGCAGCCCAGGCCTCTTCACCTCCAGGGGCTACTCCTCCCCCCTACACTCCAGATGCAGGTCAGCCTGTTGATGTCTCACCTCCTCCCCTGGGTCAGGACATTTCCCAGATCCTATCACATTCAAATCCAGACAGTCAATCCACAACCAGGCAGAGACACACAGAATTGTTAGAACAAAAAAACCAGCCACTTCTAAAAGTGGGGTTTCTAAACACAGAATGCAAAAACCACCTTCAGAAAAAGATGTGTTATTAACTTGTGAATTCAGGCACACTAAACTTCACCTCTCCATCTTAAGCCTATGGGAAGATTTGCTGGAAACATATTACACAGCCTCCCCCATTGTGTCCTATGAGCAAGATGGCCTTGCAACAGTGAAAAACGAAATGGAGAGTATTTCACTGTCAGGACATGGTACACACCTTAGTACATGTCCTACCTTTCACATACACTGCACCCTGCCCAGGGGTGTACCTTGGGCCTACCACAGGGGTGTCTGATGTGCATAAAAAGAGAAGGGTAAGGCCTGGCAAGTGGGTACACTTGTCAGGACAACAAGGCAGTTTAACAAACTGTGCGCAGGCACTGCAGTGGCAGGCCTGAGATCTCTCTTTTAGGCTACTGGTGTGGGTGGCACAATTAGTGCTGCAGGCCCACTAGTAGCATTTGTATTACCAGCCCTGGCACACCTAGTGCACTTTACTAGGGACTTTACTAGTAAGACAAATATATCAATTATGGACAACCAATTACCATTACACTTTATACAGGGAGCACTTGCACTTTGACACTGATCAGCAGTGGCAAAGTGCCCAAAGCATCTAAGTTGGCAACACCATGTCAGAAAAAAGGTCTTGGGGGAAGGCAAAACGTTTAGGGAACTTTAGCCAAAAAGGGCCAAGTCCAACACAACCCCCTCCCAGCCTAAAGCCAGGGTAGACCAATAAACTACCTTGATGGACTTCCCTGCTTGGGGCGATAGTGTGGAAATGTACCCCCGTGAGCGCACACTGGTGCAGGGTCACCCTCTCGTCCACGGGTCCGAAGACTAACAAAAGAGAGATCGGCACTGGAGTGAAGTAAAACAAACCAAGTTTATTAAATGCTCATGAGCAGGACTGCGTCCGACCAGCACCCTCAAGTGTTGTGGGAGGAAGTACCCCTAATGCAAAAACCATCGTCCTTATATACTGTTTGTTAGAATGCAATCTCATCAGAAGGAAAACTGGAGGGAACAGGTTTAGACAGAAAATAGCTATAGGCAAACAAGAACAAAGCCTGACCAGATGGTCAGGAGATGAGGAGGGGGAAGAAGGAATGTTTATGGCGGCAATAAGCTATCAATCGATAACCTCTGAGACTAGGTGGCCGGCAGCTGCAACCCCCCAGCACGTACATCAGATTGACCATGTCAGAGAGGTCAGCTAAAGTTAGAGGACACAGGCTGGGTGAAAAGACGAACAGCAGAGAGTAAACTGAACACAGCAGAAACAAAATGGACGCGACAGTCAAAATGGCTGCAGCTTATGCTAACGTAAAATTTACACTTTTCCACAGACGACCCTTTTAGCATAAGCTAAGACAGTTTTGTTTCTTCATAGGGGCATTTCATACGTCCTCAACATCTATTGCCATAAATCTATATATTTCTTGTTCCATTGCTAAATGGGCATTTACATTTTGGACATTCACTTTAGACGGTATGCAGGAAGTACAGGGAGAAGTACAGAGGGAACAGAGCATTGGTCGACAATGAATACACAAGCAACAAGAGAAGATAATAGCTATTAATATGAACAGGACTGATAGTACTTTTAAACCCCAAGCCGAAAGTAAGTTCCAAAACCACCCAGTCCAAGTCCATGTTCCTGGGTCTTGATGTATTTCGGTGTCTATTATGTGCAGTTTGGAGATGGCCGCAAAGACAGAAGGTGAATTGTCCGGTATGAAGACACAGCAGCTGGATCCGATGATGCGGCATGCTCCACCTCGATCAGCTAGGACAACATCTAGAACAAGTCTATTCTGTAAAGCAACCATGCGGATCGATGCTTGTTCTTCTGTTAAATTTCCTAAGGCCGCAGTTGTTTGATTGATCACTGCCTCCATTGTACAGGTGAGGCGACGGACCAGCTTACTGTTCTGTACTGGGCCAACGAAGAAGAAGAATCCTATATTAAAGTCTGTATATTGTTCCCATATGGTCTCTGTCTGGTCGACTACAGAGACATCAATTGCACGTTTTTCCCTACTACCAGCGTGGTGATCGAACAATTGCAAATCTTGGTGGTATGTTGGGGGAGCTAGAAACACAGGTGTTAAGAGAAAGGCTATGTAACAGGTACCAGACCAGCCTGGAGGCAGGAAGTAGTATGCCTTAGCTCCACAAACAAAATAAGTATGACGTAATGCAAGGAAGCTGCTTCGGCCTCTCGTAGACATCTGCAACACTGTAGTACAGTTACTGTGGCCCACTGGCGCATCGCCTGTACTCTATACACAAAGGGGGCCAGTAGTCAGAGCAACAGAGATAACAGGTGGCCCATTTCCTTTAGCCGACCTAGAGTTTGGATACACATAGTTCGTTGCTGCACTTCCCCTACTGTATTCTTCCATTTCCAAGGCAGTCCCTTTTGCTTGTGGATCCCCATCTTCGTTGGGATAGCAGGCTTTATTCAGTTTGGCGTTGAGGTTGCCACATCCCATGTTTCTGAGAGGTTAAATTTGTAAGAAGCATATAGAAGCTTAAACCAAGCTTGGCATGAACCATTGTGAGAAAATGGCAATGGGGACAACGGGATTCCTTTTATGTTCTGGTGAGGAGGAATCTTGCCACAAACCCAACAGTTAGTAGCATTGCTTAGCTGGTGTGTCTGATGCAACATTTGAAGAAATGAATTGTTTCTCAAATTTTGCCGGTATCCCTGTTCATGTTGCGGCAAATCAAAATGATGGTGTCCTTTTGTAGCAGGCGATGTAACAGTAATGTTAGGCAAGGAGGCTCCAGGCATTGCTTCCCCCACTACCCACATTACAGTAGCGACAATGGCAGCAGTCAGAGTCAGACCAAGGATACAGATTGTACAGCCGTTACACATTTTCGCAGCGATCTCCTTCTTCTTATGCAAGCTCATTTTCATCAGCAAACGACAAGAAAGGTAGCGCCCTAAGAGTCCTGAGCGGACGTTGGTCTCTTCACTGACATTGAGATGAGTGCCACTAATAGGTGACCCCCCTTTGTAGTCAGACCTAACCACTCAGGACAATGGCTTCACCTGTCTTGTTTTGCACTGAAGCGCCTTTCTTCCTGGGTCGGAGTAGATACCTGGATGCACCGGGGATCGTGTGGTCCGGGAAGACTTCCTCAGTTGTTTCAGGTGACGCTGCTCGTCCTGTCTCTGTGACCAAGATGCCGTGGTGATCCTTCAACGCAGTAGGATCCACGAGGGTGTGTGGCACCTTTTTACAGTGCGTGGCATGCGTCCAATTTTTCCTGTTGGTCACTCGGACTGCAGTTCTGGTGGCGAGAAGGACTTGCTCCGGACCCTTCCAGCGAGGTTCTAGACAGTTCGTCCGCTGGAAGACCTTCACCATAACGTAGTCACCCGGACGCAGGTCATGTCCATCACCTTGCGACCGGTCCGGGAGAGCTTCTCGAACCTGCTGATGAATAGAACGTAAGCTGTCAGTCAACTGAGACAGATAATCACTCATCAATGCGTGAGGCACATCATGTATAGGGCGAGGCTTAGGGACCCCCCAAATATTCATGGGCCTGCCAAACACGATCTCATATGGGGTAAGCCCAGAGCGTGTATGAGGTATTGATCTGATGGAAAGCAGTGCCAAAGGCAATACATCAGGCCATTTCAGAGAAGTGGAAGCCTGTATTTTTGCCAATTTCAATTTCAGTGTGGAGTTGTAGCGTTCCACCAGGCCTGCTGACTGTGGGTGAAAAGCAGCATGGAACTTCTGCTTGACCCCTAGCCCTTTCATGACATAGTCTACAACTTGTCCAATGAAATGAGGCCCATTATCACTCCATAAAATTCGGCAAACACTGAATCGAGGAAAGAACTCCTTTAGGAGTATTTTCGCAGTCGTGAGGGCTGTATTGTCTTTCGTAGCATTTGCCTCCACCTATTTACTGAAGGCGCAAACTACTACTAAGACATATTTAAGATTGTTACAGCGCTCAAACTGAATGTAGTCCATTTGTAGGACCTCAAAAGGTGCAGATGGTGTCGCAAACCCTCCTGTTGGAGTCTGCGTTCCCTTTCCAGGATTATACTGGAGACAAACCAGGCAAGACTGGACTATCTTTTTAGCGGTTCCAGCAATATCAGGATGATCCCAGACTTGCATAAGATGTTTTGCTATTGAGGATGCACCAATATGTGCTGGACCATGTGCCATATGGATCAAAGGATATAGGTATGCAGTGGGCAACTTCCATTTAGCCATATCTTTGCTCCTCCAGCAGCCCTCATCATCCAATGCTCCCTCCTTAGACCATTGGTCTAATTCCTCAAAGGAGGCAGATTTTTGCATATCCAACACTTCATGTCTAGCATCATGCCAACGTTCAGCTTGCGACTTAACCACATACATAGATGTGGTGCTTCGCTGTGTCGCGGTCTCACGAGCTGTGCGATCCGCAAAGGCATTACATGTTCCTATTTTATCTGTCACCTTCTTGTGTGCACTACACTTAACGATAGCTATTTTCTTGGGATAAGTTAAGGCAGTAAGAAGATTGTGCACTAATTCTCCATGCACTATCTGCGTTCCATGTGAAGTGAGGAAACCGCGTTCCTTCCACAAGCGGCCAAAATTGTGCGCTACCCCAAACGCGTACTGACTGTCAGTGTAGACATTGACAAGCAAGTCTGTACTAAGCTCACACGCTCTTGTTAGAGCAATCAGCTCAGCTGCTTGGGCCGATTTCTGTGGGATGCGAGCTGTCTCAACTACTGTCTGGAGTGTCGTAATAGCATAGGCAGCAGATGTGGTGCCATCGGGTAATTTCAAACATGACCCATCAACCCATAACTCCCCATCTGGAATAGAGAAGGGAGTGTCTTGCAGGTCAACGCGACCCTTCGTCTGTTCTTCAGTGAGAAATATGCAATCATGTGGGTCTTGTGACTGAGGCTGAGTAGCTGGAAAAGGTAATAGTGTGGCAGGATTTAGTGTCAAGTATCGTTTTAGTGTGATATGGGGGGCCAAAAGTGTCAATTCATATCCTGTCAGACGGGCACTAGTCAAATGCTGCGTCCTGGTTTGGTTTAGTAAGGCATCAACTGAATGGGGTACTAATACAAGCAGTTTGTGTGACAGAACTATTCCTTCACTCTGGCGTATAGATACAGCCGTTGCTGCCACCGCTCGGAAACATCCAGGCAGCACGCGAGCGACTGGGTCAAGGACAGCTGATAAATATGCACACGGGCGTTGTTTATCGCCGTGTGTCTGTGTTAAGACCGAGAGGGCACAACCTTCCCTTTCGTGAACATGGAGCGTGAAAGATTTAGTGTAGTCTGGGGTACCTAATACTGGTGCAGAACAAAGGGCTTGACGTAACTGTTGGAAGGCGCTCTGGCATTCAGTAGTCCATAGGAGGGGCATCGGGTGTCTTTGGTCAAAGGGCTAACAAAGGTTTGACAATATGCAAAAAACAGGGGATCCACTGCCTACAAAAGGAAGTAAGGCCAATCAGTGCACAGACATCTTTTTGAGTACGGGGTACAGGAGTGTCTAGAATGGTTCGGATGCGATCTGGTGTTAGCCCACGTCCCTCCTTAGACAGGAGGTGACCTAGATAGGTGACCTGCTGTCTACAATATTGAAATTTCTTTCTAGAGACTTTGTGATTATGTGATGCAAGAAACGATAGCAGTAACAATGTACCTTCTTCACAGTGCTCAGGAGTGTCAGCAGCTAATAGAATGTCATCAACATACTGAATGAGGGCCACCCCTTTTGGTACGGGGAAGGAATCAAGTTGTCTCTTCAAAGCCTGACTGTAAATACTAGGACTCTCTGTATAGCCCTGTGGAGCTCTACAGAAACGGAAGGATCTATTTTTTAGTGTATTTCCAAAAAGATAGCGGCTTTCAGGGTGAATAGGTATTGAAAAGAACGCGTTTTTCAAGTCAATGACCGAAAATGTGGTGGCAGTGGGAGGAACCATAGTGAGGAGGGTTGTTATGTCAGAAACTACCAGATATTGGGGCACCACAATTTTGTTGACCTCACGCAAATCAATAATGAACCTGTAAATCTTAGTATCAGTGTCCTTTTTCAAAATGGGGAGGATAGGGCTATTGCAAGTATTATAGGGAACCTCTTCCACTACACCTACTTTAATCAAGTCCTGGACAATACCTGCTAGTGCCTCCTCACCCTCTCGAGATATCTTGTATTGAGGCAAACGAGGCAATGAGGCACCTTCTCGCACTTGAATTTGTACAGGAGGAATAACCATTTGACCCACATCAGTATCTGATCTAGCCCATAGAGTGCAAGGCAAGGACACCAGAGCGGTGTCCTCATTGATAAGGCAAGATCTATCAATGATTGGATAGTTGTCATTGAGGATAACACGTACACCTTCCGGGGAACAGCGTATTGTAGCACGAAAATATTTTAGCATATCGATACCTACAATGTTATCTGGAGTGTTAGGGGAGAGCAAAAATGGGCATGCTGTAGTGATTTTATCTAGTCCGAATTCAAGTGGCTGTGATAGTGGGCTAGGTGTAGGTGTTCCATCGAACCCTATCGATGTTATCATTGTGCCAGACAGGGGAGCCCTAGGAACCAGTCTTTTAGACAGGGCACTACGGGTAGCCCCTGTATCAACCAGAAATTGATTAGTAGATCCCAAGACATTTGCGTCAACATAGGGACCCATTTGATCTACTGGCACCTCAACCGGTCCCACACCACGTCCTAGGCATCCCTATGCATAATCGGAATCTGTGGGTGTATCAGCAGAATAGTCAGTCATTTGGTACTGATGTCGTTTGTAAAAAGCATTAGGGTAATTCGGTCCCTGTTCAACTGCCTCAAACCGGGGGCGAACACTTGCACCACCCCTGCTCCCTACGTTCCCTGGACGCCCTTTTATACTTCCCCGTCCCCGCTGATATTGCTGACCTTGCAAAACAGGGCACTCAGAACACCAGTGCCCAGTCTCTTTACAATAGGCACACTGATCAGGAGACAAATTGGCCCGAAGGAGAGGGAACGCTCCTGGTGCATGCATTGCACTTCGCCCCTCCACCTCTCCTAAATGGTGGACCATACGCTTGAGCCATCATCACCTTTGTTTTCAATTCCTTAACCTTTTTATCCTCCCTTCCCTTCGCTTCTAGTTCCTGTCGCTCATAATATTGTGCCATTGTCAAAAGGGAAACTGGGGAGGAAGTAGTCCAAGAACTTTCACTCGCTTTAAGGCGACTAGATATTTCTGGTAACATATTAGCAACAAATTTGTCGACAAACAAATGTTTGCCCGTGTCATCGGCCAGGGACTGGCCACTAAAATCATGAAATGTCTCCTCAAACCTTGAAAAGAAATCGGAGACTGATTCATCTTTTTTCTGTTTACAAGACGCTAACGTAGTCCAATATATTTTCTTAGGTGGTATGAGAGTCTTCAACTTAGTCACAATAGCTTTAGGAAGATCTAATATCTCCTGTTGGGGTTTCTGGGCAGGTAACCTATCCGCATCTATTTCTTCTAATTTTACCCAAGTGTCACCAAATGCCTCAGCGTCATTGATTTTGCGTATCGTTCTCCACATATCAGGGGGCAAAATAAGCCCAAAGAACATATCTATGTCTGCTAATGTCATAGTACAAGAACTAATGGCTCCTTCCACCTCCTCATAGAATGCGGCGGGATTTTTCTGGGGGTCAGGCAAGGCAGCCTTAAGGGCCATAACATCTGCTCTACTCCAGGGAGTATAGACCCAATTATATATAAAATATCCCTTTGCATCATCGGAAGTCTTATCATCATTTGTTCCCGCACCCTTCGGGGGAACATACAGGGGTGCAGCTTTACGCATTGGTCTCATAGCAGACTCACTACTGCTGGGATCATTCGCATCCACCGGAATATCCGTCTTCTCTGTCTGAGATTCTGTTGTCTCAACGCCTGCTTGCTGTTTTTTAACTAATTCTTTTTCCTTTTGCATTTCTAATGTATCATCCCGTAATTTAACTGCTCGTCTAATTGTGTCAGATATGTTTTTGAAAGGGTAAGTCCCATCTCTTAACTGCCTATAATCTGTCTTCAAAACATTTGGGCCTGATTCGTCAGAAATATGTTGGCAATTATATAATATCTCCCAACAGAACTTTTCTAAAAAATATAACTGTTTTGCGTCTTCCCAAGCCTGAACTGTAGTTGTGAGGATCGTCGCTGTAGTCTTCCGACGAGATTCCTCTCTAGCACTGCCCTTCAATTTATCTTTATCTGCGCTAGACAGAGTAGAGCGAGTCTGTCGCATGGATCGCTGATCTTTGTCCTTATCATCTGATGAGGAGATTTCCTCATCAGAAGCACCTCCCTCAGGGGCACTTGGATCAGGAGATTTATACGGGGGTGGGGGTTGCTCTAATAAAATAGAGTCATCATGAGGCTTATTAAGTAGTGGATAGACAGGATGTCTAATAGGGTACTGGCCATTTACCTGCAATCGACGTTCTCTCTCTACCTTTTCTATCCCTTCCTGCATCTCCTTATCTCTTTATTCAACACATTTCTGATACACCGTTTTCCGCTGTTCTTTCTGTGCTATAGCTTCCGCTTTCTTCGCTCTCTCTCGCACTTCCTTATCCCACATACGCAAACTATCAAACATATCCTGCCTACTCTTCCTTTTGAACAAACACTGTTCCACATACTGAACCTTCTTAAAATCAAATGACCCATTCACTGGCCACTGTAAATCGGATTCCTTCTTTGTGTATTTGTGCCACAATGAGCCATACATTATGGGACAAATACCATATTTTATATACATATCTCTATTCGGCGTCCCTTCTGGAGGAGCCGGCTGAATTTATTCCAAAACACTTCTGGTACTGCCGCAGCAGCACCACTTACGAAGTGTACTAATAACAGGCATGTTTTTACAAATATATGTCAAATATTTCTTATCCAAACAAGTTTCAAAAGGAGAAAAATCCCTACATTACCTGCCTTCAGTCTTTGCAAAGAATGAATACCAAAACCAAACCAAACAAACAAGAGTGCCGCATCAGCGACCTTACCAAACAGAAGTCTTCAACTCCCACCTGCCGATCTCTGGTCGACCTAATGGTCACTGCAAAATTCGCCAAAGAAGCCCCAGTCAAGACTGGCCACCACCCGGAGGGTCAAGTCAAGAAAACCGGAAAGGTCACGTTGGCTGCAAAGACAAAAGTCTTCTCATGCAGTGCGCATCCTCAGTGATAATTTCGATCTTCCGCCAAGACCACTCCTTCAGATGTCCGCGTCTCCAATGGGGCCCCACGTGCTGGGCGCCAATTGTGGAAATGTACCCCCATGAGGGCACACTGGTGCAGGGTCACCCTCTCGTCCACGGGTCCGAAGACTAACAAAAGAGAGATCGGCACTGGAGTGAAGTAAAACAAACCAAGTTTATTAAATGCTCATGAGCAGGACTGCGTCCGAACAACACCCTCAAGTGTTGTGGGAGGAAGTACCCCTAATGCAAAAACCATCGTCCTTATATACTGTTTGTTAGAATGCAATCTCATCAGAAGGAAAACTGGAGGGAACAGGTTTAGACAGAAAATAGCTATAGGCAAACAAGAACAAAGCCTGACCAGATGGTCAGGAGATGAGGAGGGGAAGAAGGAATGTTTATGGCGGCAATAAGCTATCAATCGATAACCTCTGAGACTAGGTGGCCGGCAGCTGCAACCTCCCAGCACGTACATCAGATTGACCATGTCAGAGAGGTCAGCTAAAGTTAGAGGACACAGGCTGGGTGAAAAGACGAACAGCAGAG